>JARBWK010000002.1:18966924-19312091 GCA_030556195.1 Anolis apletophallus | reverse complement strand
AAATAGGTGAAAATCAAAAAAGAATTTATTTCTGGCACCAGCTGGTGGGCTTTGCCAGCAGAACACAGCTGCAAATAGGGGCAAAAGACCCCGTCACTTCTCATACAAAGACATTTATACCCGTAATGGAGTCATCTCAGTCAAGCCCACCCCTTCTTCATGGATAAAACAATCATAATTGGCTGGTGATTACTGTTGTTTACATGACATTTCATTAATCCAATAGACACTGCATAAATCATTAGCATCATCTCTCTGTCATACCTAAGAATAAGAACAATAGCCATCTATTAGTTATTTCTTTCTCACAGTGCAAGCTATCAATGCTGAGTCTCTCTGTTCCTGACTTGAAACAATATTTCCGGGCTCCCTGCCAGCAGCGGAGAAGGACAGACTCTTGCCATGCGCACTGCTGTTTCCCATTCACATTAAATTTCCATTAACTTTCATAGCTCAAACTGCACTGTTTCCACCCATCTAGCCTATAGTATCTCAAATTGGGCACAGGGTGTATTAAAATGCATTAAATCACAGTGTTAGTCTTTCATTGCAAGTGCCTGTCTGATTTTTGGCACCAAAACCCTCTTTTTCAGAGTTGACACGCATGTAGCATCACTCTCTGACTGTACTTTTTATGCTCGGAAAAGTACCAAACCTGCTTTACTTTCATCAGCGCTGTCTTCGCACAATCCTAAATATACACTGGACCGACTATGTGACTAATGTTGCTGTCCTTGAGCAAGCAGGGATCACCAGCGTTGAGGCCATGCTATTGAGAACACAGCTGCGCTGGGCAGGGCACGTCTCTAGGATGGAGGACCACCGCCTCCCAAAGATACTACTCTATGGTGAACTCGCCACGGGTCAGCGCAAGAGAGGCGCCCTCCAAAAGAGATATAAGGACTCCCTGAAACAGCATCTCAGGCTCGGCCAGGTTGATCGCCAACAATGGTCCACCCTGGCCTCGCATCGGGAGGCATTGGAGATACACTATCCACAATGCTGCGGCCTCTTTCGAGAAGACACGCCGAATGGGTCTCGAAGAGAAACGACAACGCAGAAAGAACCGCAACTTGGAAACAATATCACCCAAGGAGACTTTCTGCTGTGCTTTCTGCAACCGAACTTGCCTATCTCAGATTGGCCTTTTTAGTCATCAACGCGCTTGTAAAAAGCGTGGGATGAGTCCTTCCTAAGAATCTTCGTTCGCGAAGTAATGCCAAGAGAGAGAGTTTTCTCTGCCAAACAGTGCTGGTGCCTCACAACAAATCCCAGGATCCCACAGCATTGAGCTGTGCCAGTGAGAGTGGTGTCAAACAGCAGTCATTCTATGTCCAGTTGATCTTTGTACCCTGTGTTTTGATTTGTGTTTTTATAATTTATTTATTTATATTTATTTACATCATTTATATTCCTCCCTTCACACCCCGCAGGGGACTCAGGGCGGATCACAATGCACATATACAGGCAAACTCAAGACTGGAAAATGGAATGTCAATGGACAGCAAAAGAGATTTAAAGATGATCTAAAAGCTAACCAAAAAAAAGTGGAACAAACACAGGGAACTGGGAATCCCTGGCACTTGAGTGTTCTAACTGGAGGTTAGCTGTTACCAACAGTGCTGTGGATTTTGAAGAGGTGCGAATAGAGGGCGAAAGGGAGAAACATGCCAAGAAGAAGGCATGTCAAGCAAACCCTTGTCATGACTGCCTTCTATCTGGAAACCTATGTACTCATTGTGACAGACCATGTAGATCCAGAATAAGTTTCCACAGTCAGTTACAGAACTTGGAAGAAATTTGTCTATAATTGTGAACACCTATAATAATATATAGTAATAATAATAATACACTTTATTTATATTCCACTTTTCTCACCCCAAAGGGGACTCAGTGCGGATTACAGGACACATACAGCAGACCTGATGTTCGTACATTTTTTATGCTGGTCATTGACCATAATAAATCTTGTTATGTATTATACAGCAGACAATTTCTGCTGATTATGACATACAAGACATACAAGACATATAACAGGAGGATCTTCTGGATCTTTCTGGATTGAGCCTGTTTGTCTTGGCTTAACTGGATGTTGTTGTTATATTGTTATTGTTGTTATATTCGTCACTGGGTACTGCTGCTCCATTCCGTCACAAGGGGCCGCTGTTGTTCCATCCTCCTTGCTACCGTGTTTCCCCGAAAGTAAGACAGCGTCTTACTTTCTTTTGACCCCCAAAATCCCCACTACGGCTTACTTTTGGGGTACGTCTTATATTGACGACGGTACCCTGAAAGTAAGACGAAAAGTAAGACTTACTGCGGGCGGCATGGCGTGGCTTCCTGGCTGGGGCGAGAGGCTCCCAGAGGGGCTCAAAAGGGCCCGGAATCCTCCTCCTCTTCCTCCTCTTCCTTCCAGCGGCGCCTTCCATCCTCCTCCTCTTCCTCCCAGCGGCGCCTTTCCCTCTCGCGGTTCCGCCCCCTCCCTTCAGTGAAGGGAGGAGGGGCGAGCCACCCGCCGGAGGGAAGAGCGCCGGCGGAGTCCCGCCCGCAGGGCGACTCAGGCGTCTTTCCCGCCGCCGCCCGCCTCGCCCGCGCTCCAAACACGAGCGGGGGCGGCGAAAAGCGCCTGAGTCACCCTGGGGCGGGACTCGCCGCGCCTTCTTTCCCTCTCGCTGGCGGCGGCTCCGCCCCTCCTCCCTTCACTGAAAGGAGGGGCGGAACCGGCGAGAGGGAGAAGGCGCCGGCGGAAGTCCCACCCCAGGGCGACTCAGGCTGCGCCGCCACCGCCCCGCTCGTGTTTGGAGCGCGGGCGAGCGGGGCGGCGGGGAAAGACGCCTGAGTCGCCCTGCGGGCGGGACTTCCGCCGGCGCTTTCTTCCCTCTCGCCGGCGGCGGCTCCGCCCCTCCTCCCTTCACTGAAGGGAGGGGGCGGAACCGGCGAGAGGGAAAGGCGCCGCTGGGAGGAAGAGGAGGAGGATGGAAGGCGCCGCTGGAAGGGAAAGGAGGAAGAGGAGGAGGATTCCGGGCCCCTTTTGAGCCCCTCTGGGAGCCTCTCGTTGCCCAGCCAGGAAGCCACGCCATGCCGCCCGCAGTACGTCTTACTTTCGGGGTACGGCTTATATAAGCCGACCCCTCTGACACCCCCGATACGTCTTACAATCGGGGGTGTCATACTTTCGGGGAAACACGGTATCTCCCTCATTCTTTCCGACGAGGAGCCTGCCAGCCAGCCAAATCCTCTTCCAGTACTCGTCTTCAATATTTATATTGAAGTTAAAAAGTCCTTTTCAAGATGCCTCCCCCGCTTATGCGGTACCTAATTTTCTACTTGCAGCTAGCTCTCGACAGCTCATGTTAGCTGGGGCAGGTCTTACAGCTGACTTACCCAAATCAGCTCAGGATTCGAACTTGCCAGTTCAGATGTTACAGCTTGCAGCTACAGCTTTTAACCACTGTGCTAAACTCCCGGTATTTTAATGATTTAGCTAGGACTGCAGATAGAGAGTCCGTGCCTGGCAAACATTTGTGAAACCAGATAGGCCAGTACACAGAAACCAACTCACCAGGTTGAAGACAAGCCAGTGACGTTTAATATGATTCAGCCAAAAAGAATACAAGTACATACATTTTGCTTCAAAATGTACACGCATAAAGATACAGAGAAATGCAAGACTTCTTATACAGTTCTGACAGCCATTCAAACCTCCCGCTCCCTCCCCTGATTGATTGGAAAGGAGGCTGGTCAGGATCTGTGCCAGGATTGGCCCGAGAGCTCTGTCGGCATCAGTGTCTACAGACAGGGATTCTCCTGGCGAATGGTAGTCAGGAGAATGGTAGCCGGGGATTGGTCAGAGTGGAGGAATAATCAGATGCAGAGACATCTTCCGAGAAGGCATAGTCTGGAAAACAAATGGCACAAATATGCTGATGAGCTTTTGATTAGCTCAAATGTCCGGTTCTGTGCCAAAGATATGGATCTCAGGAAACAAAGGTGCAAGACTCAAGGGATAGAGGTGCTGATTGTGGGTAATCATGTTCTTGGCTGTCAATAAAAGTGTGGACGAATGCACATAGCTTTTATTTCCATGAAGGAGAGGCAGACTTTCAGCTTCATGTGAATTGTACAAACATGTTGGGGTTATCTGGCTGGCAAAGGACATTGCCTTTGCATACACACAATGAATCTGATGATTACCTGGCTTGGGAAATAGCCAGAAGGGTTTCCCTAATCTTTCCAATTCCCAGCAGATTATTTTACTGGGGCCACAGGGGGGTGGCTGTCTCTAGATTACATTTTGATACCTTTCTAAGGAATAGTTTATACACATTTCATGTGAGAAATAGATACAGTACAACTTGTAACAACTAGTGCTTGCTATTGATATATATTGTGATATATGTACTCATGTTTATACATTCTGGTGTTTGATTTAATTGCATTTTTTGATATAGTTGTGGGTTTTGCTACCACTCCTGTTTTGTGTTTAAAATAGATACAGTACACAGTTTGATACAAGTTACACAAAAATAATAAATTGATACAATTTATTAGAAGGTTGGGCACAATTATTTAGAGGGTTGGGCTGTTGGGTTTGTAAATATCGAACAAAATGATCTCTTAACCAAACATCAGAAATCAGATGTCAGAACCTCGTCCCAAAACTGCTGAGGGAACAGCAGCAGCAGAAGCAACAGCAACAACAACTTTATTTGTATCACCTCCCTGGAGGGACTCTGGGTGGTTTACAAGACAACAGCAATGCAACAAAAGCAGCATACAATACAAATCAAAACATTAAATCAGTAAAAATAGACCCCACATGAAATAAGAATAAACAAACAGATAAGATAAAACACATCAAAATGTAATAAATTGAGCGAAGTGAAAACATAAACAATAAGTAATAATTAAAAACGTATACACACACATTTTATTTGTAAATAAAATCCCACTGGAGCATTGCAGCACACCCAAATATCTGGGAGTTATCCTGGATCGTGCTCTGACCTACAAGAAGCACTGTCTGAATATCAAGCAAAAAGTGGGCGCTAGAAACAATATCATACGAACAACCAGACACAGTGAAGACATCTGCCCTTGCGCTTTGCTACTCTGCTGCTGAGTATGCATGCCCAGCATGGAACACATCTCAACATGCTAAAACAGTGGATGTGGCTCTTAATGAGACATGCCGCATTATCTGAAAAATTAAGGGGAAGTTCAAATCAAGGCTCAGGATACTGTATGATGAAAAGAAAAAGACAGTGTATGATCAGGACAAAGGATGGATCTACACTGACCCATTATCTGGGTCGAGATTGGCCAACCTAGCAGGTATCTACATGCCCTAGGTCAGAGAAAAGTTCAAAACCTGTGGCAGAATTTGGACCTTCCCTGACTTTAGGCAATGTAGGATAATTGATAGTGCAGTTCAATATCACTTTAATGCAGTTTGACACTATTCAATGCTATGGAATCACTGACGTTGTTATTTTACAAGGTCTTTAACCTTCTCTGCCAAAGCAATCTGAGACCTCACCAAACTACAAATCCCAGAGTTGATAGCATTGAGCCATGGCAGTTAAAGCAGTGTAATACTGCGATAATGTCATACTATAGATGCACCCTTGGTATTCACTTATTCATAGGATCACAATAAATCAAAGTTGACTTAGGAACAAATAGCAATACATTCCAGAATATCAGCACCCATGGAATATGCTGGATCTCAGAAACAGATGTAGGGCCCGGCCCCTTCCAGACAGGCCCAAACTGCAAAAAGAAGTCGGATTTAAAATCCCAATTCCTTTCGTGATTTAGGCCACACATAAGACCCAAACGCCACATTTTCCCTAAGAGGATGCTACCATGCCCTCCTATGTTGACCAGAGGATCACCCCCCCCAAAAGCTCTTGATTCATCATTTTGATGTATCAGGAGCTTTCTCAGAGGGTTTCTCCAGTAAATTTAGAGGGGGGAAAGAGACCGGGAGGAGAGGATGTAGGTGCCATCCATTCATTCTTTTAGAGCTAGAAGAACCAGGATTGCAATAAGGTCTGGATCTGTTGAGGTGTTTTTTTTAAAATCCAGAGTAATCTGGGAAATCCCATTTTATTCTGGATTAATCCAGATTAACCTGAGGCATTGTTCAGATGCCTCAGGTTAATCCGAAACCCATCATGGGTTTTGGGCATGTCTGGAAGAGCCCATTGCCGCCCTGAGTTCTCCTTCGGAGGTGAGAAGAGTGGTGTAAAAGTATTGCAAATAAATAAATAATAATAATAATGATCTCAATTAGCCTTCTATGATGGCAGTCAGCACCAGATTTTGCAGCACATAAGTATATTTTAAGATTTTAAAAGTACAAATGCAGAATTCTTGTCCAATATGTAATGGATCGTAAGACCCACAGAGACATGAAATGTGTTGTAGTAGTCCAATTTACCAGTTATTAGCAAAACCTAAATGAAAATTGTATTTGTGGGGGGCGTGTATTGCCATTCCCCATTCTGTTATTTGGCATTTTCATTGTTATTTTAACATTTAAAGTATGCTTATGGTTGTTAGCCACTCAAAACTCTCAGGTTAAGGTAGGGTTTTTGAAATGCTAAGTGGAACTGCTTTAATATCTTCCTATTAAGTGATGAGAGTGAAATGAAATGCTCATTAGCTCTTATAAATACAAACTAATGACCATATAGAAATTCAGCAGAAGGGTTTCTCAAGTATTCAAGGACGATTTATGTAATAAAAAGACTACCATTGTAAGAGATAATTGCAAGTGAAACAGATTACCAGATGGGCCTTTAGAATAGTTATTTTCTAATCCCTTGATACCCAAATAATACCTTATTTTGTAGAAGTAAAACTGTTTTGGCAAAAAGAGAGTCATTAGACCAAAGCTAGTATGGCTCTTCAAATGTTTTTCAGCTGCAACTCCCTTGATCCTTCAATTGTTTTTGTACTGCACCTTTCACAATTCTACACCATATGCTATCCTGGCTAGGATTTATGAAAATCACAATCCAATCTCCATGGAATCATAGAGTTGGAAGAGTCCACAAGGGCCATCCAGTCCAACTGCCTGCCATATGGGAATACACAATCAAAGCACTCCCAACAGATGGTCATCCAATCTCTCCTTTCAAACCCCCAGAAAGAGGCTCCATTACACTCTGAGGTGGTATATATCACTGTTGCATAGCCAATATAATCAGGAATATTTTCCTAATGTTCACATGGAATCTTTTCTTGCAATTTGAATCCATTTCAGTGTCTAGAGCAGTGATTCCCAACCAGTGTGCCGTGAGCGATCATCAGGTGTGCCGTGGGAAATTGGAACCTCCAGGAAAGGGGGAGAGTCTAGTGTGTTGAAGTATAAAAACCCTAAGAAACCTACCTCAATAAAGGCACAAAATTACAAACACCCCTCCCCACCCGTTGTCTACTTGGTCTCTCCCTCTCCATGCATTGGGAAGGCTCCCCAAGTAGAGACCTCCTCTTGCCTCCTGGGGGTTCTGTGTGGGACGTTTGGCCCAGTTCTATCACTGGTGGGGTTCAGAATGCTCTTTGATTATAAATCCCAGCAACTACAACTCCCAAATGTCAAGGTCTATTTCCCCTGAACTCCATCTGCGTTCATATTTGGGCATATTGAGTATTCATGCCAAGTTTGGTCCTGATCCAACATTGTTCGAGTCCACAGTGCTCTCTGGATATAGGTGAACTACAACTCCAAAACTCAAGGTCAATGCCCACCAAACTCTTATAGCATTTTCTCTTGATTATGGGAGTTCTGTGTGGGAAGTTTGTGTCTTTCTGCCATTCCTGCCAGGATATCTATGTTGAGTTCATCGAAACAGGCCCAGGTTTCACACTGAGTGTATGAATACATTTTAAAAATATATTAACTATATGTATTACTGTATTAAAGTGTCATTTTGGTTGGTGGTGTGCCCCAGGATTTTGCAAATGTAAAAAGTGTGCCGCGGCTCAAAAAAGGTTGGGAAACACTGGTCTAGAGCAGCAAAAACAAACAAACCCCAAGCTTCACCCCTCCAATTAAACATGTCAGCCAGGTCTCCTCTGCAACTTCTTTTCTCCAAGCTAAACATACTCAGTTTCCTAAGCTGCTCCTCTTAAAGTTTAGACCTTTTGTTGTTGAACCACAATACCCCTACCCCCCAAAAAGATCTGTAGTTTGCTAAGGGCTTCACAACAAATACTTTATTTTTGTTATTATTTTCCAATATTTTTTTTGAACTTTTGCAATTTCGAAGGGTCAGAGTTTGGGAGTAGATAGGCAGTGGCTTTTTCCACACAAAGACTTTATCGTTCCAACTGTTTAATAAAATGCATACCTTTTCCAAACTTTCTGCATAACTTGTATCTTTTTATGCACGATGTCTATTTCTCTTTAGGAAATATATTATCTTCCTTATAAAATGTAACAAGATGTAGCCCAGGGTTTACCTCTTTGTAACCCTGCTGAGAGATTTCCTGAGCAAGGAAGACTGAACAAATTCCCCTGGTTGTTTCTCGAACAGAGCATTCATCATAATCCATCGTTTGTGTATGTAGAGATGGAAAGTTCCCCATGTTAGCTGAGATATGCCAGAAAATATTTGTTTAGTTAAATAGTCCACTTGGGCTGAGAGACTGTTGCCGAGGGCAACAGTTCTCAAGCTGCAGGTCGTTCCGCGAGTGAACAAGTCCCAACTCCAGCATGCACGCCTGTTCCCGGGTGCAAACCCCCACGCCTCTTCCCTAAGCCCCGCTGGAACCTGTCCAGAAGGGTTCTTTCCCCTCCTGACCTTCCCCCTATTTTTCCTGAATTTTTATATTTTTTTTCTCTCTTTTCGCGTCCCGGGCGCCTTAAGACTGCGAGGAGAGCTGCGCCCAAGGGAAAGGTGCGGTAGCTCAAGCGGCAGGACCTAGGCCGTTTGGGATGGGAGTCCCGAGTTCGAGACTCCCAAAGGGAGGAAAGGAACTTATTTTTCCCTTTTCTCCTTTTATCTTTATTTCCCCCTTTTTCCCTCTCCCCTCACTCTTGGGACATCTCTGGGCCCAGAAGAAAGTTTTGAGAAAAGACTTGGCCTGTGGAGCAGGAGGCCGCCTCTGTTGGGCTGACATCAGGAATTGGAAAATCATAAATCATAATAAAGGTTCATCCCTGTGTCTGTACCTCTGTACGATATTGTATCCCTGCCCCTGACCCCATGTAGACCTTCCCCCCTTTTGCCTGATTAAGAAAGACTGCCTTGAGAATGTTTTACTATGTTTCGCTGGGAAGAAATGTAACTGAAGCCTGTTTTTTCCAAAACCTTTTGTGGATCACCATATTCATATTGCATGCGTTATTCTGACGGAAGGCCTTGTTATGGATCAGCTGAGCCCTAGTCTTACGCCCCACACTTCCGTCAGCCCGAAGCGGGTTTCGTCCGTCTGAGTCGTCAAACTTAATCCGCCTTTGGGACATGGACAATACAAGTTTGTTATTCATAGTGGGTCTCACAGCTGGCCTCGGAACCCAGGTGTGACCCAAAATACTCCCTTTTGTCACCAAAAAGGTCTGAGTGAGTTTCTGTCATCAGATCTCTTCCCTTTTCCTTTCATTCCCATGACTGCAACGTCAACTCCACTAATCCTCTCACTCCAGGTATCACTCGGGTCGTTTACCCGAACGGGATTCTTTGTTATACCCACATGCCATTATTGACAGCGATTTCCGTCTAAGCTTCCCTTCCCGGACATACCATATATGGCCTCAGACCTCTGATTGGCTAGGAGGGCGAATGGGAGTGAGCACTGATAGGTTCCCCGGAGCCGGTCAACTTCCCGCCCATCAGCTGGTCTCGACGTTCCGGCCAATCATAGGCGGAGCCGGCCCAGAAAGGGGCAGGCGGGAAATTCCATTGTTGTGACAGTTCTGTAACCTTTAAAACCAATGTTTTGATTGTACATGTATGCGTTCCTTATGGAATCAGGGTATTGCGGTTCGCATCCTCTCAGCTGAGCAGAATAAAACAATTTTGTGGCATCTACCTTGCAGATTGGTGAGCATAATTGGATCTCCGGGAGGTGGGTAGGTTACGAGGACCTAATCGCTCCGGGCTCGCCAGGTTAACTGAACCCTCGCGGGCTCTGCCCCGTGGTCGGTCCGCGGGCTTGCCCGGTTGTCGGACTGCTGGCTGGGGATTGGCGGCCGTTCGATAACAAGACTACAAACCACAGAAACAGGGTATGTACCTTTGTTAAACCTTTTTAATGAAAACCCAACCCTTGATTGTCGAGATCATCACCTTTTGTCTCAGGAGTTTCAACAGTTCTTTTCAACAGTGGAACTCTCTCCCCGGAGTGTGGTGGAGGCTCCTTCTTTGGAGGCTTTTAAACAGAGGCTGGATGGCCATTTGTCAGGGGTACTTTGAATGCTTTTTCTGCATGGCAGGAGGTTGGACTATGGTCTACGTCATCTCTTCCAACTCTATGATTATGTGAATAAGGAAGAGGACTGTGAATAGTGTCATATAGAGAATGAACAAAGTTGTAGGGTTAGGAAAAAATATCTTGAGGGAAGGAGCTGTTTTTTTCTCATAGAAATCTGATAAGGGAGCAGAAAGCTTACAATACTCTTTTGAAGTGTGTTTTTAAATTAATTACGTAAATCATTATTGAAAGCAAAATTACATTATAAAGCTTTCAGGTACATATCATGATGTAATCTCAGTCATAAGGGGGATGAAAAAAGAGAGAAATAATTGCTCATAATTTTCAGTAAAAGCAGATTGAATATCTGAATATCAGGAAATTTGTAAAATACATCAAAACATTAAGAAGAACTTCCTGCATTAATTCTACACTGTAGATCAGGAGTGCTCACACTTTTTCAGCATGCGAGCTAGTGCTACTCTTAAAGCAACCAAGTCCAAAAAATCTACGTGCCCCCACCGCCGCGCGCTCCCGCCATTGTGCGCTCTTGCCGCCGTGCGTGCTCCTGCTGCTGTTTTCCGCCTGCACAGCACTTCTTCCACCTGCGGGGCATGGCAGGAAGGAGAAAGCACGAGGTGGGGCATCCAGATGGAGCACTCCGCCCTGCCTGCCTCGCTGGCAACGGAGGCTGCACAGCTGCTTCTGGACGAGAGAGAGACAGATCGCTCCCTCCAGAGGCCCCGCCTCGTGCTTCCTTCTTCCTGCAATGCCCCGCAGGCGAAAGAAGCACAGTGAGAGCAGAAGCCAGCAGCAGGAGCATGTGTGCGTGCGTGCGTGCAGGGTGTGCGCGCACATGGCAGGAGCGCCCCATCTGGCTGGTGAGGCCCGAAGATCACCTGGAAGAGGGTCGAAGATCTACTAGTAGCTCAGGAGCAACCCCTGCTGTAGATGCATCCTCAGGCAGAGAGCTCTGATGCAGCAACAAACTTGAAATTTCAGGATTCCATAGGAAAGACCTATGGCAGTTCAAGGGGGCATCTACACTGTAGAATGAATGTATTTTGACCCCACTTTAATTGCTTCGGCTCAATGCGATGGAATTGTGGCAGTTGTGGTTTAGAAAAGTCTTTCACCTTCTCTTCCAAAGAATGCTGGTGCTTCACCAAATTGGATTCCACCGCATTGAGACATAGAAGTGGTGCCAAACTGTATTATTTCTACAGCGTAGATCAGCATTTCTCAACCTGGGGGTCGGGACCCCTGGGGGAGGGGTCGCAAGGCATTTCAGAGGTGTCACCAAAGACCATCAGAAAACATATATTTTTGATGGTCATCCATTTTGGCAGAGAAAGCTGAAGATTTCCCTGCCTGTCCTTCTCTTCCTTTTTGGAAACAGATAGCGAGTCCTCCCACCAAAACCCCACCTCCACTGTGATTAGCCAGCCTCTCAGCCAAGGGGAGGGCTGTTTCTGAGACTCCTCTTGGGGAGGGGAGAGCAGGCGTGCTGGGCGCATGGCAGCGTCGTGCACATGTGCAGACGAGGGAGAATGTGCGAGGCTGGAGGGAGGCTCACGCCAGCGAGTCCTTTCATAGCATGGGTGTTCTGTGTGGGAAGTTTGGCCCAATTCTATCATTGGTGAGGTTCAGAATGCTCTTTGATTGTAAGTGAACTATAAATCCAGCAAATACAACTCCCAAATGACAAGGTCTATTTTCCCCAAACTCCACCAGTGTTCACATTTGGGCATATTTAATATCCGTGCCAGGTTTGGTCCAGATCTATCATTGCATGAGTCCACAGTGCTTGTGGATGTAGGTGAACTACAACTCCAAAGTCAAAGTCAATGCCCACCTTCTCGGCAGTGGCCCCTCGCCTATGGAACACACTCCCAAATGAAATAAGATCGACTCCATCTCTCCTCGCTTTTAGAAAAAAGCTAAAGTCGTGGTTCTGGGACTAGGCCTTTGGGCAGCAGATGTAAATTGTACCTTTGGATTGGACTGGATTGACACTTTGGACTTGACTGGACTGACAATGTGTTCCGCTTGATGGCTTTAATTAATTATTGTTGTATGTAGTGGTTTTTAATGTAAATGTTTTTAAAAATGTTTTTAATGCTTTTTAATGATGTTGATTATATGGTGTATTTTATATTGTATTGTGGTGGTGTGGCCTGTAGTGCTGCAAATGTAAGCCATGCTGAGTCCCCCTGCGGGGGTGAGAAGCTACGGGGTACAAATACTATAAATAAATAAAATAAGTTCCAGAGCACAAAATTCAAAAGAATGAGGTAAATGATTATATTGTGCAAAGTGTGAAGATAAAGAGCATTCCGTAGAAAGACATTTGATTCTGGATTCATGTTCTGAGATTCACCGCCAAGACACATCACTTGGAGCAGTGTTTTTCAACCTTTTTTGAGCCCCGGCACATTTTTTACATTTACAAAACCTGGGGCACACCACGAATGACACAAAATGACACTCTAACACAATAATACATATAGTTAATATGTTTTAAATGTATTTATACACTCAGTGTGAAACCTGGGCCTTTTTCAATGAACTCAACATAGATATCCTGGCAGGAATGGCAGAAAGACACAAACTTCCCACACAGAACTCCCATAACCAAGAGAAAATACTGACCTTGGGTTTTGGAGTTGTAGTTCACCTATATCCAGAGAGCACTGTGGACTGAAACAATGTTGGATCAGGACCAAACTTGGCAGGAATACTTAATATGCCCAAATGTGAACACAGGTGGAGTTTGGGGAAAATAGCGTGAGCATGATCAGGAGGGGAGGGGGGAGGGAGAAAGATGTGACCCGTGTGGGCACTACTGCGCAGACTCACCCCAGAGCAAAGCGAGGCAAAGCGAGCAGAGCGAGGCTGGGAAGAAGGGAGCCCGAGTGGAGAAGAAAAAGTGTTCGTCAGGAGGGGGAAGAAAGGGTATTGGAGGTTCCAATTTCCCACGGCACACCTGATGATCGCTCACGGCACACTAGTGTGCCACGGCACACTGGTTGGGAAACACTGACTTGGAGGACCATCATCTTCGGACTATGAGGGATGGCCTATGTAAGTAAGCAAGCAAGCAAGCAAGCAAGCAAGCAAGCAAAGAAGCAGTCTGGGTGAAAGGCAGCAAGTGTAGGTGTAGCTTCCCCCAGCCGCCGGTAGGTGGCAGCAAAGTCAAGCCCGAAAACGGCTTGATCCCATGTAGACAACAGAGATGGGCTTTTGGAGACGGACTTCTTGCAAAGGTCCCGACGCCGCCTGGCAAGTGCCTGCAAGTAAGTGTCTCTCGCCTGGACGCGGAGTCTCAATGCTGGAAGGGACTCTTGAGAGAGCAGCCTCCGGAGAGTGTCAACCCGGGGGGAGTTCCTTTCTTTGGAGCCTGGCTGGGGGATTCTGGGCCTTCGAGTCCCAAGGAAAAAACGCATTTCAACGGAGTCACCTATTTAGGTAAGTGTGGAGTGTTTGGGGATTTTGAGCAAGAGTAGAGGCTGAGTATCCCTCATCTGAGAGGCAGGAAACAGAAGTGCTTTCGATTAACACCCCCATTTTTGTCAAATCAAATTATTAGTCCCTAATGAGAGCATCTTTGAAATGGGACCCAAGTCTACACTTGGCATTCTTTTCAAGTTTCCTATACATTTAGGCTATCAAAAGGCTTCTCCCTAAACTACAAACTCCAGAATTCTGCAGGAGGCAGCCACCGGATTGAAAGTGGATTCATTCTCTAGTGTGATGAGGTCATGAAGCAAGGGAACCCATTTTTTGGATTCGGGAGCATTTTGCACACATGCTTGTAACATAAGATCCATCTACACTGTAGAATTAACGCAGTTTGGTGCCACTTTAACCGCCATGACTCAATGCAATGGAATCCTAGGATTTGTTGTTTGGTCCAATGCAAAAGACCTTGTAAAACTACAAATCACAGGATCCTATACCATTGAGCCATGGCATTCAGGGGGTGTCAAATTGTATCACTTCTATAGTGTAGATCAGGCATGGGCAAACGTTGGCCCTCCAGGAGTTTTGGACTTCAACTCCCACAATTCCTAACAGCCTCAAAATTGGAACCACATACACTACTTAATTCTTTAAAAATAATAATAACAATCTCTCTCTCTCTGGCATTACTTTGCGAATGAAGATTCATAGGAAGGCCTCATCCTACGCTTTCTACAAGCGTGTTGATGACTAAGGAGGTTGGATGTGTCCTTCGAGCCTGTGCAATAGATTTTTCTGGTGGAGCGCAGCGTGCACAGAACTGGCCTCACCCTTTAAACCAAAGGTTCGTCT
This sequence comes from Anolis apletophallus, assembly GCA_030556195.1. Classification (NCBI taxonomy): domain Eukaryota; kingdom Metazoa; phylum Chordata; class Lepidosauria; order Squamata; family Anolidae; genus Anolis; species Anolis apletophallus. The sequence goes on along the minus strand of JARBWK010000002.1, from coordinate 19,297,352 downwards.
GCCAAGTTTGATTTGAGTTTCCTTCTCTAGATCAGTGGTTCTCAACCTTCCTAATGCGGTGACCCCTTAATACAGTTCCTCATGTTGTGGTGACCCCCAACCATAAAATTATTTTCATTGCTACTTCATAACTAAATTTTGCCACTGTAATGAATAGTAATGTAAATATCTGATATGCCAGATGTATTTCACTCACTGGACCACATTTGGCAGAAATACCTGATGTGCCCACATTTGAATATTGGTGGTGGTGGGGGGGTTGATTATGTTCTTTGGGAGTTGTAGTTGCTGGGATTGATAGTTCACCTACAATCAAAGAGCATTCTGAACTTCACCAATGATGGAATTGAACCAAATTTGGCACACAGAACTCCCATGACCAATAGAAAATGCTGGAAGGGTTTGCCGGGCATTTACGTTGAGTTTTGGAGTTGTAGTTCTCCTAAATCCTGAAAGCACTGTGAACTCAAAAAATGATGGATTTAGACCAAACTTGGCAATATGCCCAAATATGAACACTGGTACAGTTTGGAAAAAGAGACTTGATATTTGGGGATTGTAGTTGCTGGGATTTATAGTTCACCTACATTCAAAGAGCATACTGAACCCCACCAATGATAAAATTGGGCCAAATTTCTCACACAGAACCCCCATGAACAACAGAAAATACTGTCTTTTCTGGTGATCTTTGGCGACCCCTCTGACATTCCCTCATGACCCCCCCCCCCAGGGGTCCCGACCCCCAGGTTGAGAAACACTGCTCTAGATGGTTGACCTTACAGGTTTAGACGAGCACCATCTGCCCGAGTTTGAAATTAGAGTTTTCCTTCTCTTGGCAACCATCTTAGGATGGTTGCCAAACATGCAATTGTATGTTTTAATTGCTAATTATTATGTTATATGGATATTGTTTGGTTTTGTTTTACTTGTGTTTTTATTGGAGGGCAGAGACTGCCTTGTGTAAATCGCCCCGAGTCACCTTCGGGCTGAGAGGGGCGGTATAGAAATATGATAAATAAATAAATAAAGCTAGCGAGCCCATCCTACCCATTGACACTCTTTGTCAGACCCTTCGGTTGTGACCTGTCTGGCATGGGAGGCCCTACCTGTGACTATTATGCCACCGCCAGCATAGCTCACAACTTCATTAGGGTACGCAAGCCCCTCCCCCATGACAAGGGGGTGCCAATGGAGAGGTATAATAACAATAGTACCATGTTTATTGAATTCTATGACACCATGGATTGCAAGATGCACATTAAGTTCAGTACCACCAATAGGGCAAAAGCTGTATGAAGTATACGTATATGTGTGTGTATGTATATCGAGATTGACAGCCTTTTCCGTAGCGGCGCCGTCGCTATGGAACTCAATGCCAGATGAAGTCCGTGCCATCAAGGAACTGGCCCCATTTCGGAGAGCCTGCAAGACAACCCTTTTTAGGTAGGCCTTTAATTTAAATGGCTCCTGATAAAGCTGTCCAAGTCCTTGAGTCCCATGTAGATTGTTCTTGTTTTTATGCTTTGTTTTATATTGTTGTTATTCAATTAAAATGTTGCTGTTTTACTATCTGATTTCATGTAAACCGCCCCGAGCCTGCTAGAAGGAGCGGTATATAAAAATGAACAATAAATAAATAAATGTGTGTGTGTGTATCACCAGACCTACAGGAAGCACTGCCTGAACATCAAGCAAAAAGTGGGCGCCAGTATCAATATCATACAAAAGCTGACTGGCACAACCTGTGGATCACAACCAGACACAGTGAAGACATCTGCCCTTGCTCTTTGCTACTTTTTTGCTGAGCACACGTGCTCAGTGTGGAACACATCTCACCACAATAAAATAGTGGATGTGGCTCTTAATGAGACATGCTGCATTAGCACAGGATGTCTGTGCCCTACACCACTGGAGAAATTACACTGTTTTAGTTGGTATTGTACCACCTGACATCTGTCGGGAAGTAGCAGCCAATAATGAAAGGACCAAGGCAGTGACTTCTCCAGCCCATACACTCTTTGGGTATTAGCCAGCGCACCAGTGCCTTAAATCAAGAAATAGTTTCCTAAGATCTACAGAGACACTTGCTGGAACACTTTAGCAAGCGAGGGTCCAAAAGTGGCAGGCTAAAACCCAGAACCTCAACCCATGGCTGATACCAAATGAGAGACTCCCTCCTGGGCACACAGAAAACTGGGTGAATTGGAAGGCACTGAACTGACTGCGCTCTGGCACCATGAGGTGCAGAGCCAACCTTAAGAAATGGGGCTACAAAGTGGAGCCCACGAGATGCCCCTATGAGAAGAGCAAACCACAGACCACCTACTACAATGCAGTCTGAGCCCTTCCACATGCACAATGGAGGACCTTCTCACAGTGACACCAGAAGCACTCAAAGTGGCCAGCTACTAATCAAAGGATATTTAATATAATACCAAGTTTTCAAACTTTGGTTTTTTGTTTGTTTGTTTGTTTTAAAAAATACAATACAAATAAACCCATGGTTTGCTACTGATATGGAAAATAAATAACCTGAAATTCTAAGATATGTTTACATGGGAGGAAAGTGTGTCTTCGAGTTAAAGACATACAGCCATAAGAATCCAGAGGAATCCTGCATGTTGAGTAAACACAAATAGGACTGCATGGTTAAGTGTTATGATGTTATAAACAAGTAAACAGCAAAATGTTTGTCAGACCTTTATTGATTCAGTTCTTTATTCCTAAAAGGGACCACATCTCATGATTCAACAGGCTTCTAAAAAAGTGTTTAAGAAAGGGCCAAAGAATGCTGAGGAGTGTTGAAACTGTTGTCGAAGGCTTTCATGGCCAGAATCACTGGGTTGCTGTGAGCTTTCCGAGCTGTATGCCCATGTTCCAGAAGCATTCTGTGATATATAAACCTCACAGTTTCCAACAGGCCTCACAACTCTGAGGATGCCTGCCATAGATGTGGGCGAAACGTCAGGAGAGAATGCTTCATACAGCCCGGAAAACTCACATCAACCCAGTGTTAGAATTCTGTTTAACCTTTTAAGTGAGTTTTGCTTGTTTTAATTCTATTTTTATGTTTGCATTTTGTAGGTTAAAATTATATAATTTTACAAGTGAGCCATTTGGACTCTCAGTCCTTTAAAGCAGCAAATGTTTTGGAAAATGTTAATTTTTTATAGTACCTTTTTGAAACACAAGTGATCAAGGGTCTAGAGAACAAGCCCTATGAGGAGTGGCTTAAAGAGCTGGGCATGTTTAACCTGCAGAAGAGAAGACTGAGAAGAGGCATGATAGCCATGTATAAATATGTGAGGGGAAGTCACAGGGAGATGGAAGCAAGTTTGTTTTATTTATTTATTTATTTCAGGATTTTACCCCGCTCTTCTCAACCCCCGAGGGGGGACTCAGAGCGGCTTACAGCACGGCACAATTCGATGCCACATCAACAGCGTAAAACCCCAAACCCCACAACACATTAAAATACATTAAGACATTAAAATACAATCCCTCAGCAACATCTACAATCATTCCAATTTAAAACAATATTCAACCATAAGAACATTGACCCTCTTCCTCCCTTCGATTAAAATCCCATCTAACATGCTGCTTAGTGCTGGTGTGGGAACGCCTGGTCCCAGAGCCAGGATTTTACCTTTTTCCTGAATGCCAGGAGGGATGAGGTGGACCGTACCTCCATAGGGAGCGCGTTCCACAGGCGGGGCCACCACCGAGAAGGCCCTGTCCTCGTCCCCACCAACCGCATCTGAGAAGTCGGCGGGAGCGAGAGCAGGGCCTCCCCGGATGATCTTAGGTTACGGGATGGGACGTAGCGGCTGATGCGTTCGGACAAGTAAGCTGGGCCAGAACCGTATAGAGCTTTAAAGGTCAAAACCAGCACTTTGAATTGAGCCCGGAATTGGACAGGCAGCCAGTGGAGCTGACACAACAGGGGGGTGGTATGCTCCCTGTATGTAGCTCCCGTTAGTAATCTGGCTGCCGCCCGCTGGACTAATTGCAATTTCCGAACTGTCTTCAAAGGCAGCCCCATGTAGAGTGCGTTGCAGTAATCTATTCGGGATGTGACCAGAGCGTGGACGACCGTAGCCAGATCAGACTTCCCAAGGTACGGGCGCAGCTGGCGCACGAGTCTCAACTGTGCAAAGGCTCCCCTGGCCACCGCCGAGACCTGGGGTTCCAGGCTCAGCGCTGAGTCCAGGATCACTCCCAAGCTGCGAACCTGCGTCTTCAGGGGGAGTGTAACCCCGTCCAACACAGGCTGTAACCCTATGCCCTGTTCGGCCTTACGACTGACCAGGAGGACCTCTGTCTTGTCTGGATTTAGTTTCAATTTGCTAGCCCTCATCCAGTCCGACACAGCGGCCAAGCACCGGTTCAAGGTCTGGACAGCCTCCTTGGTGACAGGTGGGAAGGAGTGACAGATCTGGACATCATCTGCGTACAGATAACACCTTACTCCGAAACTCCGAATGATCTCTCCCAGCGGTTTCATGTAGATGTTAAACAACATCGGGGACAGTACTGAACCCTGAGGGACTCCACAGGACAACGGCTGTGGAGCCGAACAGGTGTCACCCAATGCTGCCCTAGCAGGACGCGGAGCAATGGCTTCAAATTATAAGAAAGGAGATTCCATCTGAACATTAGGAAGAACTCCCTAACTGTGAGAGCTGTTCAGCAGTGAAACTCTCTGCCCCGGAGTGTGGTGGAGGCTCCTTCTTTGGAGGTGTGATGAGGTGGTTATTTATATGTTAATCACATGTTTGTATATATGTTTAGAAGGGACAGTTTTAAAGCTACAAAGAGTGAGCAATAGAATGTTCGCAGCAGCAAGCTGTAAGCAGAGGCTGTTGCCATGACAACAGAGGCCACTCTGGCTTTAGAATGTTCAGTTTGAATCTGATAGTTGGAGAATGTCAGTTGGCCAGCAGCTGTGAGCAGAGTTAGTTAGGAATTAGCAGTTGCTGAAGCTGCAAGCTGTCTGTAGAAACTGCAGTGTGCAGTTTAGTTCTGTGTGTGGGTTTAGGGAAACCCAAGTGTGTGGGTTTAGAGAAACCCAGGTTAAGGACAAGTGTAGTCCTAGGGTTGAGAGTAACCCAGTATTAAGTAGTTACTTGTGATAGTAACTGTGTAAGGGGAAGTTAAAACCCCGGTGTTATATTGTTTAAAGTTCCAAGTTTGTACCTCTTCGGAGTATCTGTGAAACCACCTAAGCTTTGAGCCCATTTGTGTAAAATAAACTGTTAAACACTTTCAACACTACATCTGTGGAAGTTGTTTATTCAAAAAGACCCTCACATCTAGTGGTCAAGCCTTGACAAATGGTGGCAGCAAGTTAATTAATAATAATAGTATCAGAGGAAAACCTTGATAATTGGTGGCTGTCCATGCCACACAGTTTTAAAAGTCAAGAAGTAGTCTGTGTGTGTCCAGACTTCGTCACATTTGGTGGCAGCGGTGGGATTGAAGGATAGCCTGCCCTGCCACGGTTCGAAAAGTAAATGGGGTGAAGTTTCATCTATTACCACAGGAGGCTTTTAAACACAGGCTGGATGGCCATCTGTCGGGGTGCTTTGAATGCGATTTCCCTGCTTCTTAGCAGGGGGTTGGACTGGATGGCCCACAAGGTCTCTTCCAACTCAAGGATTCTATGATTCTAAGTAAATCTTTAGCTTCCCACTTGATTTTATTCAATAATTTACTTATGCTCACCACATTAAGGCAATGCCCAAATATTGTGAATAGCTTACAGCTCCCATTATAAGATGTTACTTATTTGATGATATTTGATATCTTTTTATAAGAGTTAAGATTATGCATTCATAGGTAGATAGATATGGAGATATCTGGATATATCTGAATAGAAATTATTGGATATTTCTTGATCTGGACAATCCATTTTCTTTTTCTAAACAAAAAGATTAAGGCCCCTTCCACACAGCTGAATAAAATCCCACATTATTTGCTTTAACTTGAATATATACTGCAACACTGGAAGGACTGTCTACTCAGAAACTGGGTACAACAAATAAGGGGTACAAGTCAAGACGAATCGGAACATATGTGAATAAACAATGAGGCAAAAAAATACTCTATGAGTACATATCAAAATAATAATGGTGTTATTAGATCATTAAATACTATCTGGAATAATCTGGAGTATACATCTATAAAACCCGGAATAAATATGTATACAACCCACAAAGTTAACGAATTCACAATATAGATAATAATCAGTGAAACCACGTACCTGGCGGTCAACTGTGGCAAACATGCAGCAATGATATTAAGATTGATAGCATACATATTAAATACACATAATTCGTACCTCAATACAATATGAAACGGTAAAGGGCATATCTATACTGTAGAATTAATGTAGTTCGACACCACTATCTGCCAAGGCTCAATACCTGGGAGTTATAGTTTAACAAGATCTTTAGCCTTCGCTGCTTGTGCACTAGATTACAACTCCCAGGATTCCATAGCATTGAGCATAGGCTGTTAAAGTGATGTCAAAATGCATTAATTTTACGGGTCAGACTCACTCAAAGTGTAGCTGGAAGGGATTTACCACCTTTCCTCATGGCTTGAGGTGAGGTAAAACACAGTTAAAAGATATCATCATAAAATGCATATAGTGATACCTTGAGGGTTTTTTCCACATCAGGAGTGACTTGAGAAACTGCAAGTCGCTTCCCATGTGAGAGATTTGGTTGTCTGCAAGAATGTTACTCAAGGGACTCCTGGATGTTTTACCATCCTTTGGGAGGCTTCTCTCATGCCCCTGCATGGGAAGCTGGAGCTGACAGATGGAAGCTCATCCCATTCCCCGGATTCAAACTGCTGCCCTTTCAATCAGCAGTTCAGCTGACACAAGGGTTTAGCTCATTGCACCACCAGGGGCTCCTACCTTGAGTTGAGAGTTTAATTTGTTCTGTGTCTGAACTCTGAACTCAAATTGCTCTTGTCTCAAAACAAATTTAGCATTGAAATTATATTAATGCATTCTGGCCCACTGAACAACAACCCCCCCCCCCCCTCCAATTTTAACCTATTTTTAAATAAGAAAATGTACTTAACAAATTTAAAAATCATTTATACAGTATATGCATATTCACAATGGAACAATAAAAAAAGAAATATCAACTTTAAAATGGTAGTAGTACAATGTTGTGGCAAGGAAGCACAAAATGAAGAAGCAGAAGCATCATTTTCTTCATACTGTACTCATTCCAGCCTGGCTTCCTCTCTTGCTCTCTCTCTCCTCTTTCTCTTAATGAAGCCAAACATACCAGGAATAAAAACCACACAAAATCAACTAACCCAAAGTTCCTCAATGCGAACAAGAGCAAAGCAAACAGCAATTTCCTAAAGTGACGAGAGCAGAAGGCACGACGGCTGCTCCCTTGAAGCTCTAAAGCCCTGTATGCTTGTTTAATGTAATACCTTCCTGACCTCAAACCAATTCCAGATATAGCAATCTGATCACTCATGCAGCAAAACCAGTTCCTCCCAAACTGGTTCCAAACTGGATTATAGAGTCAGTGTAGGAGCACCTTGAGCCATGGCAGTTAAAGTGGTATCTAACTACATTCATTCTACATTGTAGATACCCCTTCAATTCCTGGAATGAGGAAGAATGCATAACAGTGCTAAATTGTTGGGATGATACTTGTGAAAAATAATATGGAGGCAATTAAAAGGGATTTGGAATTGTGTCCTTTTGTTTTGCTTACAGCATTCTGTAAGAACAGGGAGATGCAGGTGGAGTTTTCATTTTTTTCTTAAGGGACACAAGCTTTTCTCTGTTCCTTTTTCAGGGAAACCAAGTTACTTATCCTCCTCTCCTCGCTGTGTGATGAAAGACTGTACAAAGCCATGAAGTCAGTATCAGTAATGCAACATTAGGTCTAGGAAGATGAGGTGCCTCACTGAATTTCTTCAGTTGCTGATTCTGCTGGAAATGGGACAGAGAAGTCAGAGCACCGAGAAGTGCCCTTCCTCCTGCGAGTGCTTGGATGGGATTCACTACAAAATTACCTGCAGGGAAATACATCTCATCCCCAGCCTCCCGCAAGCCACTCAGATTTTGTGAGTATCCGTTGTGTTGAATATGTAGGTGAGAGGCAGATGCGTAAGTGACTTCCCATCTTTGGATGGGGTGTGTTTTATCCATAAGTAGTTGGATACAGACATTGGGCTTTAGGACTGCAGAAACTGTTAATTACGTATATCTTCATATATACATTCATGTATAAGTTTAATATGACCCATGGATAAGTCAAGAGTCATTCCACGAAGAGTGGAAAGCACCAGTGCTACTTCAAGGGTCACGCATAGCCATTGCCAGCATTCAGTGCTTTTAAGTTGTCCTGGAATGGACTAAACCCTTGCATTTTGCCATTCTACAAAGAGAAAGGGATGATTCCATTTTTGATAAGGTTAAGATATTGTACTTGTGTTACTCCACGAATAAGTTACTCCATTAAAAAAAGATTTTTGACTAATATTTCTCAATTTATACATGAGTATCTAGGGCACAAGTCTCAAATGCAAGGCCCACGGGCTGAAACTGTTCCACCATGTTGTTCTATGTAGCCCACGAGGTTTTGAATGCCCGGGCAGCATAGCTACATTTATACAGTCTTACAATTACAGCCTTTTGAAGGCAACCATTAGGCTGATGTGGCCCTTGGTGAAAATGAGTTTGACAGCCCTGATCTAGGGTAATGTTCTCAACAAAAAAGCATGTACTTCTGGTTGGCCTTGCACTTTCATTTACCCCAGAGTTGCTAAGGATGGTACCTTAATTCAGATGGTACCTCCAAGTATGAGAGACAAAACTTGGAACAGTTACCTTTTTGACTACATCTCCACAAATCCAGTCCAACTGAGGTCGAACGTGGAGTATTACTGTGGAAATTGACAAAACTACATGGTGTGTGATGGGGCTGAATATATTAGTTGGGTTGCTGTGAGTTTTCCAGGCTGTATGTCCACATTCCAGAAGCATCCTCTCCTGACATTTCACCCACATCTATGCCTCTATGCCAGGCATCCTCAGAGGTTGTGAGATTTGTTGGAAACTGGACAAGTGAGGTTTATATTTCTGTGGAATGTCCAGGGTGGGAGAAAGAACTCTTGTGGATTTCAATGGCTTCTCTATGTAGCCTGACATAGTGGTTGTGAGAGTGGTCCAGCATTTCTGTGTTATCAAATAATATGCTGTGTCCAGGTTGGTTCATCAAGTGCTCTGCTATGGCTGACTTCTCATTAAGATAGTCTGCAGTGCCTTTCATGTTCTTTGATTTGTGTTTGGACATTTGATGGTCCCAAGGTAGACTTGTCCACAGCTGCATAGTATATGGTAGACTCCTGCAGAGGTGAGAGGATCCTTCTTGTCCTTTGCTGAATGTAACCTTTCTTGGATTTTCTTAGGTGTCTGTGTATAGTTTGTCGGTTGAAGCTGCAAGACTATTCAATGCTAATCAAGGTGATCAATTGCAACATTCACACTTGTCTCAAACAGACAAGAGTTCTTTCTCCCATCCTAGACATTCCACAGATATATAAACCCCACGTGCCTTGTTTCCAACTAAAATCACAACCTCCAACTAACATCACAACATGTCATAGATGCAGGTGAAACATCAGGAGAGAATGCTACTGGAACATGGCCGTACAGTCCAGAAAACTCACAGCAACGCAGTGATTCTGACCATGAAAGCCTTCGACAACACAGCAGAGTTGCTGTTGCCCTGTTTCTGGTCTGGCCAGCTTTCAGAAAATGGAATAAAATCAACACATGTACTAACCAAAGAGTTGACTGTTCCCAAAACATGTTTGGAACACAGCTTCTGTTTTTCTGAAAGCCAATACTTGGAGAAGTTACAGAACATCTCCTTGGTTTTAAATTATATTGCTCAGTTGGCATTTTCTTTTTAATGTTGGCTTTGAACTATGCCATAATTGATTCTTTGAATGGTTTAAATAGATTAGCCATTCAGGTTCTGCTTGTTGCATACACTCAAATTCTAAGGCTTGTAAAGCTACAATAAAGCTCAAGAACAGAATATGTACTTCACCATTGAAAAAGCCAGCACTAATTGGTTTCTCTTTTAGTTTGTTTCCAATTGTTTCAGAAGTGGCTAAAGGGTTTGTTTCAAACAATTGAGTCATACAGGCTTTTCGTAATAATAATTTTGTAATTATATATCGGCATATTTTTTCAACAAAAGCTAGATCTAGATGACTGTGAGATATTCAGACAATGCCCATATCCTGAACTGAAGGGGAACACTTAAAGTCTTTCACATGGCAAATAATTAGTATTATTAGGTTCAGCTTCATATACCGCTCTCTCTGGCGCCCAGAGCGGTTCACAGAGCTAGTGCAATTAAAACAGGTAAAACACATTAAAATACAATAAAACAGTTAAAACACCCGAGTTAAACAATTTGCCAGCCAATAGCAGTAGTTAGCAATAGCATGCCAACAACGGACCCATAGGTGCCAATAGTGGCAATTGACTATGGGCCGAATGCCTGCCTAAAGAGCCATGTTTTTACTGCTCTGCGGAACGGCAAGAGGGCCCGGATGGCCCGGATCTCTTCAGGGAGGCCGTTCCACAGAGCTGGCGCGGCTGCGGTAAACGCCCTCCGTCGTGTGGTAGCCAATCTACAAACCCTGATGTTAGGCACATCCAAAAGATTAAGTCCCTCTGAGTACAGGCATACAGTATACAGTATCTCAGTTAACAAAGCCTCCGTCTGGCCTTTTTTCAAAATCTTCTATGCCTGCCCAGACCACTTTTTCCTTCATCCTCTGTCTTGCTGGAAGATTTTGAGCAGCATTGGCATTGGGAACATGGTGAAGGAAGGCTAGAGAAACACAGATTTTTAGTGTCAGGTTGCAACAGCATATCTACAAGAAATAATGCAATGTTGAGGTTGGGGAGATAGGATTTTAGTCTTATTGAACATGCATAAAAGGCAAAAGAGGAAGAACATATAACTCTTACTTGCCATCTTCAAACAGTACGTTAGAAAAGAGAGCATCGATCTGTAAGTTTGGCCAATAAAAAAAAGAAATCCTAAGAAAGGTGAAACCTGCTAAAATAAAAAAATTGCCCCTGGATGCATTTGGAAGAAGTGTTCAGTTGAAAAAGTTTTTGTTTACAAGGTTTGATCTGGTTGCTTAATTTCATGTGTGCATATTGTTAATACATTTATTTTTCTTTTTAAAAAAAAATAGTGCTTATTGAAGTTTTGCATATCTTCTATATACATAATGAAAGTGAAAAATGTGTATGTGGCGGAGGTATCTACTTACACAGACAGCCTCCGGCTTCCACAAACAGACTTCAAATGCTGAGAATCCCCTAAAGGCACTCCCTAAACTGACATTGTGAAGCCCCTGGTGGCACGAGGGATAAACCCTTGTGCTGACAGGAGTAAAGACCGACAGGTAGGAGGTTCTAATCCAGGGAGAGTGCGGATGAGCTCCCTCTGTCAGCTCCAGCTCCCCATGCGGGGACATGAGAGAAGCTTCCCACAAGGATGGTAAAATGTCAAAACATTCGGGCGTCCCATGGGCAATGTCCTTGCAGACAGCCAATTATCTCACACCAGAAGCAACCTGCAGTTTCTTAAGTTGCTCCTGATATGAAAAAAGCATCAGAGTTACTCTTTCTGCAATCCTTTCCCTTCTATCTGTAGAGGAGACTGGGTTTGATGCTTCATTAAAGTTGGTTTTTTTCTACTTTAGAGGAGACAGGCTGCAGGCGCATGCGTTCTCTCCCTGCACACAGCTTTCCAAGACATTTAAGGAGGCTTCCCACTTCCCAGGGAAGAAAGAGTGATTGAGATGCCATTAACACTCTCTGGCAGGAGGGGAACTTCTATATTTTCCTTTTTATACATATACCACTCTCTGCTGCCAATAAACCTATATGTATACGTGTGAACAAGGCAATAATGCTGATAAGGGAAAAGAGAGGAATAAACCTTGCAGAAACTCAACAACATGCGGTTCACACCTTGAAATAAGTTATCTCTGTGTCACCTTTCTTTATTATATTTATTACAGGATTTAATCTTAAATGACTGTACGTGTCTCTTTGAAGTGTAACTCAATGCTATAGTTAGTATGTAGCTTCCAACTTCTCCTCACAGGTTACATCAATATAATCTCCAGACGACGTTTAGAAATGTAACTTTAGTCCTGTAACTTGACACAAGACTTTAATATCTTAGTTGAAACAAAGTAATGTTTATTTATGTATCCTTGTGCACATAAAGGATATTTGTTACACAGTACTTTACTTCAGTTCCATTTGGATATTATTACCTCTGTCTTTTACTCTTGAAAATACATAAAACAGATATAATATAATTTTCAGAACAGTTTAACTTATACCAACTTGGTTAGGCAACTTCCTTCTCTTTCAAATGTAATTTCTTCTCAGCCTTCTGATTGGATACTTATATCTTGTAGTCACTTTTTTCCATCAATAGTCTGACTGTAAACTTAGTCTCAAATGACCCTCTGTCTCTCAGTTCTACCTGACTGAGGACTTAGACTCAAATTAATCTCTTATTACTTCAGTATCCTAACTGAAGGCACAATCTTATACAAAGATCTTCTTCCCTCTAGCTCCCAGACTAGAGACTGACCCAAAGTGGTCCCTTTATTACTTCAGTATCACAACTGAAGACTCAAACTTAAACTAGGAACCTCTTCCCTTTAGCTCCCCTGGCTAGAGACTCCCCATCATTTAAAAAATGTTCCCTCTTTTCTTCTCAGCTGGCTCCGCCCCTTTTCCTTGCTAGCTACTCTAAAATGGATACATTTCTACTGCAGAGGCTACACAACCATGGTGACTCATCGACCAATCAGCTGTAGCCAACTCCTGCCTGCCCTTGCCATAATATCAACATTAATAAACTTAGGCAAAACCTCCACGATAATTAGTTTTTCTGTTACAGTGATCAACCTGGAGCTATTTCCCTGGGCTTACAATTCCCTCTTTTTTTTCTCTACCGCAGGCCCTGTCTGAAGTGGGCATGCTTCAATTTCCGGGTTTAATGCTTCCTTAAACCCGTTTCTACTTTCTACTCTAGAGGAGAGGTAACTAGATGGTAGTAGTTTTCAGAGAATGAAGGTTTTATTTTTTATTGCTGGGATTTATAATAATAATAATTATTATTATTTAGAAATATTTGAATGAGAGGAAGAAAAGGAGGGGGAAAAGCTAAAAGGGAGACTCTCCCAAGCCCCCAGCTCACTGCCCACCTAGCAGATAGGAAAAAAGTTGTGAGTAGATAAATAGGTACCGCTTAGCAGGGAGGTATTTTAATGGCACCATGAGGAAATACTAGAAAAATGCCAGCATTTCGATCAAAAGGAGGAAGTCTATTAACAGGGCTCTTTGCCATGGAGATTTGAGAGACAGCAACCCCCCTCCCCATGGCTGGAATCAAGCACATCCTCCAAGACGCTGAAAGATGAGAAAAGCCTCTATACCTCTATCTGTACTGTGTCTCTCCTGTTAGTGTATAATGGCATTGAATGTTTGCCATATATGTGTTCTGTGATCTGCCGTATGTCCCCTTTGGGGTGAGAACAGTGGAATATAAATACTGTTAATATAAATACTATTAAATACGGTTAATATAAATACTATAGTGTGTGTGTGTGTACGCACACTGCAGTACTTTTGACTTTCTTTTTCTGATTAACCCTGGCAAGTCTAAAGAAGAAAAAACCTACATGCTGCTGTACTTCTCTTGTGAGAGCTGAATGCAGTCGATACAGCCAAAGACCGGCTTGTTATTTCCCCTCCCCATTTCCCATTTCATAAACAAGGGTTGTTTCCACGATGGCAACATGGGTGGGGGGAATAACAGGAAAACGGGGAAATTGATTTGCTCCTTCAAATCCCACTCTCCCTCTCCCATGTAAAATGGACTATCCTCTATCTAGGCCCCTTTTGACCTCCACCTGGAAAATGGAAGAGTACCTTATTATATAAGGAGTTGTTGGCCCCCTGAAGCCCTTTCCCCTCTCTACAGAATGACCCTCAAATTATCTGCACATCATATCAAAATCCATATTTTTGCCTATAAATCTGCTCTCAATTTATACATGATATTAGCTTATACACAGGTACATATGTTATGTGTGCACAACCAAAACTAATGCACCAGCTATCCTTCTGTTTATAGATGTCAAATCTGGCTATGATGCTATGAAATTCCTCCCTTGTGCAACTGACTTCCCTGTTTTGCCCTTTGCCCAGGTAGGCAAAAATAGGTGTTTGCCTATTAGCTGGTTGTGGTAGAAAAGTCGTTTAATGAAGGATGCTGTTCCTTTCACCAAGTTTTAAATTTTCTTCAAACATTTAATCTTTGTTACGGGTGACAATGGGGCCTGTTGGAAAAACATGGGGCTACATGTTGTTTTGTTGTTGTTTATTCGTTCAGTCACTTCCGACTGTTTGTGACCTCATGGACCAGCCCACACCAGAGCTCCCTGTCGGCCATGGCCACCCCCAGCTCCTTCAAAGTCAAGCCAGTCACTTCAAGGATACCATCCATCCATCTTGCCCTTGGTCTGCCCCTCTTTCTTTTTCCTTCCATTTTCCCCAGCATAATTATCTTCTGCAAGCTTTCCTGTCTTCTCATGATGTGGCCAAAGTACTTCATCTTTGCCTCTACTATCCTTCCCTCCAATGAGCAGTCGGGCTTTATTTCCTGGTTTGATCTTCTTGCTGTCCAAGGTACTCTCAGAATTTTCTTCCAGCACCACAGTTCAAAAATGTCTATCTTCCTTCGCTCAGCCTTGTTTTATTTGAATGGCTTTCAGAACAGCGTTGTTACTCTTCTGAGATTTCATCAGCATGTTTGTTTTCGTGTCCTGAGCCAGTGATAAAGATTTAATTTTGGAAAGCTCGTGCAATAAGAACCTCCATGCCAATAAACAGGAAACTAGTTCTGGGGATGCAGCTGTGATTCACTGAAGCATACAGTAAAAGGGTATTGTGTATTTGGGTATTGTGAAAGGGTATTGTGTATTTGGATTGCTATTTAAGTGTCATCAATACTTAGTTTGGTTATGTCAGTAAAAGCCTTTAGCAGACATTCTCAATGGAGGAAAGAATGATAAAATTGAAATACCTACTGCAGCATCTGTAAACAAGGTACTTAGGTTAATAATTTTCTGCATGGTTTTGCAGTCACTCCAGCCTTCAACTTCCATTCCTTTTGTCCTTCTCCTATAGATCTGAAAGTAATGTGTCCTAAATCAGTAATTGCACAGATGCCACAAAGGTACACCTGTTATTCCCAATTATCTCATCTTCCTATTTCAACTCCCTCCCACTCTGAATTTTGAATCCTGATTGGTTATTGATGTTGTTCTGAGTGTTGCCTGTGGCCACTGGAAAATTGTTCATGGCTAAATTGGCAATATTACTTTGAGAATTTTTTATGTCTCTCCATGGGCAATTCCGGCATATGTTTTGTTATGTGAGTTAATCATCCAACAGTCAGAGTCGAATTAACTCTATGGTTAATCACTGCACATCAAAAGCAACCCAGATTACATTTCAGATATTGTCTTATGCACCATGGGCCATCAACTGGCATCCTGTCTAGAGAACATGATGTGAAGAAAGGGACAAAGTCTTAGGGATGTTTGGGGGGGAGATGAGACCTCTATTTTATATGGGGTATTGGTGATGGAGGAAATAATCCAAATTTTTCAGTCAAAAAGTATTTGTATGGTTTCTTTCATTATTTATTTATTTATTATCTCACCTGCGTAGAGGGACTCAGACCGGCAGATCTGAGATGATTTTAAAGAAAGAAAGTAAAAATATAAACACCAATCACAAAATAGAAATAGTACTAATAATCTGCACATGTATAATATTCTAACGATAGCTCTAAGAAAATACTAGCTGCCATCCTCAAGATTTGAGACCGATATTTTTGAAATAACTGCAGCCAGGTGTTCCAGCTGCTTCCTCAGTATGTAAATGATGAATTTCCTATAGCGCATATCTCTATATGAGAGTCATGATCATAATGATGGTTTCTATCCCACCCTTTTCCTAGATCAGGACTCTGATAAGCTTGCGATGTTTAAAAAGGACATCATTAAAAAACCACAAGATACAAAAGTCAAAACAAGATTTAAACAATGAAAAATAAGGATTAAAATATATATCATTAAAACATTAGCACAACAATTAGCAATACTGAAGTATAAGTAGCATTCTAACCAGTTCTGCTAGTGAAAGACAGAGAACTATAGGGACCCTCAATTTATTGAGTCATCTGAGTTTGCAAATTGGGAAGACTAGAGAGCCTGTGGCCATTGGATGCATCACCCCACATGAGCCGCTATTGCAGGGAAGGCTTGTGTTTTGTCAGTATCCATTGGATAGCACTGTGTCCCACCGGTCAATGAGTTTGGTCCCAGAATTCCTGAAGGTTGGACAAGCTGGTTTGGGCTTCTGGGAATTGAAGCCCTAAATACCTGAAGGACCAACGTTGGGAGCTACTGATCTAGATAATCCATTTCATCCAGAAGCCTTGGATCTGAGAGGCTACCATGTGCTCCATAACCTTGTCTACAAATAGAATGAAGAAGGAAATGATTATGGAAGAATTCAGATAAATAAAATTGACATGGTTCCATTGCATACAATTAGAACAATGGTTCAAATATTGGGCAAAAATAATAAAAATGGAAATAAGCATAGTCAACTCGAACAAATAATACAAAATTGAAGGGATATGGAAAAACATAAAAGTTTTAAAGGGATAACTAGTAAAGTATATGAGATAATAGTTGAAATAAGCAAAGGAAAAATAAAGAATAACACCCTCAAGGAATGAAATAAAGGAAACGGAGTGGTTACAATTATGGAGACAAAGACATTTGAAAAATGTATTAATACAAGTTAAAGAAAATTACTATATAAGTAACAATAAGAATAAAAAATACTATATAACACCAATAAAAATAGCAAATATAAATAAAAACTATTTAATTTAATTTAAACTATTTTATAAAAACTGGAGAGGACCCCAAGAATCGGGAACATATGTGCATGTGTGGTGGCAATGTAAACATGTAAGCAATTGGGGGGGGGGAGTATTTAGAGAAATTGATAATGTAATGAACATTAAAGAAGTCCTAGTATAGCTTTATTATCATTATATAATAATAAACAACTGAAAAAACAATGTATAACATGTGTATTGAGTTGTGATTAAATTTTTTTTTAAAAAAAACTTGAGAGTTAGAGATTGTAACACTACCAATTTCCAGCAGGAGCAGATAACTATTGAGTAAAAAATGCACGTACACTTGTGAAATAGCATTATATGTCAACTCTTCTTCTGCAATCTTGAACTGACCATGGATGTTGGACTTTGGGCAAAAATGTAATGATTCCATATTGTTTCGAACTAACAATTGGCCTTTGCTTGTTGACTAAACATGAAAGACTGAGAAAATGAATTTCATGTAGAATTTGATTTAGATTAAGGATTTTCAAAACATTGAAACAAAGATTTTGTCTATATAACATTCATTTAGGTACCTTTAGCAATGCAGTCCTCCTATTTGAAGTATACTAACAGAACCAATGAGTTCCACAAGGATCAGAAAGGGCTATTTCCCCTAACTACACTATTGTTCTTTCTCTCTATTTTTTCCTTTTCTCTTCCCTTCAAGTCACCTTTTCTTTATCACTAATCTTTCTCTTCATTCACCCAGTGCCTTCCCTTCTGCAAATTTTCTTTGCCACATGCTTTAACAACTAGCAGTACATGGTTCCTCATGCTTACAGTTTGAAGAGTCAAGTAGAAGGAAACATAGCGTGGAACTGAAGTGATTACTATTTTCCCTTTGGAAAAACATTCATTTGAGACCTGCCTGCAGTTCCAATTCTAGGGACATTTAATGCCCTTTCTTCCCCCTTCTGCTCACTCTCTGGAATGATAAAAACATGATTTATTTTAGATAATCCTATCACATTACAAAGCATATGCATGCATTCTATCTTTATGCTTAAAATAGTTTCTGAAACAATTCTTTCCCCTTGGAAGACTTGCCAAAATGGGCTGAATTTTTTCCTCCTTTCTTTGAAACCGAGAATGCGGGTTTCTCCCTCTCAGAGTTACACTTCAGAATGTGTAACTAAGAAACAGCAGCAAAATAAACCTCTTGTTCTTATGTGCCAGGTCATGGAAGGTGCTTGGAAAGTCAGTAGACTGTGAATTCTGCAGTATTTTTACAGTGGTTGAATATGGAGGCAAGTGTGCCACTTCCAAATGATCGTGCACCTGCTGTTGTTTTCCAATGAGCACTGTATTGTAACGTTAGCCTTTTTGCCATTCTCCTTTACTGTAAGATTGCTCTGAAATGTTTGAAAGGTGAGAGGTTTACAGTGAAATCCTCATGAATGGGTCTCGGTGCTCTTGGACTTACCATATTTGCAAAGCAACTCTGTAGTACTTGTGCCTCATTCACTTGTGGTAGCTGGAAACCTCCCTGATTTTGTATGTTTTGGTCAAAACCTGGGAAAGAGATCGTGAGGTAATGACTCCCGTACTAGGCATTTTCAGATCATCAAGTAGGACAAGACATTAAGGTTCTAGAGCAGTACTAACCTGGGGATCAGAATATTGTGGGGGGGGGGGTCGCAAGGGGGTGTCAGAGGGGTCACCAAAGACACAGTATTTTCTGTTGGTCATAGGGGTTCTGTATGACCCAATTCTATTGGTGGGGTTCAGAATGCTCTTTGATTGTAGGTGAACTATAAATCTCAGTAACTACAACTCCAAGTCTATTTTCCCCAGACTCCACCAATGATCACATTTGGGCATATTGAGTATTCATGCCAATCTTGGTCCAGATCCATCATTGTTTTGAGTCCACAGTGCTCTCTGGATGTAGGTAAACTACAAAACCCACCAAACCCTTCCAGTATTTTATGTTGGCCATGGGAGTTCTATGTGCCAAGTTTGGTTCAATTGCATCGTTAGTGGGGTTCAGAATACTCTTTGATTGTAGGTTAACTATAAATCCCAGCTACTACAACTCCCAAATAACAAAATCAACCCATCCCCAACCCCACCAGTATTCACATTTGGGCATATCGGGTATTTGTGCCAAATTTGGTCCAGTGAATGAAAATACATCCTGCATATCAGATACTTACATTACAATTCATAAGAGTAGCAAAATTACAGCTATGAAGTAGCAACAAAAATAATTTTATGGTTGAGGGTCACCACAACATGAGGATCCGTATTAAGGGGTCGCGGCATTAGGAAGGTTGAGAAACACTGTTCTAGAGTGAAAAACAGCAGTGTAATTCAAACAGGCTAAAAAAATCAACAACTTAAACCACCTTCTAACTGCAACAATGAGGTCAAAACACAATTTTGTACATTTTTCTGAAAATTAGGGAACAGATTTAGGCACAATCCTGTGCTCCCATTTCTTCCATATAGTTCTGGTCATATCAAACCTTTTCTCTGTAGGGCTTAGCATGCTAGGTTTGAACATGGTTATGGTTGGTGGTGTTACGACCAATAATAATTAGAATGCTTGATTTGTTGAGTTTACATTACTTCAGCAATGGCATTCATAACACTTCATGGGACTGCAAATAATGGCAAGGAAGTTGTTACTGTTGACTCCAGGGATATATGTTATAATTGGTGTGTTTAAGTCTGTTTGTCTTTCATAAATTATTATTGCTGTTTTAGAATGAAAGTTCTTTCAAGAAGTTACAAGAATGTATTAGCAAAAACACTAACATTTAACATTTCCAAGTGCTGTGTTAAATTGTGGAAAGCAGAATTTCTTTTAAGGGCAATGAAACAGATGGTTCCTCTCCTCTGCCCTTCAAAGTGCATCATAGCCAAAACTGGTCAATTTATTTAGGCACTTGAGGCATATAATTACATAAGCATCTCTCCTCTTCCATATCAATAAAATGAAACAATTATAAGTTAAGCAATAATTTGTTGCCTTTTTCAGAATAGGGGAAATCAGCTGGATGGGGCAACACTACCACTGTTGAAGTTTGGAGCATTTTTATTTATTTATTTATTTATTTATTTATTTCGTTCGGCTTCTATGCCACACTACCAAAAAAGGCGGGTAAAACAGCAACAGAATAAAAACTAACAATACCAAAAAAGCACAGCGTAAAACAGCAACCTACAGAATAAAAACAGAGCATAAAAACATCATTAAAATGTCACAATAAATAACAACAGTTAAAAGCGACCTGTCCAGGGTAAAAGGCGGAGGGGTCAGCCAAAAGGTTGGTATCCTCGGAACGAAGTGATCTCAGCGGGCAGTATGGGGAAAGACGGTCCCTCAGATGCGCTGGCCCCAGGCGGTGCAAGGCCTTAAAGGTAAGAACCAGCACCTTGAAGGTGATCCGGTGCTCAATTGGCAGCCAGTGCAGATCCTGCAAAGTAGGTGTTATGTGGTAACCTGCTGGCATGCCAGACGGGAGCCGGGCGGCAGTGTTCTGCACCAGCTTGAGCTTCCGGGTCACCGACAGGGGAAGGCCAACGTAGAGCGCGTTACAGTAATCCAGCCTCGAGATGACCGTGGCTTGGATCACCGTGGCCAGGTCGTTCCAAAATAGGTAGGGGGCCAGCCTCCTTGCCTGTCTAAGATGGTAAAACGCTAGCTTGCTGACCGCAGAGACCTGGGTCTCCATGGTCAGCTGGGAGTCCAAATGGACCCCCAGGCTCTTTACGGAAGGCGATGGGCATAACGCCACACCGTCCAGGGTCGGAAGCTGGACATACCCACCACCCGGGCGGCCTAGCTACAAAATCTCCGTCTTCGCCGGATTCACCCTCAACCTACTGGCTCGCAGCCATCCAGTAACGGCTTCGAGACAGCGTTGGAAATTATCGGGGACAGATCCAGGCCTGCCCTCCATCCTCAAAATGAGCTGAGTATCGTCCGCATACTGGTGACACTCAAGCCCATAACTCCGCACCAGCTGTGCAAGCGGCTGCATGTAGATGTTAAATAACAGAGTGGAAAGAATGGCCTCCTGCGGAACTCCACAAACTAATGGGGAGCCCTCAGAGACCACCTCGCCCCTCCTCACACACTGAAACCGCTGGTGGAGGAAGGAGGTCAGCCATTTCAGGACTGTCCCCCTCACTCCAGCCATGGCCAGGCGGTGGATCAAAAGATTGTGGTCGACCGTGTCAAACGCTGCCGTGAGGTCCAATAACACGAGCAGCGCAGACCCGCCTTGGTCGAACTGGCAGCGGAGTTGGTCTGTGATGAAGACCAGGACCGTCTCCGTCCCATGCCCCGGACGGAAGCCGGACTGAAAGATGTTGCATCATCTAAGAAGGACTGCAACTGCTCCATTGCTGCCCTCTCAACTACCTTCCCCAGGTACGAAAGATTCGACACTGGTCGGTAGTTGGAAAGAACCGCAGGGTCTAATGACGGGGTTTTTTTTAGCATTGAACCCATTTCATTTTTAACAAGTCAAGATTGACCAGAGATGAGAATGATAGTAGAAAAGGCTTAGCCCGTTTCATCAACCTTTACTGAGCTCATTAATTTGTATTATTTCCATCAATAATGGAAAAATTACACCAATTTGAGGACAGGTTTTTTGTTTTGTTTTGTTTTACCACAAATTGACCAAATCAGCTCAAAGCTTGTTTCAAATGAATTAGTGTTACTGGCCTCCCGAGCTCTTAAACCCCAAATGACCTCAAGGACAAATTAAAAAGCTGGTTAAAAATCTCCCCAAATGGCAGGTAGAAGCATTACAATGCTACTTTTGGAGCATCAAAACACAACAGTCCACCAGATGAAAAAAAATACCATATTGACTTATTTACATTAGATACCATTGACAGATAAAATGATACAGTATGTTATACTCAGATTGAGGTTGTTGGCCCAAAAGTGGCACATTTAGTAAGTTACTCTCTTCAGAAATTCAATTTTAGGGCTTTTCCGTTGCTTTTTCCAACCAAGCATTTTAAAGATGCATACAAATCCCTTAGTCTCACTGCATGCTGATTGTGGCTGGTGAAGTCTGTAGTCCAACACTTCTGGAAAGTGCTAAGATGTAGATGATGATGATGATGATGATGTTTCTTATCTACCTCTTCCTGTGGATTGAGGTGGGGAACAACAAATAACACAACACATAACTTCAATTAAAAGAGTATTTAAAACCAATACATATTGAAATAAATAAATAAATATGTTCAAATCCATAATTCAAAAATAATCTGGATAGCCTGATGAAAGAAACTGTATTTTTAACTTGCAGTTTAAATAGAGGCAGTGTTTTGAGCTGATGAAGGTCTTCTGACAGATCATTCCGTGATTCAAGGACAGCTGAAGCTGTCCTTAAAGAACGCTATAGCGGTAAAATAGACAAAATCCCGTAGTCCTCCAGATGTTGCTGGACTGCAGCGTGAGGGCCACATCCCCATCCTTGCCTTAAAGCACCGTGTCTTCATAACTGTTGGATTACTTGCAGTATTATATTTGGTATATACAATATATTATACCATACTCATACTATAGTATATCAGAATTATATTATACAACTTTACAATATAATTATATTATAATATATTGACATTATAATACAATATAACATTCTATTATATTATTGGAGGGCCACATCATTCCCATCCTTGCCTTAAAGCACCGTGTCTAACAACCTGTTGGATCACTTTTCTTTTTTCCACCCTCTTCTCCCCAGCAATGGTGTGTGCTGTTAGTTCATCTCTCAAACACCATGAATGACACAAAGCGAGCAATATAACATCTTTAAAATGTCTTTCAAAAATTCTAAAAATAATATCTAGAATGTATTACTCATTATACCCAAGCTTCTAATGTGTTTGGACCCAGTTATATTGTTTTAGAAATATAACTCCATTCTTCACATCTGTTTAAATGGTTTATTTCATTGTGAATAAGCATAAGGGAGTATATGACTGAATTCTAGTTCCAAAGTTCTCTTTCTCATCACAGTCTATTACAAGCATAAGACAGAGGCCTGTAGTCAAGAGGTTTTGTAAAAAGTGCTCTTTGTGTATCTGAGTGCCTTCCCTTCAAGCAATCATATTGTCCTAATAATTGGGAACATGTGAGCTGGCCTCGAGCTTAGGAATTTTCTATTGTCACTATGGGAAATGTAGTTGGACCTCTACATTTGTAAGTTTGACTTTCGTGGATTTGATTTTTCATGGATTTGATTTAAATATTCCTTCTAGGAATCTCTAGCTTTTCCAGTGTCAACTTCCACTGGACGGCTAGAGTCACACTGGGGGGCCTAGATATTCCTTGAGAAAACACCTCTCCATAAATCTCTAAGTCCTCTAGGGTGATTTTGGAGGACCTAAAATTTCCTAGAATGGTGTTGTCTTAGGGGGGGGGGGACAGTATTCTTTCTATTTGTGATCCTTCACTTTCACTGGGGTCCTATGCCCCCAAAACCAGGAAAAATGGAGGGATGACTGTCCATTCTCTATATAAATTCAGGTAAAACCAATGTTAAGATAATTCTGCCATGCGTATCAGGACTATTTGTGAAGATCACCTCTCTTCATCTCCGAGCTCAGTTATTCTTTAGCCATGTTTCAGACAAGGGCTGGATGCTGATTGATGACTAGACTTATTCTCAGCTAATCTAAAACTAAATTTAGGAGCAATATTGGTGTACTGAGCTTTAGACTACCTGTCTGGGAACCAGGATTTGATCCCCACTCAGTCTGAGTGTGTTAGGCTCTTCTGAAATTCTCCTGAACAAATCTTGCCAAGAGAACCCTGTAATAGGATTGCTTTAGATGGAAATAACTTGAATGCACAGAGCACCAAAATTAACCTTAGAAACTGAGGTAACTTCTGTTGACTAAAAGAAAGCCAGAAAGAGCTAGAATCAGAAGCACTCTTTGACAAAATAGGTTTGAAATAATGTCTCTTGGAGTTCATAAAGTTCTCAGTTTACAATGCCATTTTCTGTTTTTAAAAACAGAGGAACAAACCTTTATACCAAAGGGTTGCTGTAAGTCAGTGGTTCCAAACCTTTTTTTTTACCAGGGATCACTTGACCAGGGACCACTTTGACCAGGGGCCACTCACCAACATTAGTGCCAAAAGGGTTACGAATCAGTGTTTGGTCAACTTTAGATTGTTTAGTTCTCTGGGGTGATGCTTCAGAAAATTGCATTGGATAGACCACATCCAGAACAGATGCCACCCAGTAGTCGCCATCTGCTCGCCCAGGGAAAACCATATTTAATAAGCCTCGGACCATATTTTAGTTCTTGTGGACCACTGGTGGTACATGGACCACAGGTTAAGAACCACTGCTCTAAGTGAAATACAAAACCATTAATTCACAAGATAGCAGTTCATTTAAGTGTTGGCAGCCCATCACTCGTTTGCAGCATTTCAGGAAACCATGAATACATTTTGAAAGCTTGCTCTCATTGCATCCATCTTTTTGGCATAATTAGAATTGTTCTCATTTAGATTTTGGAATTTGCATTATACTTGGTACATAATACAACTGATTCTAGACAGTAGATGGCAGCAGGTTTCTAAATCTAAATGGTATAATCAACAATAGAAATTAATGTATCATTCCACATACTTCCACTAAGCTATTCTTCTATAACTACTTATACCAAGGTTTTGAAATCCATTAATCCAGATTTAGAATGCCTCTTCCAAACGTTACACCTCTTCAATGTTACTGGTCAATGCGCATTTATATGGTCTACCTATTTACAATTCTTAAATTAAAAACAAGCAAAACAAGTCAAAATATCAACAGGTCTGTTCTACACATGATCTCTTTCTGGTTTATTTTCCCCTCCTCCAGAATATTTCATTTTAGCCTCCGTTCAAAATGATATTCAGAGTTAGTCCTATCTCTCCCTCCACTTATCTTTGACTTACACTAGATTGTAGCTGTCACAGTGACTGCCAAGGTTGTCCACCCATTATTGCAATTAGCAATGTGTTCATGTTTAAGTCCTCTTCTTTTTCTTTGTACTTCTTTTCTTGGGTTGATGATTCTCTACTTCTCCATTCTTTCAAACCCATCTAGACTTCTATCAGATTTACTCTGTTCTGATCCATTTTTTCAGTGTGCTTTTGCTTTTTCCCAATTTCATTCACATCTGCTCGACCCTATACATCTTGCTTTCCCTATACCAGGTAAAACCCAATTGTTGCTGATGATTGTATGTTGACCTTAACCTACATTGACTGCTTTATTTGAAACAGGTTCTTGGCTGTGGCCACTCGAGATGTCCTCTAAAGCCAGTGGAAGAGTGGAATAATTTAATAATGTTATTAGATAAAGCCTAGTTTTAATAAACTTTCCATCTGGATTTCATGCTTCATCTCAAAATACAGAAGAGAGTGCTGTTCAACATTTCATTTCCCTTGGTCCAACTTTATTTTTATTGTTTCCCCACCCTTCTCAAAGAGATGGTCACATTAATCCATTTCAGTATAAGAAAATAAATATAAATATGCGGGGAGAGAATCTAGGTCAGTGGAGTTGCTAGATAACCCAAAGGCATCATATCCCATCTAATTCTGAAAGCAGGATCAGCCTTGTGTAGAACTAAGATGAGAGACCACCAATGAATATTAGGTGCTATATGCTGTATTTCAGAGGAAGGAACTGGAAAACCACCTCTGAAATTCATGGAGCTACCACTAATCAATAGGCAGTTTGACAGCGCACACATGTATACACCCATATATATTATTATAGTTCTCTATTAGTATTGTGAAATGTGATGGGTTGTCACGTGACCTCCCTCCCACAAATAGTATGTGATAAATTTCCCTGATTTCCTTTTCTCAGGCTTTCTGTCATGATCATACCGTTTCTTACACTTTAAAACATAGTGTTTCAATAGTTGAGGTTTAGGCTAAAGGATATGGATAAACAAATTTCTATGCCCTCCAACGGTCCTGATTTAAAATTTTAAAGAGACCATAAGGTCCATCCAATTAATGGATCATTATAAGTCAACATGCAATTATAAGTCAATATGCAACGTGCATGAACTGGCAGTGGAACCTGGAATGAGATGAGCTCCAAATAGCTACAGTAATTTGATGCAGGGTTGATAAATATTATACAATCTTGAAGCAAACTTGAAAAAATTAAGTGAGAGTGTATCTTGAACAGAATATGAATAAGAAGAAAATATTTGTCTTGAAACAGGAAAGTAAAGTCTAATTTCATGCATGCTCAGTTTATTCCAAAGTCAGTAATCTGGAATAATTATCTGCTCAAAGATAAATATGTACAGGGCCCTTTATATTGCAAATCCATGCATATCTAGTCAGAACTTTATTTATTTATTTATCTATTTATTTCTTTATTCCAGTGGTCCTCAAACTTTTTAAACAGAGGGCCAGCTCACAGTCCCTCAAACTATTGGAGGGCCAGATTATAATTTGAAGAAAAAAAACCATGAATAAATTACTATGCACATTGCATGTATCTTATTTGTAGTGCAAAAAACACTTTAAAATACAATAATTAAAATGAAGAACAATTATAACAAATATAAACTTATTAGTATTTCAGTGGGAAGTGTGGGCCTGCTTTTGGCTGATGAGATAGGATTGTTGTTGTTGTTGGTGTTGTGTGCTTTCAAATCATTTCAGATTTAGGTTGACCCTGAGCGAGGGCCAGGTAAATGACCTTGGAGGGTCGTATCTGGCCCTTGGGCCTTAGTTTGGGGACCCCTGATCTATTCCTTATGAATTCATCAATGTACAATAGACAGAAACATTTAAAGTGCTATAGAGAAAGTCTTGTCAAGTCACTTATTGAACCTAGGGCTCCTTAATCCATAACTAGTCTGGAGCAGTAATGCTGTGGATTGGCCCTGGAGGCATCCATATATTTCATTCCCATTCCATGGCAGTGGTGAGGTGGAGTCCAGATGATCTAGCCAGGCCAAGAATTCCTCAGCCCTGTTGGATCATCACTTTACAATTACCACTGCCAGTTCAAAGCAAATAATCTGGGATCAGATCCTGGAATATAGGGCAGTGTAGATCCAGCCCTAGTCTCCAAGGCAGCAGAAAACAAGCTTGCTCTCTCTTCCTCATGACAGCTGTTTACATATTTAAACATGGCTATCGTGTCTCCTCTCAACCTTCTCTTCTACAAGCTAAACTAGTACAAATTGATACTCATCCATCAAAACTGGACAAGAGCATGGCTCTGTTACGCCAGCCTCTACCTTTAGCATGGTGTCCTAAAGAGAAATAATCAAAGTGATTTTCTAGGTAAATGTATTTCTGTTGTAAATGTATGTTACTATGGCTATTACAGGCAGGGCCATACTTCAAGACTTTGTTTGTGTAGAGTTGCAATTTTAATAAACTTTATGAAGTTCTGCAATATTTAAACATTTAGGGAGAAAAACACACACAAATAAGTCACTATTCATTTTGCAAGCTTGCTTCATAAACCTGTGCTAATTAGGATGATGGAATAATGATGTTTGTGGAAGAGAAGGGTATATTTCAAGCGGGTGGGATGTTTCCATGGAATCTTCATGAAGGAACATTTTTGTTCATAAACTGTTATAAACAGAAGGGTTCATGGGTATCAGATATTTGAAGGAAAACTCTCCCTATCTGACCATTTACATAGAACCTTTCATACTATATTATAATTGCAAAGAAAACAAATAAAAGGAAAATAAAAATACAAAAGTATGTTAATGTTTAGACTACAGTATTGATTTGTACTCAAAAATATCCTGTGGAGGACGGGCTTTTCCATAGTGAGGATCTGGTCCCTAATAATTAACTTAGGACTTCATCAGATGGTTAGGGAGAAAGTGGGGGAGGGGGGGACCTCTTATCTTTTCCCATCTTCTGGGATGGCCATCCATCCCACATCCTTTCGCCATTTTCCTCCACTTTGCGCTGTCTTTTTCTATCAGGATTCGATTGACTCCAGACTCCTGGGACTTCATTCCATGAGCTTTTGGCTCTATTTCCATATGCTTGGGAAACAGAGCCCCACAGGAGTCTCATGGAAGTCATCAGACAATGTAAGGGCTCATCCAGTGGGAATCTGTGGTGCTCCATTTCCTAAGTGCTTGAAGATCTCTATTAGGAATCGGGTGTCAAGACAGGGTAAAGTGGGGGAAAGATGGAAGAAGATGGTGAAAGGATGTGGAATGGATGGCCATCCCAGAAGATGGGGAAAGACAGCAGGGAACAGGGTGAGATGTTTCCCCCCCACTTTTCCCTGGATTGCCTGATTGATGAAGGCCCTGATAGAGGTGTTTGGGCTCCATTTCCATGCACTAAGGAAACTGAGTGCTACAGAATCCAATCAGAAGAACCCAAAGCCCTTGGAATGAAGTCTTTAAAGTACCTACTGAGCAGGGTTTAAATTGTGTTGGGAGGTGGAGGTTAGTGATATTCTTGATATTAAAGGAGAGGGGATTTTTAGATCTACTTCTAGGTAGGAATGAGAAGATTTTCCTTGTGACATTTCTCAGATGTTTGGCCTACTTTATCAGGTGGTCATATTAAAGAGAGTTAAATATTGTGTGATTAACTAATTCCAGTGTTGCACGCATGTATATGTTATTCTGCCTCAGTGTCACATCTAGTCAGAGATTTTGAAGAATTGGCGATATATGGGGGAAACCCATATAGTTCCTTATTCTGACGCTTCCTCCTTCTCCTCAAAACATCCTCTATGACACCTCTAATGAAGTAATAAAATGGCCTACTCTTTTCTCCGACTTTAATTTATTTGTTGTCCTGGGCAAAAGAGACCCAGTGGGATCTGTTATATTTGTAAGTAAAGTGTGTGTCTAGGCACTTGTCAAACTGGCAAAAATTAACAAGTAAAATCAAAATGACTTCTCTTCTCCAATGCTTTGATTCTAATTTTGCTAAATAAAAAAAAAGGTTTTCCAAAGAAGAAATGCCCAAGACAGAACGAACATTAACAAAATATTTTAAAAATAGACGACTGGTTCATTATTGAATAAAATTTATTGCTTTTGGCCAAAGGCCGTTGCAAGTCCAAAATAAAAAAGAGCGCACACACAAAACAATACATATGAAATTTGCATAGTAGACAATAAAAGGTTACCAGTTACTTATACACCATGAGTCACATTTAAACCTTCTTAAACCAGATTATCTCCTTTACATAGGACAGCCACCTCCGCTATGTGCCTCCTCCTAATCTTCTTAGCCGCAAGGGCAAACAGGGCTACGCGCCAGGTCGTATATTTATCTGTATCCATAAGGAGGTAGAGTAGTATCTCCTGAGGATTCAGAAAGATTTTGTTGTCCAGTAAAGGTAAGATAAAGCGCTCCCTGGTTCATTATTCTGGTTGGTCAAACATTTTTGATTAATGCAGTGAAATTGGTATCAGGTGTCTAGAAAGGATATTAACTGAAGAACTTCTTTTTCTGTAGGAGGTTTATGGAAACCCATCTGAGAACAATTCCCAGTGAAGCATTTTCTAATCTTCCCAACATCTCTAGGATGTAAGTATTTCCAATGTTATTCCATCCCCATATTTCATTAGTCTCTGTTGCTCCTTCTCAAGTTCCATCATTCTTATGTCCACATTGAGTTGTAGGTATTTGTATCTCTGGCTTAAATCCTACATCAGAAGGCATATGTCTTGCATATAGCTATGACTCAATACTATAGTTATCGTCCTCAACACTATCATGTAAGTGTTACAAGATGCATCCAACTGTTTTCTTCCAGCTAGGTATGTTGAAACAGGCATAATTTGCAGTACATCCCATTTACAGAAAAATAACTGGATTTGTCCACACTGACCCCCCCCCCCCCGCTCTTCAGCAACACAGAAGAGTACATGTAGTGATGGCTGTGTAAAAGGTGTATTTGTGAGGCATTGTGGTTATTCTGCGATTAGTTGAGAATTCCTACCTTTGCATCAATCCCAGATGTGGACTATAATATTGTATATCTGACTTATCCTACATTAAATCACTACAGGCTGCCAACCTTTGTTTTCTGTAAGACTGACAAGGATCACAGAACAGAAGAATATGTTAACTCTTTCTTTCTTCACCAGAATGTTGACAAAACTTGTTCCTCCCTCATTTGCTATTTTAATTTAGAAGTAATGCTGCATCCAGTAAGAATGATTTGGGTATATAGACGGACCAGCATGGTATAGTAGTTTGTGTGTTGGACTAGGATACTGGGAGTCCAAATCCTTGCTCAGCTATGGAAGCCTGCTTGGTCACCTTGGTCAAACAACTCTCCCTTGGCCTCAGAGGAGGGCAAGGAAAATCCCCTCTGAACAAATTCTACCAAGAAAGCTATGTGATAAGATTTCCATAGGGTTGAAGGCACACAACAACAAGAAGAAGCAGGAAAGAACATAAACATTACATTGATGTCAGTGGGAAAGTATGTTGGAATAAGGCTCTGGCAGTTTAATGTTACCAAATTTATTAATTATTATTTATGATATTTGTATCCCGCCTTTCTCAGCCCGAAGGCAACTCAAGGCAATTTACAGTCAGCAACAATTTGATGCCCCAGCAGACATAACATACAATTAAAAGCATCTAGCATATAATATGAACCCTGAAATTTAAGATACTTCTAAACTTACGCCAAAATTTTGTAAATATTTTAATCTTGCACATTTTGCAGTGACTCCCAAATTGAGAAAGAGATACTTCAATCCAGAAGTCACAGTACATTGTGTTCTTTGTGACAAAATGCTTCAAAAATAGCAAAACTTGGGTATAGGTTTCAAAATGTATCACACAATTTTAGTTTAGTTTATTGCATTAGCCACAAGGCCATATCAAGCAGAACAAACCATGCAAAAGAAATACAGTATACGTATCAAGCGTTGAACAGTGATTCCGTACTGTGCAACAGTACATTAAACAACCATTCTGTAATGAAATAACAAATACTCTCCTGTCACCTCTGCCTTTGCATGTAATATAAAAACCATACAAAACCAATAAAAACACAGATAACCAGCATCTCCTTACCAAACCCAGTTTCCAGTCGCATTGTCAAGTCGTTCTGTAGTTCCATATTCACCTGTTATGCTACATTTGCGAAAGCTTGCTCAAAGAGCCAGGTTTTAACTTTTTTACAAAATGTTAGGAGGGAGGGGGCTGATCTAATATCCCCAGGGAGGGTGTTCCACAGCCGAGGGGTCACCACTGAGAAGGCAGTGTCTCTTGTTCCTGCCAAGTGCACTTGCGAAGGCGGTGGGACCAAGAACAGGGCCTCCCCAGATGATCTTAGAGTCCTAGATGGTTCATAAGGAGAGATACATTCGGACAGGTAAGCTGGGTTGGAACTGTTTAGAGCTTTATAGGCTAAAGCCAGCACTTTGAATTGTGCCCGGTAGCAAAGATCTAACATTTCGGTTGACCCTAAATAGCTGGACACTAAAATTGTTTACAATGGAACTGATCAGAGAAGTGACTCTGGAATTAATTCTAAATTGTTTCCAAGAACTGGTGCCAATGTGACAACATTATTGAGCAGCTGGAAGGAGTGACTATAGTGCTAGCAAACTTATTTTATTTAAGTGGGGAAATTGCCAAGGAAGTCCAACAATCTTGCTTTTACCTTGCATCTGAAATTAGGACATTGGTAGAAAGGAAGCTGATAAAGAATATCAAGAAGTAATATCCATACAAATAATTGAAAATCACTAAAAAATAACAATCTATCATCCCATTGCTTTTAAGATTCTCTCCTCCTCCCATTTTTGTCTATTGTCTTCATCTTGCTTCACTTGCAGCAAACTGAAGTCAATCTTAAAAAATGGTTTACAGCAAGTTAAGTCAGCAGAGGAAGAAGAAAAAAGAGAGGATGAAATGTAGCTCTTCCCAAGAGGGGATGAAATCTAGCTCTTCTGGCCCAGCTTACTTGTCCGAACGTATCTCCCGCTATGATCCAGCTGGGACCCTAAGATCATCTGGGGAGGCCCTGCTTGTTGTCCCCCCATCATCGCAATCGCATTTGGTGGGACAAGGGACAGGGTGTTTTCAATGGTGACCCCACAGCTGTGGAACGCCCTCCCAAGCAAAATTAGATCTGCTCCATCCCTCCTGATCTTTCAAAAACAAGTGAAATCCTGGCTATGGGATCAGGCCTTTGCAGACTAGGCTGATCTGCTAGCAAAGCAACGGCTTTAATGGATTTGATGGACTTATTTTAGGACTATTTGACTGCTTTTATACTGTTTCTATATTGTTTTTTTAATTTAAATTGTATATTTATACTTTGGTTTTTGGGCACCATGGTGTGTTGGTTGTTAGCTGCCCTGAGTCCCTTTACAGAGGTTGAGATAGGTTGGGATACAAATGTCCAAAATAAATAATAAATAAATAAATAATAGTCTCACACAAAAGTTGCAGCCTCACCTAACTTGACCACTCTCTGATGTTGTTTGCCACCATGCCCCAGTTGTCATCTGTGAAATATTGAAGGTTATGGTATACTTTGAGGTAAGAAAGCAAGCACAGAATCCAAAAGGTCACTGGAATGAGTAATGAGAAATAGCACAATAGATGTTAGAGAAAATAGTTATTTTAGCACGCAGAATTCTTGTGCAAAAGAGGAAACAAAAAAAAACTCAAAAGTTATAAATGAAGAATGTCAGGAACAATGAGTGGCACAAAAATGTTTTTGAGAAGTATGTACTGAATAATATTAAAAGGTAAAGGTTTCCCCTGACATTAAGTCTAGTCGTGTCCTACTCTGGGGGATGGTGCTCATCGGTAGTTACTGTAAAGGACATTCAAGTGCCACCTCGGAGTTGGTTGAGGTAGGCAGGATTTCCCTGGGTACTGGTTGTGGGGGGTCGGGAGCAGGTTAGGGTTTTGCCCTCCCTTCTGCTCGAGATCCCCGCGTACAACTGGTGGGCCACTGTGTGAGACAGAATGCTGGACTAGATGGGCTGAGGTCCGATTCAGCACGGCTCTTCTTATGTTCTTATGTTCTTATCCCATTTCTAAGCCAAAGAGCTGGCGTTGTTCATAGACACCTCCAAGGTCATGTGGCCAGCATGACTGCATGGAGTGTCATTCCCTTCCCTCAGAAGCTGTACCTATTGATCTACTCACACTTGCATGTTTTTGAACTGCTAGGTTGGCAGAAGCTGGGGCTAACAGTGGGAGCTCATTCCCCGATTCGATCTGCCAACCTTTTGGTCAGCAAGTTCGGCAGCTCAGCAGTTTAACCTACTTCACCACCAGGGGTTAATTTTAGGTTATATCAAAAATAAAGTAAAACACAATAAAAAGAATCAGAACTCAACAGGCAGGTGGAACCCTGGATGAGAATAAAGTTAAAAGAACACTAACGGGAAATAATGATTTCAGATAAGTTGAAGAAAGTATTTGTTTTTGTCCAGTTGGGAAGATGTAGGGCAGATGCATTGAAGTTATCTTTTCAGAAAGGAAGTTCAAACAGAGTAGGCAAATAGTGGTGGCAGTAGATGAGATCTTCAGCTTTAAAATATACAGTGTTCCCACTTTACTATACAAAAAAAATGTTCTCCCACTTTAACTGTATTTTTATGTTTCAGTTTCTATATTTGTTTGTTAATAAAAATTATTTGAACAAAATATAGAGCGTTCCCTCGCTTACTGCTGGGGTTAGGTTGCAGGTCCTCCCGCAATAAGTGAAAAACTGCGATGTAGAGATATTCTATTTATTTTAATATTTATACATTATTTTAGTAGTTATACACTTTTTAAAGTCTTTATAAACTTAAAATAAAGTGAAGGAAAGGAAGGAAAGTCCCTCCAAGGCTGGAGGGAGGGAGGAAGGACTGAGGAGGGAAAGTGCCTTGGAAAGCGGCAGCAGCAAAACCCCACAAAACAGTGAAAATACCATGATATATATTTTAAATTAATATTTTTTGAAATCCGCAAAACAGCAAGTCTGCAATAAGCAAACCGTGACATAGCGAGGGAACACTGTACAAGATATTTGACATTCTTTCTTGTCATCAACATGTTTCTGAATAACTTATGTAGGATTATATGACAATATGTGTTTCACAAGTCAAAGTTTGTGTAATTCAAGTGGGGCGTGCCATATTTTCCTGATTTGGGTTGTTGTTGGAGCCAGAGGAATTGAAGCCTTTTATATATTACCATCTGGCTTTTAGTGGGTATTGGAAAAACCAACAAGTGCTGTTTCTTCACCTTTGGCCAGATTCATCATGTGTACCTGTGATGATGCACATGACTGAGTTTTTTTCAACCCATGTTGGCAAATGAAGTCTAAACAAAGTTTACAGTCCTGTGCCAAGACCTGACCACAGGCTAAAGGGCAGAAGGCACAAGGTTTTCCACTGAGGTTCCTTGAGAGAACCAAGACCATTATATTTGCATGAAATGACTCTTTCTATACCAGTCTTCATATTAATGTGCCAATCACTTTTTACTTAGGAGACGAGATTATCACAGCATGAACCGAAAGCTAAAATGTAAGACTGTAGAACTAGACACTCAAATTTATAAACCCTCCATTACCATCATCAGTTTTGGATGCTTCAAAGTTGGGAATTAAAATAGAGAATAAAATTATATTCCCTCCCCAAAACCTCCCCAAGAAACATTAAATGTTATTTGAATATACACAGTGAAGAGAAGAGAACACTCTAGTGCAGTGGTTCTCAACCTTCGTAATGCTGTGACCCCTTAATACAGTTCCTCATGTTGTAGTGACCCCCAATCGTATTATTTCATTGCTACTTCACAACTGTGATTTTGCTATTGTTATGAAGCATAATGTAAATATCTGATATCCTCCTTTCTGCTAGAGATCCCTGTGTACAACTAGTGGGCCACTGTGTGACACAGAATGCTGGACTAGATGGGCTGAGGCCCGATTCAGCATGGCTCTTCTTATGTTCTTATGTTCTTATGTTAGGATGCATTTTCATTCACTGGACCAAATTTGGTACATATACCCAATACGCCCAAAGGGAGGGCGAGATTGATGTTGTCATTTGGGAGTTGTAGTTGCTGGGATTTATAGTTCACCTACAATCAAAGAGCATTCTGACCCCCCCCCCCAATGTTGGAATTGAACCAAACTTGGGATACAAAATTCCCATGACCAACAGAAAATACTGGAAGGGTTTGGTGGGCACTGACGTTAAGTTTTGGAGTTGTAGTTCACCTACATCCCGAGAGCACTGTCAACTCAAAACAATGATGGATTTGGACCAAACTTGGCATGAATATCAATATGCCCAAATGTGAACGCTGGTGGAGTTTGGGGAAAATAGACTTGACATTTGGAAGTTGTAGTTGCTGGGATTTATAGTTCACCTACAATCAAATAGCCTTCTGAACTCCACCAAAGATAGAATTGGGCCAAACTTCCTTAACACACACACCCCATGATCAACAGAAAATGCTGTGTTTTCAGATGGTCTTTGGCGACCCCTCTGACAGTCCCTCGTGACCCCTCCAGGGGTCCCGACCCCCAGGTTGAGAAACACTGCTCTAGTGGCATTTAACAAAACTGACATTGGAGACACCAGAAATTTATTTTATCAGTGTTAACGTACAAAATTATTTGAGATTTTTCATGGATATGTTTTAGTTTCCCCCCTGTTCCAAGTTGAGAACCTCTTATCTGGAATTCCTAAATCTGAAAGATTCCAAAATCCAAAATTGTCCGCATGGGTGGCTAAGATAGTGACACATTTGCTTTTGAGATTCAATGTTTGTTTCATGCACAACATTATAAAAAATATTGTGTATAAAACTGGTTGTGGGGGGTCGGGAGCAGTTGAGGGTTTTGCCCTCCTTTCTGCTAGAGATCCCTGTGTACAACTAGTGGGCCACTGTGTGACACAGAATGCTGGACTAGATGGGCTGAGGCCCGATTCAGCATGGCTCTTCTTATGTTCTTATGTTCTAAACTAATGTCAGGCTATGTTTATAAGGTGTATATAAAACATTAATGACCTCACAACCTCAGAGGATGCCTGCTATAGCTTTGGGTGAAACATCAGGAGAGAATGTTTCTGGAACATGGCCATACAGCCCAGAAAAAACACAGCAACCCAAAACATAAATGTGTGCCAAGTTTAGTCTTTATTGGTCTTTGTTCAAGGCCACAGTGGTCTGTGGGAAATGAAGGGTTTGAAAGTACTACAAATCCCACAATCCATGGAGGTACTTCCTGTCCCATCATCCATGGTTTGGCTTGAATTTCATCTCCAAGAAATATTGGGTTTTTTTGTTTTTTTTAAAGTGTTTTTATTGTTTAAAATCAAACAAACAAACAATATACGAAGAACCAACAACATGTGGGCGTACATATTCGCCCTGTCGAGACATTTGGTATATGGGGTAGGGGAAGGGGAACATTGGGAGTACACAAAAGGGGTTAACACAGCGTTGACCAACGGGGTTAAACTAAAAACAGGTTGACTTCACCCGGTGGTACAGACGTAAATTATGTTAGGCTTCACAAGTTGGTAGTGCACTCGTACCCTCATATCCAATAACCCTTTAGATCAATTTTCTTATTATTTTTTACATATGTTACATAAGGGGACCACACATCTTTAAACTTACATTCCTCCTTTCCTCTTAGCATATTGGTTAGTTTGTCCATTTCTGCTACCTCAGCGATTTTGGCCAACAGTTCTACTTCCTCGGGGTTTCTTTTTCCAATATCTGGCCCAAACTATCCTAGCCGTAATCACGTAGCACAGAAGTTTTTTCCGCATTTTTCCCAGCGTGCTGTCATCTATAATGTTCAGGAGAAAGAGTTCAGGTTTCATTTCGATTTTAATTTTTATCATTTCCTGGAGAAATTTGTGCACCTTACTCCAATAGGTTTTACTCCCACATGTCCACCACTGGTGGTAAAATGTCCTTTTCTTTTTGGCACTTCCAGCATAGATTGTTGCCGTTTTTGTAAATTTTACTCAGTTGTGCCGGGGTGATATACCACCTATACAGCATCTTATAATGGTTTTCCCTTAGGGAAGAGGCATAGGTAAATCTGGAAGTGTACTTCCAGAGTTTTTTCCCAGTCTTTTCTGGCTATCTCATGGCCTATATTATCATGCCATTTAGTCATAAAGTCTTTGATTGGTTTGTTTTGGTGTTGGTTTGTTAAGATAAATTTGTATAGTTTGCTCACTCCCTTCT
Source organism: Anolis apletophallus (assembly GCA_030556195.1). Taxonomy (NCBI): domain Eukaryota; kingdom Metazoa; phylum Chordata; class Lepidosauria; order Squamata; family Anolidae; genus Anolis; species Anolis apletophallus. The sequence goes on along the minus strand of JARBWK010000002.1, from coordinate 19,260,056 downwards.
TCTCTGATTGTAATAGTATTTTTTCTCCGGCCGTTGTTTCTTGCCAGCCCCTTTTTTTATCTATCGTGTATTTACCTTTCAATTGGTTGTATTGAAACCAGTTTAAATTATACTGGATAATATTCTCATGTGTTCTCAGCTGCCAGGTGTCTGTTACTTTTATTAGTAAATCCTTGTAAGTTGGCCATTTGCCTTTATTTGGCGGGTATATGTTATGTGCTTCTAGGGGGGTGGAGGACCAAAGTGGATGCTGATTAATGATGTTTCTTTTATGCTTTTCCCAGACTTTTAACAAAGGTGCTCTTATTATGTGGTTATTGAAGTTTTTGTCATGTTTTAGTTTGTCATATATTAGGTATCCGTGCCAGCCGTATCTATTCTCCCAACCTTCCAGATTGAGCATATTGGTGTCCTTGAGCTCTAGCCAGGGTTTGATGTTGATTAGGCAGTTTGCATCATAATATGCTACCAGATCTGGTAGGCCTAGGCCTCCGTTTTGTGGTAGTTCCTGTAAGTATTTTTGTTTAATTCTTGCCTTCTTTCCTCTCCATATAAATTTGGATAACTCAGTTTGCCATCTTTTTAGGATGGATTGGTTTTTTAGAATAGGGAGAGATTGAAATAGGAAGTTTAATCTAGGGAATACTTTCATTTTGATGACAGAAATCATGCCCAATAAAGATAGGTTTAATTTTTGCCATTTTTGTAAATCTCTTTTGATTTCTTTCCACACCTTTTCATAGTTGTTGTTAACTAGCTGGCAGTTTTTTGCCGTTATGGTTATGCCTAAGTATCTTATCTTTTTTGAAATGGGTATGCCAAATTTTCTTTCTATTTCTTGTGCTTCTTTTTTCTCGATGTTTTTTGTATAATTTGGGATTTTGTTTTGTTTAATTTTAGTCCTGAAATACTTGCATAGGCTTCTACCTTCTTCATCCAATTGTCCATATTTTCTGTTGGGTCTCCTATCAAGCATGCGAGGTCATCCGCAAACGCGAAGATTTTATATTCTGAGTTTCTGATTTTTATACCCTTGACGTCCTCATCCCTCTCAAGTCTCTTATCAATAATTCCAACACAAAGTTAAATAAGAGAGGGATATGGGGCAACCCTGTCTCATTCCTTTTGCGATTTTGAATTTTTCTGATTTATGACCATTTACTACTATACAGGCTTCTTGTGATTTGTAGATTGCCATTATTGCTGTGATGAAGGTGTGACCCATATCAAGTTCTCTTAATAGGCCGGCAATCAGGTCCCAACTTACTCGATCGAAGGCTTTCTCCGCATCCAAAATGCCAGAGCAGCCTTCGATCCGATATTTTTATCTAGGTGTTCTATTATATTAATGATATTTCTAATATTTTTTTTCATGTGCCTATTAGGCAGGAACCCGGTTTGATTATGCCCTATCCAGTTATTCAAGAACTGTTTGAACCTTCTAGCCAGAATATTGGCAAAGATCTTGTAATCAAGATTCAGAAGGGATATAGGTCTGTAGTTCTGGATCAATTCCGGGTCTTTGCCTTCTTTGTGTATCACAATGATTTCTGCCGATTTCCATGTATCTGGGATTGTTCCTTTCCTGATTATTTCATTAAGAACTCTTTTATAATAAGGTGTTAGCTCTTCTTTGAAGAGCTTATAATACCTATCAGTCATCCCATCGGGGCCTGGCGCTTTCCCGTTTTCAAATCGTTAATAGCATCCTCTATCTCTTTTCCGTGAATTCTGCATTTAAGAGGTCTCTCTCCCTTTCTCCAATATGTGTAATTATCTGTTTATTAAGATACTCCTGGATCTTTTCTTTGTCTATAATATCGTCACTGTACAGGTTTTGGTAGTAATTGGCAAATTCTTGAACTATTTCAACATCCCTAATGTAGCTTTGCCCCTCTCTTGTAATTTTCGCTATGTTATTTTTCTGGGATTTTTTCTTTACTTGGTAGGCAAGCCATTTACCTGTTTTATTGCCGTTTGAAGTTTTTGTTTAAGGAACTTTAGTTTCTTTTCCATTTCATTCATTGTTAGCATGTTTATCTGGTTGTTAATATATTTTATTTTACTATCCAATTCCTTATCTTTAGGATTCGCTTTTAATTCCCCTTCCCATTTTTTTAGTTCCTTTTGTAGAGTCTCCATTTCTTTATTTTTTTTCTTTTCTTTTATGGCTTGCTTGCGCTATAAAGTTGCCTCTCATTACTACTTTACTGGCTTCCCATAATGTTAGTGGGCTAATGTCAGTCTGATCGTTTAATGTGAAATATTCTTTGATTAGTTCTTTATTCTTTATAATTTCCGTCTCAGATTTCAGGAGAGAGTCTTCTAGTCTCCATTTATATGTTCTTTGACCCCACCTAATTCTAGTTTCTATGGGAGCGTGGTCGGATAAAGTTCTTGGATGGATCTTAGCTTGGGTTACTTTGGTGGCCAGATTTTTTTGATACAAGAGTCATATCGATTCTTGACCATGATCTCCCCATTCCTGAAAAATAGTTTTAGTCCCGATGTTTTGTATTATGCCATCTCCAGATGTCAATTAGTGAGTTGTCCCTCATCATGTTGAAAAAAGATTTTGGCAGCTTACATTGTTTGGGGTGTTTTTTGGTTAGGGTGCTTTTTTTATCTAAATCCAGATCAATTACCCCGTTAAAGTCACCGAGTAAGATGCAGTCCTCCCAGTCCCATGTTTTTATCTTTTCATGCAGTTCTTCGAAGAAGTTCCCTTTGGGTCGTTGGCGCGTATATACTCATTAACAATAGTTTTCTCCCCTTCAACCTTCCCGCGACCGCTATCACCCTGCCCTCCTTATCTTTATATTTTAAATCAGGGTCCAAGCAGGGGTTCACATATAGTGCCACCCCCCTTTGTTTTTTTTCGATTGATGAGGTGAATAAAGTTCCCAATTTTCGTCTCTCAAGTAAAGAGTTTTTAGATGTTTTTATATGAGTCTCTTGGATGGCATAGACTAGTGCTTTTTGTTTTTCCAGGAAGTGGAAAAATTTAGATCTTTTCTGGGGATGTTTAGCCCGTTTGCATTAATGGAGAGACATTTTACCTCCATTCTCTAGTCTTGGCCTTCCTCCTCCGTAATCTCCCTGCTTCCTCCGAGTCCACGTCCGATGTTTCCTGTTCCACCTCTTGGTTGCCCTCGTCTTCTTCCAGAACATTATCTCTTTCATTTTTCTTATCTATATTGTAGGATCTTCTCTCTTTCTCTGTTCTTCTTACTTCTCTTCCTGGGTTTCTTAGGGGTCGGGGTCTCCAAGAAATATTGTTATGCATGTGCAAGAATTCCCAAATCCCAAGTAATCTTAAATATGGAGCACTTTTTTCAGATAAGTGATACCCAACCTGTATGCCAATTTAAGTGAGATGTATAGGGAGGTGAGGTAGATTAATAAGCCCACGCATGCCCTTTTTCAAATTTTGTTTTTGAACTTGTAAGCGTCCATAAGGGAATTATTGGGTGCATGCTATATTTCATGAAGTGGGGTGTTGTGTGGTTTCCGGGCTGTATGGCCATGTTCTAGCAGCATTTTCTCCTGATGTTTCATCTGCATCTGTGGCTGGCGTCTTCAGAGGAAGATTCCAGCCACAGATGCAGATGAAACATCAGGAGAAAATGCTGCTAGAACACAGCCATACAGTCCCAAAACCACACAACACCCCATTTATATATGCCATAAAAGCCTTCAAGAATATGTTTGTGAAGTGGCTTATGAGAAGGAAAGTGGGGACTCTGCTTCCCTTGACATACAGAGCCTTCTTGTGCCACCCTAATGTTTGGAGTGGAAAAGAAGAGAGATTTTTCTCTGTGGCAATGTGTCCATGTGGAGCTTGTTCTTTTCTTTTTTTTAAAGAATCTAAAAGAGGCAGTATATTCAAGGATAGCTCTATAATGTGAATGAAATCTCCCTAAGGTTCTATTGTCGAGAACCTCAGCTTTTCATCTCTCAGTTGTATTACTGGGTACAGTCCGTTCTTTTAATTTAGTCACTGAGCTTGAGAACTCAGGCAGTTTCCATTCACATAGCTAAATCCCCCCCCCATTGATCTCTACCATTGGTATAATTGAATTATGAGAACAGAAAAAGGAATTGAGCTGTTGCACGCACTTATCCCGTATGCAGGAAGGCAGATTGCTATGTTACTTTATAAATAAAATATTGAAATATTAGCAAGAATATTGGCGGGGAGCTGGACTGGATGGCCCACAAGGTCTCTTCCAATTCTATGATTCTATCTATTTGAATAGGGAGGGAATTGTATTCATGTTTTCCATGAAGGATTAAAAAAATAATAGGGGAGAAATATATCAAAGCCTGTACAAATGTACATTCAACTGGTAATTAATACTCATATAAATTTGCCGGTGTCCTTGATACAAGAGTGGGGTAGCAATTATATAGACTGGACAATATATACTACAAAATAAATATAATAAAGCCAATACACATAGTTTCTTAAATAATAGTCCGGATGCAGTATCTGTCGCAACAGACGCTCCTTAAAGGGCCAGACCAAGTAGAGTTTCAAAACAAAGTTTATTGCTCAAAGAGCCTCTGGCCTTCAAAGACACCAAAACAAAACAAGCACTTAACAATCAGCGGATAAGAACACAAAAACAAGTCTAATTGGCACAAAAACAAAGGCCTGCAAAAACCCCAAAACAAGAAAGCAAAATGCAATGAACAAAAAAGGCACACAACAAAGCAGGAACTGGAAGGATCATCAATGGGGGTCTGAAGTCATCACAGGTGGGCAGTCCAAAGCGTCAGGCAGTAAGCAGCAATCAAGAAATCCAAGCCGGGTCGAGGGAGGAGGCAAGTAGCAACACGAAAAGCCAGTCCGAATCAATAACCAACCAGAAGCTAATGAATGGAGACAATGTACACCATAATCCCCTAATAGTCCCAACCTTCCACCCCTCCCATACTGTACCCCGTTCTTGCAGACGAAGCAGTATCTCTCACTCACAGCAACTTGAAGAGCAGCAAACCACGCCAAACGTGGAATGGCTGCAGCAACTAGTGTACAAAAGCAATACAATATAACCCACAAACAAGCCTCCCACAATCCCCATACAGAGCAGCATGCCATTCCAGGATGGCAATGCAAGTTCCAAACTCACATTAGGCCGTGTTCAGGATACAAGAGTCACAAGATACAAGAGTCACAGGATACACGGAAGCACAATCCCACAGCAACACCTTGCTAACCACAAAGTGAAGCCCCCAAAAGCTCCCAACTTGGACCCACCCGAATCAGACAACGCCCCATCCTCAGTTGCTCCAGCTGCTGTGTTATCATCACCTGCAGCCTCTTGGTTTTCCCTCCAAGTCCTCCATCTTCTGTCAAGACTTAACTCCCCCCAACAATCCTCCAGATTATCTGAAGGCCATTCATTGTCATCAGAGAACCCCCAAAAGGTATCACTGCTTGTTGATTCCACGCAAGCAGCCTGTATTTCTTGTACTTTTGTCCAGTCCATTTCTGACTCTTCCTCTGAAGAGTCTCCCTCACCCCCATTCCCATCATTTCCTGAAAAGCCCTCAAATGATTCATCATCAGTGGGTTCAGTGAGTATTTGCCGAATCCTTTTACACTGTAACATATCATCCTATTTCAAATTCAACTATCCACAGATTGAAAATATTCCCCTTGCAAAAATATAATAAAATATTAAAAAGCCAAAGTTTTATTTTGCCATTTTATATAATGGGCATCATTTTACTACACCACTTTATATATTGGGACTTCAGCATCCATGGATATTGGTAATTGTAGGGGGTCCTGGCACCAAATCCCAACAGGCATATCAAGGGCCTACAGAGACCTGGTTTAAAGTTATATGCATTCACTAGCTAAACTCGACCATGCTTCGCTGTGGCTCAGTCTGATATGAAATGAATGAGATAGTAAATAAAAGTATTGTTTCAAACATAGATTCACCGAGAAAATACATCATCCTATTCAATACCCTGTCTTGCATTTCTGTGTCTCTGTGGAATGAAAGGAAAGGAAAGAAAAAGAGGTTTTTAACAGAATTTTTATTGTAAAGCTAGTGGAGTGACTACATTTTTGGTTTGTCCATTTTCTGCGTAAATATAAAGATCTGATGATTTACAGACTCTGGAGCATGCGCCATATGAGTGCCCATGAAAGAAGCAATTGTTTTCTAAATTCAAACTGCACACTTGCAAAGATTTCCCCTGCACTGCTAGTTTTACTTTAAATACATGTATGTATTCGAATGCAACATTGTGCCAAAATTTCATTTTACAATAAAACACAAGTGTATTGGAATGCAACGTTGTGTCGAAATGTCAAGTCAATTGACTGCCTTTCATTTTACTATAAAACCACGCGTGTATTGAAATGCAATGTTGTGTCAAAATGTCAAGCCAATCAACCAACTACTTTTCGAGTTTTGCGAGTGTAAACATCTGCAGGCTGAGATTTTATATATAAAGATTTGCTTCCTTTTACTTCTGCTTCAGAGAGATTGTGATGAAGTTATTGACAAATCTTTTGTATTTTTTTCTCAATTAAATAGTCAAAAATATTTGTGTCCAAACTGGTGACTAGAATATCTCAAATCAGACATAACAACAAATCACATCTAGTTGAAATAGGAAACAAATACTTTTGATGCCTTTGCAGCTGAACAGAGAAAAAGGAAAGCAGAGGAAATGTGTATGTCCAAAGCTTCTTTACAGAGCATTGAACCATAGTTATATCTGATAACAACTATTATGAAAAAATAGTGAAAGTGTAAAGGAATACTAATATTTGGGAGCACTCCAAATGCAGTTAATTTTGTCGTAATGTTTTGATTTGTTTGACTTGCCCTTTTGTTTTTTCTATATATAGCTATATCAGCATTGATGCAGTGCTACAAGTGCTGGAGGCGTCTTCTTTCAATAGTTTAAACAAACTTACACATATGTAAGTAGAGAAATCAATGTGAAATATGCTTACTGGTCATTTTGTAAAATAAAATCTGTTTAAATTTTATGTAATTTTAAATGCCATCTTTTAACAAATGAAGCTATAACATTAGGAATGTGGAAAGTTAATGCTGGGACTAATGGCATACTGTGCTTGTGTGTATTTATTATTTATTTATTTGCGTCATTTCTATCCCGCCCATATCAGCCCGAAGGCGACTCAGGGTGGCGTACAATATTTAAAAATACATACATCGATAAAAGCACCAGACATCACCATACATTTAAAAACCATAAAAGCAATAAATAATAAATACAAAAACTACGTCTTCTTGTTCAAATTCTCAACTGTTCCATCGTCATTAGCTGTTCCAAGTTCATTTTCCAATTTCAGACATCTTGTGAAGCCATGGTTTATGTACAATCAAGTTGATAACAATTAACACAGAAGTTCACATTTCTGGTCTAGGTAAATTACAGTTATCCACTGGCCCCTTTATCTGCTGGCCCCATAATATAGCGCAGTAAATTAAATATAATTACAGTACAGTACAGCCTCCAAATCCTTAGCTTGTAGTGGAAACATGAAACCATGCATAATAGTGAACCTTACTGAAATGAATGAGTTCTTCTGGTATGCACAATAGAGTTTCTCTGGAGGACCTAGAAAATTCCTAGAGATATAATCTCTAGGAATTTATTTGGTCCTCTGGGCTAATTGTATGGTAGTTTACAGTGAAGCACATCATAGACTTCCTCAGAAGAGATTGGAATTGGCTGGGTGAGAGTTTGCATGGTGGCCATAAAACAAACTTGTTCCTTTGACAGTGTTTATGAAGAATGTTCAGTAGACTTTCAGTGGATTGGTAGATGCTACATAAATGTCATTTCTAGTGGCTTGAGAGTTACTTTAAAAAACAAACAAAATCTAACTAAAAGTATATTCCATATTATAGCATACTGTACACTCTGTATTGACTAGATCTTAACATTGAATTGCAGTAATTTAAAGCAAATTAGGGGGATCCTTTTTGGGAAGTGTTGAATAAGAAACAATCAGGGCCAGTTAACACCTCCCAACAAAGGATTCCCCCAGGAAGGAAGCAGTCAGACTTTGAAGATGCAAGGCCAGTCAGTGCTAATCAAGCTGGCCAATTGCAACATTCACACTTGCCTCAGGCAGACAAGAGTTGTTTCTCCCACCTTGAACATTCCACAGATATATAAACCCCACTTGCCTAGTTTCCAACAGACCTCACAACCTGTGAGGATGCCTGCCATAGATATGGATGAAACGTCAGGAAGGAATGCTTCTGGAACATGGTCATACAGCCCAGAAAACTCACAGCAACCCTCTCAGAGATGGTTTTGCTAATTCCTTCCTGTGAAATACACACTACAGCATCTGCTATTTCTTGGTGGTCTCCAATCGTAGTACTAACCAGGGCTCACCCTGCTTAGCTTCCAAGATCAGACATATTTGCTGCCATTTAGGACATTTAGACTCTTATAGCAGGTGACCTGAAGGGTTTTATTCAATGAAAGAGAACTTTTCAAAATACATTCATCAGAATTGCTTTCTGAATTCCTCATTTCATTTAGAGATTGGTGGCTTCGTGTAATTATTCTCCAGAGTGCAAAGCTGACTGCGGGACAAGTTAATTCTTTATGGGATGTATTCATGTTACCTGACATTTTAGAAGTCTTCATTTCTAAAATAAAATTTATGAATTATTACTATAGTTTGTTTCAAAGTTACTTTTGATTACCTTAAGCAACTGGCGGAAAAACATAGGCAATAAATAGAAGTCTGTTCAGATTTAAGGGTGATATGTGTCAAAGTTTATTTGTAAAGTATAGTCAGAGCACAGACTGGATATTTTAAAAATGTTTTTAGAAATCTGGGTTTGTTTGTTTTTTTCTATCACAAGGGTGGAATGACCTGTTCTGGATTTCGCAAGTAATTGGGAGGAAAGAGCATAAGGAACATCTCATCCAAATTGTTGTCTTCAACTGTGGTTGGACAAATGCTCTTTAAAAGCCTAAAAGGAGAACATAATTTCCTGCTGTTTGTCACTGACATTTACACATTGTCAGAGCACAAATTAAATACGAAAACTGGCAAACCACCTTTGAACAAATCTTAGCAAGAAAACCCCATAATAGGTTAGCCTTATGGCCTCCATAAGTCAGAAACAACTTGGGTTCTATCTACACTATCATTAGTTAATTTAATTTAATGTTAGTTAATGTTCCTTGATTCGTGTTTGGGTGTTTCGTTTGGTGGTCTCTATGTTGACTTGTCCACAGCTACATGGTATAAGGTCAACTCCTGCAGAGTGAGAGGATCCCTTTTGACCTTCACTAAATGTTGTATTTGTTGGATTTCCTTCATCAGGAAACTGATGAAGGGACCACCAAATGCAGCATTGCCCAAACACAAATCAAGGAACATGAAAGGCACTGCAGACCAATTATTTTTATTTTTTAAAAAATATTTTATATATATATATATAAAAAGAGAGCTGCCATGGGAAGTAGCCAGTAAACAAAGAAACTACACAAGGCAGACACACCAAACCAGGCCACATCCCAGGACACACACAAGAGGTATGGACAACACACAAAAAAACCCCCAAAAAATTCAGGCAGCCGCCAGAACCCCAAAAAACCAAAAAGATTGCAATCCCCGTAAACCCCTGCACCAGGAAACAAAATGGCGCAATCCAAAAACCCCCACTGCGCATGCTCACCAAGCTTCACACGAGGGAGTCCTCCGGCTGGCGAGGCTGGCAACCGTTGGCGCGCTCCCTCCCCTGCCATCGGCGCAGAGGGCAATGGCAGCGGAAAACAAAAAACTACAACCCCCATAAACCCCTGTGCCAGGAAAAAAACGGCGCTATCCAAAACCCCCCACTGTGCATGCTCACCAAGCTGAGGGAGTCCTCTGGCCAGTGCACTCCCCCTCCCCCTCCCATTGGCACAGAGGGCAATGGCGGCAGGGGCAGCGGCGCGAGAGGCCCGTCCTCCCGCCAACCGCGAGCCCGCTCCCTGCCCCCTCCCATTGCCGGCTGCCAAGCAGAGGGGGGCGGCAGCTCCTACCTCCTCACCTGGAGCCGCATGACAAGTGGGGAAGGTGGCGACGGCGGCAGCGGCGGAAGCAGGCGCCCAGTGGTATCCTCTCCTCCTCCATACGTAGCCGGCCGCTGCCTGCTAAGAAGCTGCTGCCGCTCTCCCTCAGCCCCCTCTTGACGGTTTGGTGCTGCCGGTGCTCCCTGGGCAGCCACTTCAGGAAAGGAGCCCCCCGCTTTATCTTTCATTCAGCCTCAGGCCCCTTCCAAAGGCCTGGGCTAACTTGGCCCTTTCAGGGGGTTTTGGACTTCAACTCCCACAACTGGGCAAACTTGGGCCTGTGGGAGTTGAAGTCCAAAAGCCCCTGAAAGGCCCAAGTTAGCACAGGCTTTTGAAAATTGTGGGAGTTGAAGTCCAAACACAGGGCAAGTTTGGCCAGGCGTTTGGAAGGGGCGTTTGGAAGGGGCCTGAGGTTGTGAGGAATTGTGGAAGTTGAAGTCCAAAACCCCTAAAAGGCCCAAGTTTGCCCAGGCCTTTGGAAGGGGCCTGAGGCTGAATGAAGGATGTAAGAAAGGAAGGAAGGAGGGGAGGGGAAAGGAAGGACAAAGTAAGGATAGGAGGATGCAGGAGATGAGGTGAGGGGAAAGTAAAGGTAGAAGCCATGAAGGATGGAAGAAAGGAAGGAAGGAGGGGAGGAAAAGGGAAGGATACCAGGAAGGAGGGAAGAGAAAAGGAAGGAAGGATGGAAGGAAGGAAGCAAGGATGGATGGATGGAAGGAAGACTACGCCACAGCAGCGCGTGGCCAGGTCAGCTAGTTGGTTATAAATGTATAAAACACACAATATACATGGAAAGAGGGGGAACAATCGAGAGGATAGAAAAGCAGGAAAAGAAAACCCATAACCCTTTAAAAAAGAGAGGGGGGTGAAATAAAAAAGAGAGGGAAAAAAGAGGGGGGAACCCCACAATTTTTTTAAAATTAAAACAAAAAGTGTAAAATAAAATTAAAAAAATTATTTCCATTCCAAGCTTAATAGATTTCTGTTTCTTGTATCTTCTTAATTTAATTGTTTAAATTACTTAATATTTTTAATTGTCTCTTAATAGCTTATCATAATTTTGGAAAATAATTGAATTATTTGAATTTTTCTTTTTTAAAAAAGTCAATTTGTCCATATTTTTTATCTCTCTTACTTTAGTTCTACAGTCTTCAATATTGGGGGTTGATTCTTGTTTCCAGAGCTTAGCAAAGGAAATTCTTGCCGCAGTTGTCATATATATAAAAAGTTTATCCGTATTCAGACTAATTCAACCTGAGAAGTCAGCCATAGCAGAGCACTTGAACAAAATGGGACACAGGATATTATTTGAGAACATAGAAATGATAGACCACTCTAATAACCACCATGTCAGACTACACAGAGAATCCATCAAAATCCAGAAGCAGGTGGACAAATTCAACAGAAAGGAGGAAACCATGAAAAAAAACAAACTCTGGCTAATATACCAGTATTTAAAATCAGGACAGTAAATAAAGAAACAGGAATTCCAGAGAAGAAACAATCAGGGCCAACTAACACCTCCCAACAAAGGATGCCTCCAGGCAGGAAGCAGCCAGGCTTTGAAGCTGCAAGGCCATCAAATGCTAATCAAGATGGACAATTGCAACATTCATACTTGCCTCAAACAAACAAGAGTTCTTTGTCCCACCCTGGACATTCCACAGATATATATTCCTCACTTGCCTAATTTCCAACAGACCTCAGAACCTCTGAGGATGCCTGCCATAAATGTGGGGAAAACATCAGGAGATAATGCTTCTGGAACATGGCCATACAGCCCGGAAAACTCACAGCAACCTAGTGATTTCGGCCATGAAAGCCTTCAACAACACATTAATTAAATTTTTTGTGAAGGCATAACTGAAGTGATTTACATTTTTTCATCTCCTCAAAATTCTGTACATTCCTTTCTGTCCTGATTAGATTTTGTGTTAGACCTGAAAATACCAAATAACAATATTTTTTTAATTGCAAGAAAACCAAAACCTAATTGTATTGTGGTCAATAAACTAGTAATTCATTTCAATTCTTCTTTGTTTCATTTTATTTCATTTATATCCCACCTTTCTCCCAGCATGGCACACAAGATCACTCACAGCATCAATTAAAGCAAAATACTGCTGAAACTTAATGGGGACAATAAAAAAAATGAAAACAAATCTTGGGTAATAATGGGCTCATATGATCTTTCTTAGTGAGACCAGTTTATTATACATTATTATTTTGTTAACAAGCCAAGAGCCTCTTGAAGCCCATTTGTGAAAAGGGTTGTGTGTTTCTCAAACTCTAAAGGTAGAGATTCACATAAGAACAAGAAATACTAATGTTCCTTGTCGAAATTTGGTTATGTTTTCAACAGAGAAATCCGAAATGCTAGAAGCTTAAGCTACATACACTCGGAAGCCTTTATCAATCTCCCATTGTTAAAAAACCTGTAAGTACTTCAAGCAAAGTCTTTGAGAAATGATATCCCTCCACAGTCTGGGTGGCTGCAAATATGTTGGCCTTCCCTGTCTGTGGATTCTGTAGCCACAGCTTCAACTATTCTTGGCTTGAAAATACACCCCCCCCCCAAAAAAAACCCCTTGATTTTCTTTCCCATTTCATATAGAAAGGACACCATATTACTGAGCTATTGTATGTACAAGCTCATAATAGGACTTGAGCATCCATGGATATCGGTATTCATTGGGGGGAGGGTTCAAAACCAAAACCAGCAAATACAAAGGGCTAATTTTATTCCTCTTCCTCGTGGTTCCTTCCTTGATCACAATATCAAACCTGTCAAATGTTTGATATTTCAAAAACAGATTTGGGTGAGGGGGGCATATTTCCATGTCAGGTACAGCTTTGCTGATTCTGTGTGGTAAAACATAGCATTTTGTGTACTCCAGCACAACATATTTTTTTCTTTGTTTTCCCCTTTGTCCTTTATTTTAGTGTGATCATGAATACTGGACTTGGAGTTTTTCCTGACCTCACCAAAATTGAATCAACAGATATGAACTTTTTGCTGTGAGTATGTACCATCCCAGAAATACTGAGCAAACAATGGTCAGCATTGTCATTTTCAGAGATATGAACATCTTACTATATGAAATACTAGTGATCAGTTGGGAAAAATAATTGCCAACTGATTATTCCATTCATGATATGAATATAAGTGAACAAAATAAAAATATCTCATTTACTTCCAAGGAAGGAGCTTCCACCACACTCCGAGGCAGAGAGTTCTTCCTAATGCTCCGGTGAAATCTCCCTTTATTTGTCCCCTTGATTCAGTAGGTTGACTGTAGTTTGGTGTAGGAACTAGATTCAGTCCCGTGAAGGATACAGCTGAAATCCTGGTGATTTTTTTTCAGTGCAAGCCACTAAGTTCAAGTGGGATTTGAGAGATCATTTTGCCTGTCCACTTCCAAGCTCAATTCAAAATGCTGGTCTTGACCTATAAAGCTCTATACGGTTCTGGCCCACCTTACTTGTCCAAACGCATCTGCCTCCACGTGCCACCTCATAATTTAAGATCTTCCGGGGAGGCCCTGCTCTCGCTCCCACCAACGTCTCAAATGTGGCTGGTGGGGACGAGAGACAGAGCCTTCTCGGCTTTGTCTCCTCGCCTGTGGAATGCGCTTCCAAGTGAAATAAGATTGACCTCATCCCTCTTAGCGTTCAGGAAAAAGGTAAAATCTTGGTTATGGGACCAGGCCTTTGCACAATAACACAATGTAGCACTTTGTACTGGAATTGGACTGGCAAGTCGACAGATGAGGATATGACTTACTGTTTACTAATTTCACTATGTGGCCGGAATACTGTTTTAACTTAATTAACTGTTGATTATTTGTTTTAATTTAACTGTGACTGTTTTAATTCTATATGCTTTATGGTTTTATATTGTATACTGTGGCATCGAATTGTTGCCTTTGTCAGCCGCTCTGAGTCCCCCCCCCCCCCGGGGGGGGGGGGTTGAGAAGGGCAGGGTAAAAATACTGTAAATAAATAAATAAAATAAATTGTGTGTGCTGGATATTCTAATTTATGACACAAATAGTATTATAGGGCAACCCCTCCCCCCTTTTTGTTGTGTTTTGGAATTATAATGAATCCTAGTGGAGGATATGGTATTCTTGGGATAATCAAACAAACAGGGCGTGGTGCTTTGCAATATCAAACAAACACATGAAACTCGAGGCTTGTGGATAATGGTTATTATTGTAGCAGATTCAAAGAAAATACGTGTTGATTCACACTCAAAATAAACATAGGCAAACGTCCATTTGTAATCCAAACGCCGTTGCGTTAAATAAATTTGTAATCCCACGCCCGATGCGTGTAGTAGGAGTAGACCCCAAGTGGGGTGGTCGGTGATGTACTATTAAGACGTTAAAGATGTGTTTGCGTGGGCCCTTTCCAAGACCTGGCTGGTCTTTGCCTGGATTTTATCTTTGCAATGGAAACTCCATGGGCCAGAATTCTTTAGCTTTACAACGGGTCAATTCCCCACACCAAAACCCTGGCCTATTAAAGCGGCCTGGATTTTAAAATCAAGTTGGTCACCAGTCTCAAGCGAGCAACGGCGAAAATTACGCATTCATGATCTGACCCTTTAAGACTTTTCCTAATGCTCCACTCCTCTCTCCCCATCCCCATCTGTGCTCCTTACCTCCAGTGTATACTTAATTGCATTGTTCGCTCTAATTAGTTGCATTTGCCATGACCACATAGGGGGACACACTTCTCGCCCTATGCTCTCGGTATGTTTATTTGCCCTGTATTAGTATTGGATTTATGCTTCTTCTGACCAGATTGTACTTAGTTCATGCCTCTTCTGACCAGATGTACTTACTGCCATATTTGGTGTATTTGATATTTCATACTCTGCTACCATGTTATTGATTGATTTCTATGTGGATTGCTTTATGGATGTCGAGATGACTCACTGTATATACCATTTCTCACAGATTGAAATGGTCACCCACCCCTGTGGACACTTCTACCCAATTGTCACATAGCCTTGACAAAGACCAGCCAGGTCGAAACGTGGAAAGGGCCCACGCACCTCCGTCCTCGTCGGCTTTCGACGACACCGGTACACCACCGACCACCCCACTTGGGGTCTACCCTACTACACGCATTGGCGTGGGGATTACAAATTTATTTAACGCAACGGCGTTTGGACGTTTGCCTATGTTTATTTTGAGTGTGAATCAACACGTATTTTCTTTGAATCTGCTACAATAATAACCATTATCCACAAGCCTCGAGTTTCATGTGTTTGTTTGATTCTTGGGATAATGTCTATTAAGAACTCTTCACCAAAATCAGTTCTTTGATTAATCAAATCCCCAAAAGGCAAACCCGCAAATATAGGGCGATGAGGCTTCAATAGTTTCCTATGCTTGGTTAAGCATTTCCACCTCAGGTATTACTTCAGATATACAGTATAGGAACTGTCCATGGTACGGGAACATGGTCCCAAACAGGTGTGCATCCTTCCTCCACCAGCGGTCTCAGCGTGTGAGGAGGGGTGAGGTGGTCTCCGAGGGCTCCACATTAGTTTGTGGAGTTCCGCAGGGGGCCATCCTCTCCTCTCTGTTATTTAACATCTACATGCAGCCGCTTGCACAGCTGGTGCGGAGTTATGGGCTGGAGTGTCACCAATACGCAGATGATACCCAGCTCATTCTGAGGATGGAGGGCAGGCCGGGATCCGTCCCCGATAATTTCCAACATTGCCTCGAAGCCGTTACTGGATGGCTGCGAGCCAGTAGGTTGAGGGTGAATCCGGCGAAGACGGAGATCGTGTGGCTGGGCCGCCCGGGTGGGGTAGATGTCCAGCTTCCGACCCTGGACGGTGAGGCGTTATGCCCATCGTCTTCCATGAAGAGCCTGGGAGTCCACCTGGACTCCCAGCTGACCATGGAGGCCCAGGTCTCTGTGGTCAGCAAGGTGGCCTCTTCCATCTCCGACAGGCTAGATTAGGAGGCTGGCCCCCTATCTCTCCCGGAACGACCTGGCCACGGTGATCCAAGCCACGGTCATCTCAAGACTAGATTACTGCAACGGATGAAGGGCAGGCCGGGATCCGTCCCCGATAATTTCCAACATTGTCTCGAAGCCGTTACCGGGAGTCGGCGGCATAGAAACCCGAATAAATAAATAAATAAATAAATAAATAATAAAGCTGTCCAAAATCTGGAGAAGATTAACAGCTCCACCAACATAGGAGCAACTAACTTCCATGGCCTTCCATGGGATCCAGTTTGCATCACCAAATTGATGTTAAGATGGGGTACCATTTTAGACAGCAAAGTAATTTGGGATGACCCTGGCCAAAGATTCCTTCCAGTTGCTAAAAAGAAGATAGTAGTGGTGGTAAGAATACAAGTAATAAAAACCAGCAGTAATATACTGGTGTGATAGTGTTTCATTATATATCTTTTCCAAAAGTCAATACATGTTAAGGCACATTGTTTCTTACATCTATAAATACTGTGTGGATGGATGCAGATGTATCATAATTATGCTGAAATCTTATTGTTTTATTGTACCACTAAAGTTTTTCCATCTTGTTTTCACAGGGAGATTGCTGATAATCCATCCATGAGTTCAGTACCTACAAATGCATTTCGTGGGCTATGTAATGAATCCCTTATGATGTATGTTGGTCCACCACACTCTGCTCTCATTTGTTTCCTCCATCGTGAAGTTTAACCTTAATGAATAACATTAACATTAAAAAGTAGCTGATAAGTGAAGTTAACATTGATAATTGAAATACCGGTGCCATCCTTATTACCAAAAATATAACCTTGATTATGTGTTTAGGAAATGTAACGCTGCACAATTCATACACAAAAAACCATTGAGGTAATATTAACACTGAGGTTTCCATTATTTCTTTTTAAAATGTTAAAATCCATTTTTTTAAAAAAAAAGTTTAGTAATCTACTTTTCCCACTTTGGTTAGTTAATGCTTTGAACCTTTCTTATTATTTCATCATATGAGTAGGGAAAAAGCAAATGGAGCCGTCTTTCTCTGTTTCCTACTGTCTTTCCCATCTTCTGGGATGTCCAGCCATCCAACATCCTTTCCCCATCTTTTACCCTCTTTCCCCTTCCTTCTCGAATTTCGAGTCGGGTAAGACTTGACTCCTAAAGATGGACCTCTGGCTCCATTTCCATGCGCTGAGGAAACAGAGCCACATGGATTCCCACCAGAAGTGCCCTTATGTCATATGATGACCTCCATGGGACCCCTGTGAGACTTTGTTTCCAAAGTGCATGGAAACATATATTGCACCCACCACATTTCTAAATTGCTGGCCCATCCTATTTTGGGACAGGACTTTTCCCATAAATTCCCAGTGAAAACTTTCAAGCGCTTTTTCAGCATCAAAAAATAGCAATGCAATCTCTCTGTTTGGATCTTGTTCAGCTACCTCCATTATATTTTAAATAGTTATTACATTCTGATTTAACTTCTGTGAGGTAGGAAGCCTCCTTGATCTTTATTTATAATTTTAAAAGAATTTTTAAAAATCTGTTTGCTGAAATCTCTGCAAATAGTTTATAATCAGAGTTTTGTAATGAGATTGGCGTATAGGTTTCACTTGTTCCGCTTCTCTATCCTGGTTTGATCTGAGAATATTTGCCTCCACCCAAGAGTCTGGAATTTCACTTTTCTGCAGCACTTTGTTTATTAAGGATAGTAGGATTGGGGCCAATTCTTCTTTATATTCCTTATACTTAGCTGAAAACCCATCTGGACCAGGAGCTTTATTTATTTTAGCCTTATCAATAGCTCCAGCTAATTCCTCCAATGTGATGTCTTTATCTAAATCTAAATTCATTTCCCCGGTTTCTCTTCAGATCATATACATTGTTCACCTTTGACTTTTTGAATTTAGAATTAATATGTTTTTGCATCTTTAAATGATTATTTAAAGGGTGCTGCACCCCTTTCATAAAATTTCTGTATTTCTAGTTCTATTTTCAAATTTTATATCATTTTCTGAATAATTGCTAGTTGAATGTGCAATATAATTTTGTGTGCATTTGGGTCATTTCTAGTATAAGGCAATCCTATTAACAAGATTTGTTCTGAGTGGTTTTCCTTTGCCTTCCTCTGAGACTCAGATGGTGTAATTCACTCAGTGTCACCCAATGGAGTTTCATGATTGAATGGGAATTCAAACCCTGGTCTCCAGAGTCATGATCCATAACCAATACACCACACTGACTCTCAATAATAAAAGACTGTGCCAGATGACAAAAATTATCATTTGCAGTATTATACTAAAATATAATACTTCTTAGCAATTATTAATGTCAAAGCATGCCAATTTATATATAACCAACTACTAATGATGTAATTTTTGTTTTATCTACAGAAAACTCTACAATAATGGTTTCACCAGAATAGAAGCCTATGCGTTCAATGGAACAAAGTTGGATACTTTGTAAGTAAATAATTATAATTAACACTATGCATTACTTAGAATTATAGAATCATAGGGAGCCTTGTTCTGCACAATATACCCTGAACACTTAGGTCCTGTGGGAGGCGGTTAATCCAACCAGCTATAACCTGATTGGTGACTGTCACCCAGAGGACTTTTTCATTGGCTGCCCCAAAACTGTGGAAAGACTGCTGGAAGATCTCCAACAGCTAAATGAGCTGTCAGAATTTTAAAACCTACAAATAAGTCTGAGTGGGTGCACCTCTATAGGAGCAATGCTGTAGTTCCTGTGTGAACAAGGAAGCTAGAAATCCCCATTATACCTGAGGATAATGCATATCATAAACAGCATGAATGGATAAGGAGAAGCCAATGAGATATTATTCAAAGCATTTATCAAAAAACACACACTGAATTAC
Source organism: Anolis apletophallus (assembly GCA_030556195.1). Classification (NCBI taxonomy): domain Eukaryota; kingdom Metazoa; phylum Chordata; class Lepidosauria; order Squamata; family Anolidae; genus Anolis; species Anolis apletophallus. The sequence continues at coordinate 19,241,086 of JARBWK010000002.1, read as the reverse complement.
ACATATAGTGGAATTATAACACAGGGTGCAAAGCTGGAGCACAGTGCATTATACATAGGTATAGACACAAATTAATAGGGTAAATGCAGGGCACATGAAATACAGTCACATGAATGGATGTGGAATCACTAAATAAACATATATATAACACACATCACGATTGGGTACATGGAGTATGCACATATGTTGTTGGAAAATCACTAAATCAACAAGTATATACCATATATCACAATTAAGTACATGTGTTAGTGTCCCTGGGTGTGTTTTGATTGCAAACCGAGTGGTTTGCCTGGGAATGTAAAGCGGCAAAGCCGCGGCTTCTCCTGCTCCGGTTGCGGGAAAGTTTGTTTACTTTCTGCAGGAGGTGGGACACAGTCTGTCTTTTGATGTGTCCAGGGGCTAGGTCTTGGCTTGGAGGTCCAAATTTCAGTATAAGTACTCACTCAGAGTGCGGGACGAGCGGGAGATGCACAGATTCAACTGGCTCGTAGCCGTAAAGTGGGAAAAAATGGGGATTTCTAGCTTCCTTGTTCACACAGGAACTACAGCATTGCTCCTATAGAGGCGCACCCACTCAGACTTATTTGTAGGTTATCTGTGAACCTTGTGGATTGCTTTTACTACTTGTTTTTGTATACTGTGCAAGCACCCCTGCCTTGTGCTTCTGTGTACTCATTGTATAGGTTTGTCCTATTGGGTTTGGAACATGGCCACATCTAGACCTAATTAGTTTAATCAAGAGCAGGTTGATAGTATTATGATTATGCCTTGTTTGGGATTGACACTGAGCCCCCCCCCCCCCCACTAATATAGCAACATCAGACATCATTAAGAATTTATTGAATAAAGGAAGATAGACTGGTTAAAGTACAGCTCAATGCTAACGCTCTAGCTGAATATGTGAGGAACAACATGATTCCCAGAGGATTAAGGATTTTCTTACCCCCAGGTAACTACACATCAGATGATGATTTTGTAGCAAACTGGGAAGCAATTCTCTCTAAGTGCTCATCCGATTTGATGGTACTTTTGATCCAAAGAGCCACTGTGGAACTTAATTCTCTCAAAGTCGACATTGCTAAAATAAAAGAGGAATCCAAGGATTTCTTAACTGCCGCAGACTTAGAAGAAATTCTTCTTTCCAATCCGATTATGAACTAGAAATATCACGACTCGAAAATAATTTGCGAGCCCGCCACTATCCAGAATCCGTCATACACAAGTGTAAATCTAAAGCCCACCATGTACCCAGAAACTCCTTACTACAAACTACACCCAAACCAACGAATAACAGGGTCATTTGGCCCCTTACGTTAACTAAACACTCTAATCAGATTCGTAAAATTGTCAACAAGTTTTGGCCCATGATCTCATCCATATCAGGTCTACAAGAACCCCCATTACTGGCCTACAAAAGAACCAAAAATATCAAAGACACGCTCATAAAATCGACTTTTCAATCCACCAGACCAGAGAAGTGTCAAAATCCTGGCACCAAACCTTGTGCCAGATGCAGTATTGCCAGCAGATTAACAAGTCTACCACTATCCAAAATAAAACAACCTCTAGAAATCTTAAACTCTATGATGAGATCACGTGTGCCACATCTGGCATCGTGTATTGTCTAGAATTCCCTTGTGGGTACCATTACGTGGGCGAATCTTCTAGAATGTTGAGGACAAGAATTCTGGAACATAAATCCAGAATTCGTTGCCACTCTCAAGACTCCACATTATACAGTCATTTTTTTTGAAAAAAACCACTCTCCTGACTCTTTTGCTGTGTATGGCCTGGAAAGGGTTAAAATAAATGCCCATGGAAATTTGCAGAGGGCCCTTTTACAGGCTGAATGCAAATGGATTCTACTCCTTTCTAGCGAATCTCCAGCTGGTCTCAACGACCAATTAAGCATCCCTCATCTTCTTACCTAATCACCTGCTCAATTGATCCATTCTATAAATCTTCCCTTTTTCCTGTCCCAATTGCTGATTCCAGCCTCACAGGACCTTCTATTTGTGAAGACCTGGTGTAATTAATCACGGTATGTATATGGTCAGGAAGCCCATGTTCCCCATTAGCTTGCTTTTAGTTTTGCTGATCCATGTATCACATTGATCACTGTAGGAACGCTCCGCTGCGTGACATTCGTGTAGCAACTCCATCACAGCTCTGAAGAAACGGCGAAACGCTTTGGTGCCACGACACTTCAAGCCGTTGGCAAGGCTTCCACCAGTGGTGTGAAGCCCAGTTGCCCTGTACGCTACGCTACATTGCCTGGCAAAGGTTCCCTGCTACTACGAGGAAACCTCGCGCCATCCTTGCAACGAGATTTTCGTTTGCAGCAGCTTGCGACGTTTTTTCCACTTTACGGCTACGAGCCAGTTGAATCCCGGGACCCCGCGGTGCATCTCCCGCTCGTCCCGCACTCTGAGTACTTATACTGAAATTTGGACCTCCAAGCCAAGACCTAGCCCCTGGACACATCAAAAGACAGACTATGTCCCACCTCCTGCAGAAAGTAAACAAACTTTCCCGCAACTGGAGCAGGAGAAGCCGCGGCTTTGCCGCTTTACATTCCCAGGCAAACCACTCGGTTTGCAATCAAAACACACCCAGGGACACTAACACATGTACTTAATTGTGATATATGGTATATACTTGTTGATTTAGTGATTTTCCAACAACATATGTGCATACTCCATGTACCCAATCGTGATGTGTGTTATATATATGTTTATTTAGTGATTCCACATCCATTCCTGTGACTGTATTTCATGTGCCCTGCATTTACCCTATTAATTCGTGTCTATACCTATGTATAATGCACTGTACTCCAGCTTTGCACCCTGTGTTATAATTCCACTATATGTGTAATTCAGTGTGAACTTTTTGATAAATGCTTTGAATAATATCTCATTGGCTTCTCCTTATCCATTCATGCTGTTTATGATATGCATTATCCTCAGGTATAATGGGGATTTCTAGCTTCCTTGTTCACACAGGAACTACAGCATTGTAGAGGTGCACCCACTCAGACTTATTTGTAGGTTATCTGTGAACCTTGTGGTTGCTTTTACTACTTGTTTTTGTATACTGTGCAAGCACCCCTGCCTTGTGCTTCTGTGTACTCAGAATTTTAAAACCATCATACTATATCTTCCCAGTAGGCCTACCCAGATAGTTTTTAAACATGAATTTTAAATGTGTGTCCTTTGTTTAATCTCTGTTTTGTGTGTTTTATAGAAATACATTTTAATAGAAAGAGGTGAGAAGTGGCGTACCCCAAGGTTCAGTTTTGGGTCCGTTACTTTTTAATTTATTCATTAATGATCTGGATGTAGGAGTGAATTCTGAGGTAGCAAAGTTTGCAGACGACACTAAATTGTTCAGGGTAGTTAAAAATGAAACTGATTGTAAAGAGCTCCAGAAAGATCTCTCGAAATTGAGTGAATGGGCAACAAAGTGGCAAATGCATTTTAACCTAAACAAGTGTAAAGTCATGCACATCGGGGCAAAGAACCCCAACTACACCTACAAATTGATGGGGTCAAAGCTTTCCGAGACAAACCAGGAAAGGGATCTTGGGGTCTTGGTGGACAGCTCAATGAAGATGTCAACCCAGTGTGCAGCAGCAGTGAAAAAAGCAAATTCTATGCTAGGCATGATCAGAAAGGGAATCGAAAATAGGTCAGCAAATGTTGTATTACCTCTCTACAAATCGATGGTAAGGCCACATTTGGAGTACTGTGTACAATTCTGGTCTCCGCACCTTAAGAAGGATATAACGGAACTGGAAAAGGTACAGAAAAGGGCAACAAGAATGATCCAAGGGATGGAGCGGCTCCCTTATGAAACCAGGTTGCAACGCCTTGGTCTTTCAGCCTTGAAAGACGGCGTTTAAGAGGTGACTTGATCGAAGTGTATAAAATCATGCATGGGATAGAAAAGGTGAATAAAGAAAAACTGTTTTCTTTGTCACAAAACACTAGGACTAGAGGGCACTCCCTGAAGCTCCAAGGTAGGAAAATTAGGACTAACAACGGGAAATATTTCTTCACCCAGAGGGTCATTGGGTTATGGAACTCACTTCCAGAAGAGGTTGTGACAGCTGTCAGCCTAGACAACTTCAAGGCAGGATTAGACAGATTCATGGATACCAAGTGTATCGGTAGTTACTGAAAAGGACATTCAAGTGCCACCTCGGAGTTGGTTGAGGAAGGCAGGATTTCCCCGGGTACTGGTTGTGGGGGGTCGGGAGCAGGTCAGGGTTTTGCCCTCCCTTCTGCTCGAGATCCCCGTGTACAACTGGTGGGCCACTGTGTGATACAGAATGCTGGACTAGATGGGCTGAGGTCCGATTCAGCATGGCTCTTCTTATGTTCTTATGTTCTTATGTAATATGTGTATTTGTGGAATTGTTACAATGTTTATGTGTTTTAATTATTCTGTAATCTGCCTCAAGTCACAAGGAGAGGCAGGCAAAAAATAAAATATAATTATAATTATTTCCCAGTTTTCCAGTTTAAACCAGGGTGGGTTTGGCTTCCCCGCTTTAATCTTAAGCATTAACTGGAAATGATTGGGATAATTTTGGTTTTTAAAAAAATTGTGCAAGAAATATAAGCAACAAATCACAGCTTGCTGGACAGTTGTACTCAGATTGACTTTCCAGAAGATAAAAATATTATCTTGAAAAATCTGGAAGATCAGGTTCCAATTTCTGGGCTAATACAATACATACGTAGAAAAAAGGCATTTCATATGGAAAACTTCTGCCTTTCTTTTCTTTCAGAAATAAACTTGTAATGGCCATGTATATCATATGTTATATTAAATATATAGTGCATGCTATATAGTAATATAGGAGCCCCCGGTGGTGCAGTGGGTTAAACTGTTGAGCTGCTGAACTTGCTGGCCGAAACATCAGTGGATCTGCGGAGCGGAATGAGCTCCCGCTGTTAGCTCCAACTTCTGCCAAACTAGCAGTTCGAAAACATGCAAATGTGAGTAGATCAATAGGTACTGCTTCTGTGGGAAGGTAATGACACTCCATGCAGTCATGCTGGCCACATGACCTTGGAGGTGTCTATGAACAACGCCAGCTCTTTGGCTTAGAAATGGGATGAGCACCACCCCACAGAGTTGGACACAACTATAGACTTAATGTCAAGGGAAAACCTTTACCTTTACCTTATATTATAATATATCAAAATTATATTATAATTATAATTTACATTCCATATGCATTTTATCAGGTGGTCCTCATATTCAGACAGACTTAGCTCAGCTGTTTTTAGTTACTGCTGATCCTACACTATGACATCTGTTAGAATTTGCAATATTATAACTTGCTAATTATTCTTTTTTCTTCCTTTAGGCATCTGAATAAGAACAAGTATTTAAGTGCTATTCATGAAGATGCTTTTTTGGGTGTTCAGAGTGGTCCAAGTCTACTGTGAGTAGTAGGTGGGGAAGATACATTGAAATATAGCATTGTTATTAAATGGGATTTGTGTTTGTATTTGTAAGGGGGACCCATGTGGGTCTAATTGACATGCAAAATAAAAAATAATGATTTTATGAACAAATGAAGAAATGGGAAAGAAATAAATCTATAATGGCTGATCACTTGTGATTGACTATGTCTTCCAGAAGTAGAGTCTTGGCAGTGGGTTCGTAAATGCCCGTGAAAACCTATTCTGGAACCACACAGTCTTTCAGACTGAGGTCATAGATTTCCATATGAAAGGTGGTCATGTTAAGGGTTTGCTTGATATGCCTTCCTCTTGTCACATTTCTGCCTTTTGCCCTGCATTTGTGCCTCTTTAAAATCCATAGCATTGTTGGTAACAGCTGATTATCTACCAAGTGTCTATGAAGAGTTGGTGTTTTCATGTGTTTTTCAAAACATTACTGGATGCTCAGAGAATTCATCATTCCATCTTCCTATGCTCATTGGGTTGGACAAAGCCACATCCTATTGGAATCGCAAGAACAGCAAACATGTCAAGTGGCCTAATATAGAAGTTGATGCAAAGAGCATTGTCTCTGTCATCCCAGCTCCTGACCTGAAGTGGTGACATAAATTATATATTTGTCAGGGTTGCTATGAATGTTTGTGAATGATACCTGCATGAGGTCTAGAATTGGGGTAACTCTCTCAGAGCCATTTCTAATAACTAACAGAGTGAAACATGGTTGTGTTCTTGCACCAACCCTATTTACAATCTTCTTCAGCATGATGCTCCAAAGGGCTATGGCAGATCTCGAAGAAGAAGAAGAAGACGGCATATATATACGCTATTGTACTGATGGTAGCTTGTTCAACTTAAGCCGTCTGAGGGCTCGCACTAAGACTCTAAACTATCTAGTCCGTGAGCTGCTTTTTGCTGATGCTGCTGCCCTTGTCTCCCATTCAGAAGCAGCCCTGCAGCGCCTAACATCCTGCTTTGCAACAGCTGCAGAGCTGTTTGGGCTGGAAGTCAGCCTGAAGAAAACGGAAGTTCTCTACCAGCCCGCACCACAGGAAAAACACCATCATCCCCACATCAGCATAGGCAAATCTGTGCTTAAGTCCCTTCAGTAGTTCACCTACCTGGGAAGCATCATCTCTTCAGATGCCAAAATTGATAAAGAGATCGATCACAGATTAGCAAAGGCATATAGTGCATTTGGAAGGCTTCACAAAAGAGTCTGGAGTAACAAACACCTGAAACAAAGCACCAAAATCAGTGTGTACAGAGCTATCGTACTGTCTATTCTCCTCTATGGGTCTGAAACATGGGTCACCTATCACCAGCACCTACGACTCCTCGAATGCTTTCATCAGCGTTGTCTTCGCACAATCCTAAATATACACTGGACCGACTATGTGACGAATGTTGCTGTCCTTGAACAAGCAGGGATCACCGGAATTGAGGCTATGCTATTGAAAACACAACTCTGCTGGGCAGGGCACGTCTCTAGGATGGAGGACCACTGCCTCCCAAAGATACTACTCTATGGTGAACTCGTTACGGGTCAGTGCAAGAGAGGCGCCCCCACAAAAAGATATAAGGACTCCCTGAAACAACATCTCAGGCTCGGCCAGATTGATCACCAACAATGGTCCACCCTGGCCTCACATCGGGAGGCATGGAGACGCACTATCCACAATGCTGAGGCCTCTTTCGAGAAGACACGCCGAACGGGTCTGGAAGAGAAACGACAACGCAGAAAGAACCGCAACTTGGAAACAACATCACCCAAGGGGACTTTCTGCTGTGCTTTCTGCAACTGGACTTGCCTATCTCAGATTGGCCTTTTTTGTCATCAGCGTGCTTGTAAAAAGCGTGGGATGAGTCCTTCCTAAGAATCTTCATTCACGAAGTAATTCCGAGAGATATGATGTGGCTCTGTGTAGTCAGCTTTTTTCAAATGTAGACTGAATAGTAATGTTAGCCAAACTGCTGGTACCATTGGACAAGATTTTATAGTCAGACGTCGAAATTGATATCCAATACAACCTTTCTTTCAAAATTGGTTATAACAGGAGTGTGAATTATGTAGCACCATATTAGTTCCCTTGCAGAACTTTGGATGGTTGTATACCACACCATGCCTCAAATCCCATCCCCCCAAAAAATCCATTTATTTTACTAAAAACATGTTGGGTCGGGGTAATTTTATCATCATCATCATCATCATTTGTATACCACCTGATCTCCCCAAAGGGAATCAGGTCGATTTCCAACATGTAAGGCAAACATTCAATTGCTGGAAATAAACCATATATACGCTTACATCAAGATGAACACATTCAACAATGGAACACAACCTAATTAAACTTAACAGACGAAATAACAATGACTGAAAGCATGTTATAACTTTTTAAAAATCTGTTAAAACACACTAAAGATAAAAATATTTAAAACTCATTTAATTGTAGCTCTTTTCATAGAGGTTCAACAAAACCAATGGCCAGGGTTACAAATGGATGTGGCCAACTATAAAAGGGCTGCACATTGGATAGTGCAAACAGGAATTCATAGGGCCGGGGAAGTGGATGAAGTGCAGGACAGAATGCTATCTGGGTACCTGGGAACTGGGCCTAGGGACTAATCATTTTCAAAAACTTGCTGGGACATCCAGATTTTCAAATTCCCACAAAAGGAGGACAACATGGGGGCCTGCCTAATCTCCCTGGGGAGGCAGTTCCAAAGCTGGGGGGCCACCACAGAGAAGGCCCTCTCCCTCGTCGCCACCAACTGTGCTTGTGATGGTGAGAGGAGGGTCTCCTTGGCAGATCTTAAGAGTCAGTGCCGGTTCATAGGGAGAGATACAATCCCGTAGATAGGCAGGGCCCGAACTATTTAAGGCTTTGTAGGTCATAACCTGCACCATGAATTGGGACGAGAAACTTACTGGCAACTAGTGGAGCTCCTTTAATAAGGGCATTGTGCGCTCCCTATAATTAGCTCCAGTCAGAAGCCTGGCTGCCAACCTTCTCTGTAAAAACAAGCATTTTGATTAAACATGATTAAACAGATGTAATTAGTGCTTATTCCTTATAATCTTATATTGACTTGCCCTTTCAGTCACTCAAAAGAAGTTGGAGTTTTTGACTCCACGGAGGTGGGGGAGATCTTAGCTACTGCCAGACATCTTTGTAACATGTGAAGAGGAGGCTGGTCAGCGAAGGCTAGGAGCACAGAGAAAAGGCGATGGTGTCACTGGCCCGTGTGGACAGGTGGACCCGGCAACTTAGAACTGCCCCAGCTGTTCAGACCAACCCTGAAGCTACACTGCAATATAATTCAGTTCAAAACAGATAATCTGGATTTTATATATGGTAGCAGTGTAGAAGCGGTCTAGGACACAGAGCAATGGATTCAAATTTCAGGAAAAGAAGTTCCACGTAAACATGAGGAAAAGTTTCCTGGTGGTAAGAGCTGTTTGGTAGAGGAATATGTTGCCTGGGAGTGTGGTGGAATCTCCTTCTCTGGAGACCTTTAAGCAAAGGATGGATGGCCATCTGTTGGGAGAGTTTTTATTGTGTGTTCCTGCATGACAAGGGGTTGGACTGGATGGCCCTTGTGGTATCTTCCAATTCTATTATTCTATTAAATCAAATACTTTTATACTAACTGATCTCTATGTATTTCTAATGGTAATTTCTAAAGCCCAGGATCCAAATCTACATAATTCATGAGTGGTGTCTCAAATATTTCAGGTAATTGTAAAGCATAGACACTTTGCCTCATGCTGGTGATGTGATACTTAATGTTGGCTCCTTTAAAGCATCATGCAACCTTAAGGGTCCTTTGTAGCTTTGTATGTATTGCTACTCAGCAATGACGAGAAGCCACTGTTCTGTTAGGCAAAAGAAAGACTGTAATTTGAAATCCCAACTACAATAGATACATTGAATCATGTGCTTAATTATAAATCGTTCTACAGATTGAATATCTCATATCCAGAATGATCGGGAACAGAAGTATTTGGGATTTTGGATTTTCTTCTAGATTTTGGCATACCTATCATCCTGGAGATGGGACCCAGGTCTAAACACAACCTTCATTTATATTTCATGTACACTTTGTAGACATAGTTTGAAGGTAATTTTATACAATATTTGTGCACGTAATGTACACATTGAAACATCAGAAAGTAAAGGTCTATCTCAACCACTCACACAATAAGTTTGAATTTTGAAGTCATTCAGATAAGGAAAATTCTGGATAAGAGTTGCTCCACCTCCATATGTACATCCTATTGATTCAGTACTCTAGTGGAAATTAACAATAGAATACTTGCTTTTAATTAGCTGAGATCGCTCACATACTACCTAAAGAGCAAAGTAAACACCATTAACATCTCTTTTTTTTGCAATTAAGGCAGCAATGAGAACCTAATCAAAATCATCCTCCAGTTTGAAGAATGATTACACACTCACTCAGTCCTCTTCATCTAATGAGAGTTTGGCTTGGATTCAGAAGCCCAAATAAGCATAATCTAGCAGCTGTGTCTACCAGCGCAGCTGCCCAAGTTTCAAGCAAAAGAGCTTAAGTCCTGGACAAACAGAGCAAAAACAAATGGGGTTCATAATTTGATCACCTTTTGTAGTATGTGCTGTTCCAAACTCATGCACAATAGTAATGGTTACTATATCCAATGCTGAAAAGAATTTAAATGCAGTCTTTTCCAGATTTTGAAACAGTCTTCCCCAAGGAGGCTTCGCTTGCCTCCTCAATTGGCTACAACTAACTCAGAAAAATATGAGGATAAGAAACACTCGTATATAGTGGTTTGAATGAGATTTTTTTCCTGCTTCTTGGCAGGGGGTTGGACTTAATGGCCCACGAGGTCTCTTCCAACTCTATGATTCTATGGGCTATGATTCTTACAGTTTTTATTTGAGCAACAAACCCACTTTGCTAACCATATAATTAAATAGCCCAATAGATTTAAAAAGAATTAAACAGACTCTGGCTTTCTGATCTTCTGTTGGATATTTTTTCTCTGCACTTTGATACATATTTTTTTCATAAGAACTGAATATAAGATGAGTGTGTTGTGTTTGTAGATGTATTCCAGGCCAGGTTGAAAGTCAGAACTTTGGGTCTTTTGCTGTGCAGTAAAATCTGTGCACACTTACAGCTATACTTGCATACAGTCTATTATCTCTCATCTTATGTTGAATGTATGGAGACTTGGGAGTGAGCATGATTCCAATTGTTGTCTCCATACAATAGCATGTTGCTGAATGAATATTCAGTGTCTCACTATATAAGATGAAAACACTGAATACCAAAATTTGAGAATGGGACATAGGTTTACAAATAAAAACAATAAACTGTCACTTGTTGTCATGGGTAGTGTGTTGTTAAAATGTCAAACATAACTATGAGATGATAGATATCAAAATTAAATGCCATTTGGTGTCTAATAGGGTATCAGATGTGTTTGTGAACACATGAACTTTCAGAGAATATCTGAAAAATATTCAACTTCAAAAATATTTAACATCAAATTAGAGAAACTGCAATGAAGTCATTTCTCGCAACTGAATGATTCAGATATTGGCATTTATGTGTGTGCTGTGGAGGTAAAGGTTCATGCAATGTACAAGACTATTAAATATATAAATTGGCAAAGATAAATTGTGCATTTTATTTTAGTGCCCCTGCCCCAAGCTTGGCATTGAGAATGAAAGTAAACAGCAATTCAGGGCAATGTTTAAATGACTTCATTGTGTTTCTCACCTTTATATAACTACTAGCTGAGGACCCGGCGGTGCCCGGGTTATTTGAGGAAGGCATTGTGTGCCAAGGTTGGTTCCTATTAGATGTTTTTTTTGTGGCTTGCAGTGGTCTCAGGAACTTAGTGAAGGTACTGCGAGTCCCGGGGGCCTAGTCAGGAAAATCAAGTTAAGGAAGCCTAACAATATCCCATGAGCTGAGGCCTAGTCAGGAAAATCAATTTAAGGAAGCCTTTCTGTCAATTTTGGGGCTGGTTTGTGTTTTATAGGGGTTTTAGTGTTGTTTGGGAAGTGAATGATGTGAAGGTACTGCAAATCCCATCATTCGTGGCCCGTTCTGCCCTAAACCACACCAGGTAGTGAAGTGGGCCATTGGTCGCCTGTTTTCCAAGTTTGGTCCTGATCTGTCAGTGCTGTGGGCCTTTCCCTTTCCCTCTGAGTCACTTTAGAATGTTGGATTGTGCTTGGCCATTTGGAGGCAGTTATGCAAATTCCATTTCAGTGGCAACCAATCCCCTCTGTCTGGGGCTGTAGAATGTTGGATTTCTGAGGCTGGCCAGTTAGAGCCCGTTATGCAAATAATCCTGCAATGGCAGCCAATCGAAACGCTGGCAGATATTCCTCCGGTCGCTCGGTCGCACCACCGCAAACACTGACTTTTATTATATGTAATAGATAGATAGATAGATTACAGGAGGGAGATTTAATTGATTTATGAGTTAAAATCATTTCTTTTTTAAAGTATCCTTTAAATTTTTAAAATCAGGGTAAACATAATGACTTTATTAGGGCTAGCCTTTTTGTGACAATGCTGAGTAATAAATGCTTTTATAAAAGAGAGACATTCTCTTTTTCTCACACATTGGTTGACCTGAATCCTGTTGGTCACTTATGTTTGCATAACTAGTAAGTTTCTGTCTAATCTGAACATTGCCCAAGAAGCTATTCAATACTTTCTTGTATAATGATCTCCAAAAAGTAGTTTTAATGGCTGAAGTATGTTTCCAAGACCATTTGCTGTGGCATCAGAATGTGTCCAGACAGTATTTGCAATCAAGGGAAGAGAGCCAATTGTCCACCATAATCTTCAGTGACTGCTTGTGGGAAAGGATATCCATGAAATCCTGTCATCCACAGGTACCTTCTCAGGCACTGCTGGGTTGCATTTTGAAACAAATCAGAGTTAGCTGTGCATGAATTGATAAAATTCATTTGGACTAATTTAACACATAGGTCAATGAAACATAAATCAGTCACAAACATCCAACTTACAAATGACTCATAGTTAAGAACGAGGGTGAGACAACAGGAAATGAGAGAAATCTACCCCTAGGAAGTGAAATTAGCTCCTGAAGGAACTATCACGGGGGAAAAGGTGTCTCCACTGACACTTTACAACCAATCCTTATTTCTACAACAAGCCAAATTTGTCAAAATCCAAATATCATAGAGACAGAAAGTGAGGTGAAATCTGAACAGGTGCACAGAAAGCAAACAAACACAACAGAGGTGTTAATCTTATGCTGTGCTATCCAAAGCTAAAAATATATATTTTATTTATTATTTATTTATTTATTTCAGGATTTTACCCCGCTCTTCTCAACCCCCGAGGGGGGACTCAGAGCGGCTTACAGTACGGCACAATTCGAATATTTGGCTGGAATTGCACTTAAGACATGTACCGTTCCAACTTAACATTCAAATTCATCTAACCTACACAACCTATCTTATTCGTAACTTGGGGCTAGCCTATACTGTGGATGAGGGGGTTGCACTGCAGTTCAAGAGATCTATAATGTGTCCCTTCTGGTTTTTGGTCACATGACATGAAGATAATTTAAAGTTGTTTATTCATCTTGTAGATGTAGGGTGCAACCCTGTATATACCTTCCAGCTTACTGAACAGCCTCTGAAGAATATTTCCCCTTCTCTGCACTGATATTTTCTCCTTCATGGGGAACAGGCAGGTTCATGGGAGATATCTGGCTATATCTCCATGTGTACTTTCAAGTCACCTGTCAACTTACCCATTGAATTTCATAGAGTATAGATGTGAAAGTGATTATAGTGGCAATATCTGGCTATATCCCCATATTTACTTTCAAGTCACCTGTCAACTTACCCATGGAATTTCATAGAGTATGGATGTGAAAGTGATTACAGTGGCACTGAGTCTTCCAGAGGAGCCTGTCAAATCTTGGCGGTGATATCATTCCATATGGGGGGGGGGGGGGTTGCCTCCACCCCAAGAAACAGGGAATGCTTGTGTTGGGGGCCCTGGAGCCTAGTCAGTAAGGGTCATGGATGTTACAGAGAAAGAAAGTAAATATCAGCTTTCATAGTGCCTAAGCTTGAATAATTGGGTCATCTGCTTACTTTGAGCAAAATAGCATAATTCAAAGCATTAATACTGAAGTAGTTGTTTAAAAAATGAATTAGGAGTAATTACAATGGATTCTCCAGGGTTCTAGTTGTGTCACCAGCAACATAGATCCTGAGTGAGAAAATGTAACCATCTAAGTGAGGTGCTTTCAGTGAGGATAGACTTCAAAATCATAGCCCTCTTAGTCTGGAAAATCAACATATAAAGGGATCTTGTAGCAACTTTGAGACTGAGAGAAAGAGATTTTTGCATAAACTTTTGTAGATTGTTGTAGGTTCTTCGGGCTATATGTCCATGCTTCTAGAACATGACCATATAGCCTGAAAACCCTACAACAACCTAGTGATTCTGGCTATGAAAGTTTTGACAATACAACTTTTGTAGACTTAGGCTGCAGCTACACAGTAGAATTAATGCAGTTTGATACCACTTTAACTGCCCTGGTTTAATCCTATGGAATTATGGAAGGTGTTCTTTTTCAAGGTCATTAGCTTTCTCTGCCAAAGAGTCCGGTGCCTCAGCAAACTACAACTCCCATGATCCCATAGCATTGACCTATGATAATTAAAGTGATGTCAAACTGCATTAATGCTGCAGCGTAGATGCTTTCTAATCTGTTCAGATGCATGAAGACATTTAAATAAAGAATATGGATTTTTAAAGAAAGCTAAGATGTTAGAAAGTGCACTTGTTTGCATTCCACTACCATAGAGTCATGGAATTCAATAGGGATGACTTGTTTTCAAAGTACCATTGAGAGTTCTGTTTGACACTGTCATTGCTGGAGCCAGCTTTGCAGCCTTTATGGAAAGGAAAATACATATTTTAATATTGCATCATCTGCTTTGCTCATCTGTAAAATTTTAGAAAAGATATTATTTTACACAAATATAAACGGACCTTAGAAGCAACTTGAGAACTTTCAGAGTCCTACACAATTTTAAAGCAATAAAACTTAAGGAAATGTCTGTTATGAAATATCTGTTTGAGAATCAACACCCAAGGATTTATGCAATTTATTCAATTATCCCCTGACACTGACAAAACAATTTCTGGAATGGGGGAAAGGGTAGTTTCTCAACACCACCGCAACACACAGACCACTCAAAATCAGAAAGAAATTACTCTGACAAAGATTTTTGGAAGTAACAGAGTATTGCAAGAAGGAATATAGGAGGGGAAAGTCCACTTGGAGAGTGGGAAGCAAACCCTAAGTGACCTTCCCGCAAAAGCTTCCAAATTTGCCCGAAAGAGCCAGGTTTTATTAACTTAAATAAAGTTCTTCTCTAGACAGCTCCATCACACATTGAAATGGACCCCAAACCAGCAACAACATCCGTCAAAGACCCAAAGGGTGTCCAAGCATCACTTCTTCTCTCTCCAAATAGATACCATATTGGGAAGTCCTCTGGAACTCCAGAGCAGACCCAAATGGCACTGTTCCATCCTCTGGATTCTGAAGCATTTGGTCTAAAGCAGTGGTCCCCAACCTTTTTTGATATGGGATCACTTGACTAGGGACCACTTTGACCAGGGACCACTCTCCAATATTAGTACCAAAAGCATTATGAATTGGTTTTTGGTCAACTTTAGATTCAGTTTGGTTATTTTTTGATTCAGAAAAGTGCATTGGATAGCCCACATCAGCTCTAGTTTCCGATACAGAACATATGTTATCCAGTCGTCACTATCTGCTTGCCCACACAAAACCATATTTAATAATCTAGAGCTGATGTGGTAGTACTAATCTTTTGTGGGTAGTCAGCCTCTCCCCTCCCAACATCTCTATTGGCTTAGCACGATAAGAGGGTTTTCCAAGACTAGTCACTGTCATTGCCACGGGGTTTTGAAGCAGTGATGTAGTAATGGTGAGGGCATAGACCATATTTTCATTCTTATGGACCACTGGTGGTCCACGGACCACAGGTTGGAAACCACTGGTCTAAAGGGTAGTAAAGAGTAACTTTCTGAGAAGACTCTAAGAGCATGTGATCTTAGTACAGAAGAAAAAAGTCCAAATAAGCTGATGTGGCCACAGTTGGCCCTTCAAGCAACTGCACCATAGATCAAAATATTAAAAGCCCATGCCAACACGACATGCTAAATTTGAAAGAAGTATTCACCCTATCATAAAAGTAGAACAAAGCTGGAATTACACACTCCAGTCTTCAGGTGCTGTGTAGATTTTATTGGTCCTTCACCTTTTGCCTTTTCTAAATAACAAATATTGCATAATACAAAAAACTGTGTTTTGTGCAGTGGCTAACATGCATAGACTTTTGAAAAGAAACTGAAAGAAATGTGACCCTTTGTAACATCTCCTATATGAATACTTCAATGTTAGGAACGCAATTTTACCATGGCAGAGCTTTCTCCGGGTCTGTGTAAAGTGCACCCCGTGGCTTGAAATGTGTGGCCTGGGATTGGCAACTTACTCTGAAAAAAAGTGTTTTTTGTATAAAAGTCATTGAGGGGTTGCGTTGAATTTCATCTAGATACTCTTACTGAAGTGCTAGCAAACAAATAGCACAGTCCTTGAGATCTGTACCTTTTCATTTCATTTATGACCATTCCATGGTTGAGATTTGTGCACATGTTTTATAACAGTTAATGGACTGGTGACTTCCAACTTCACCCTGTTTCTATGAGATTTTCCAGCGAATAAGTGTGATTATCTAATACATAGGATTTATGAGACTTTTTACATTGGGGCCACATTGCAGGCAAGGCCAGGTCAGGAGGGTGGGAGGGCTAGGAGGGAGGGAGGGAGGGCATGTGTTGGATGGGGCCAGGAGGGGAGAGGCACAGGAGAAATTGGATAATGGTGTTTGGTGCATGGGGGCGGGATTCATATGTTTAACTGCCACAGCTTAAGGCTGTGGAATCTTGGGAGTTGTAGTTTTCCTAGGTCTATAGCCTTCTCTGCCAAAGAGTGTAGGTGTCTGACACGTAACTACCCAGAGTACCCGGGGAAACCCTGGGCAGCTGCGTGTGACTGCCGGGTCCTCCTCTCAGCATGAGGATGTGATGGCCTGGGAGCTCTGCACACCCACATGTGACTGAGAGGGCCCTCCTCTCTGCAGGAGGACATGGTGGCCCACCACGTCCTCCTGCCAAGAGGAGGATGTGACATGTGGCTGCACAGACCTCTCCAAAGAGCTCTGTGCAACCGTGTGTGGCTGGGAAGCTCTCCACTCAGGTTTGGCATGTGGCTACCCGGGGCTCTTGGGAGAGCCTTGGGCAGTCACACATAGCTGCAAGGCCTTCCTTTCAGCAAGAGGGTGCAGTGCCTGCCATATCCTTCTACTGAGAAGAGTGTGTGACACATGGATGCGCAGAGTTCTTGGGAAAGCTCTAGGCAGCCATGTGTGACTTACTGTAGGTCCAGAAGAAAAAGCCCAATGAGCCACATCTGGCCCATGGGCTGTAGTTTGCCACATTGCAAGCCAGACTGAATTGGGAGGGTGGGAGTTTCAGGAGTGAAGGTGGGGCACGTGTTGGACGGGGTTGGGAGGGGAAGGGGTGGGAGGGGTTGGATAGTGGCATTTGACACAAGGGTGGCGGTAGCCTTGGGTACAATTGTGGGGCATTAAATAAAAATAAGCGGGCAGTGAAAGCACAAAGAAAGAAGAGATTTCTGGAAAAAACTTTTGTAGGTGTTTCATATGCTGGGTAACACAGAATTAAAGCCATAGTGATGATTTTCCAAATAAAGACACAAAATGAAATTTATAAACTATCAGTGGTTAAGTCTGCTGGCAGATTTTAAGAAGCAAGTGTTGACAGGCGAGCATGTTGTGCATTCTCAGGAAGTCCATCATTCATCAGTAGGAATATGTGCATATAATGATATTTCATGATAAATTTGGTGTGTTGTTTGATAATTTAATCTCACCTATAAATATCTAATGCAGAACAAAGAACCAAATCTAGGTTTTTTAGCTTCAGTTGTATTTTAGTTTGCTTGTCTTTTATTGTCTTACTCAAAAACCAAAGTACACCTGATGCTGTGAGTGCTATTCCAATAACACAACTATTGCTTTTGCAGCATTATTCTTTATTATATTGTAGGACATAGCTAAAGTATAGGTACATAAAATAATGCAAATTTGTCATGGCATCTTTCTGTTTATTTGCTTAAAGAATGTAGATTTCCAGAGTGCACAGAGTAATTTTTTTCTAGAAAAGGGGTCAATAGGCCAAGTAGATTTGGGAACGTCTGGTTTAGAGAATGTATTGTGCTTCCATAGCATAAATCTGCCAGTGGATACTTGTGCCATGATAAGACAATTTGGATATTTTCCTCCATGTATAGTATGGTAATAACAGTACTAATCTACCTTACATGTTTGCTTCAAGATTAATAAAATAAAATTTATTAAAAGAGGGTTGAACATTCAAAAGATCTATGTAAAAACTTGGGATGGACAGGTCGATAATAACACAGTGTCTGAGATCTTATGCTGGTGGGATGTATCTCTGGGGCACACTGACTGGCTAGAGGACAGCGTGGTTCTGTGACACTCATGATTCATGAAACACTTAAAGGAAACGTGCTCTAATCAATTATCCTTTATTTTTCTTTACAAATATCATCAGAGATGTCTCCCAGACAGGGATAACTACACTTCCAGCAAGAGGGTTGGAAAACCTTAAAGAATTGATAGCGGAAAATACCTGGACCCTTAAAAAATTGCCTCCGGTAAAGACTTTTCCTTACCTGATAAATGCGGCTCTCTCATACCCAAGTCACTGCTGTGCTTTCAAGAACTGGAAAAAATCAAAAGGGTGAGTCTTACAATTTAGACTAAATTCTAAATAGCCTGGGCCCTAGGTATGTGATAAGCCATTGCCTTTGACATTTTTGTTTATTAGTTTGTTTAAAATGTAATTCTTGTCATGTCTCGGCCAGCCAAGCTCTCCAAGGCATTGTACAATCGATGAAATAATTATTTAGAGCTAGTATGCCCTTCTTATCCACAGATTCATATCCACCGTTTTAATTTATCTTTGCGGTTTCAGCCTGTCTGAACCATAGGAATGTCTTTATTTGCTTTTAATTACTGCATTTCAATATTAATATCAAGGCAATACAGAGTTTATGGTATATGATATATGATTTGTGGTACAGTATAGTGTGGGGTAAAGTATAAGGCCTATTTTTAATAGAAACACTCAAGCAACTAGAAAATACATTTTTTCGGCATCTACAAATCCTCATGGGTGCCAATTAATTGAAAGTTTATTGTTAACAATTATTCACTTACAATGTACTGGCATAATAAAAGATGTTCCTGAGTTTATTTATGATTTATTTATTTCATTCGGCTTAATAGACCGCTCTATCCGAAGCTCAGAACGGTTTACAGCACATAAAATATACAGGTTAAAACACATAAACCGGCATTATAAAAATTTAAAAACCCCACTCCCTACAATAGAACTACAGCAGATTAACACATAGTGTAGGTGGCAATGACGCGGCACAATGGCAAGTTGTGGCAGGCACCAGTCAAGCGCCAAATGCCTGCCTAAACAACCTAGTGTTCTAGTGTGGATAAAGAGCACAGACCCAAAGCTTTTCATGTTTTGAAGAATGACATGCTTAAGTCTAGATCCTGAGAAATATTTTCCCATTATTTCATTTGCTTTGCCTAAATCCATTTCCACTTCTTTGTATGTGTGTGTGTGTGTATTTGTTTATTTAGAATTCTGGAGTCCTTGCTGTGCAATCAAACTAACAATTATAACTTCCGACAGAGAAAATCTACTGGTGCCTTCAGTGGTCCCCTTTACGAAGATTATGTGGAAGATTATTTAGATCGGACTGATACTGTATATGACGAGAACTCCAAATTTAGTGATGTTCGTGCAAATTCTCACTATTATGTCTTCTTTGAAGAACATGACAATGGCTTCGGCCAGGAGCTCAAGAACCCTCAAGAGGAGAATATTGCAACATTTGACAACCATTATGAATATACTCTTTGTTCAGGTACCGATGATATTAGTTGTACTCCTGAACCTGATGAATTCAACCCATGTGAAGATGTAATGGGTAATCGATTTCTAAGAATTGTGGTATGGTTTGTGAACTTGCTGGCCATTGTAGGCAATGCTTTTGTTCTCTTTATTCTACTCACCAGCCATTACAAGTTGACAGTCCCACGATTCCTGATGTGTAATTTAGCCTTTGCTGATTTCTGCATGGGATTATATCTTCTCCTGATTGCTTCAGTGGACCTTTACACTAGGTCAGAGTACCACAACCATGCCATTGATTGGCAGACTGGGTCTGGTTGTAGTGCTGCTGGCTTTTTCACTGTCTTTGGTAGTGAATTGTCTGTCTTCACCTTGACTGCAATCACCCTAGAGCGTTGGTATGCTATCACTTTTGCCATGCGCTTGGACAAGAAAATCCGCCTCTGGCATGCTTCTGTTATCATGCTGGGTGGTTGGATGGTATGTTTCCTTCTAGCCCTTTTACCCTTGGTTGGCATCAGTAGCTATGGAAAAGTCAGCATCTGCCTTCCTATGGACACTGAAACGCCCTTGGATCAAGCCTACATTGTATTTGTTTTACTGCTGAATATCATTGCTTTTGTTGTCATTTGTGTCTGTTATGTAAAAATCTATATTACTGTGCGGAACCCTCAATACAAGTCAGGGGACAAAGACACCATCATTGCCAAAAGGATGGCTGTGCTGATTTTTACTGACTTCCTATGTATGGCGCCAATCTCTTTCTATGCCTTATCAGCTATTATGAACAAACCCCTGATAACTGTCAGTAACTCAAAAATCCTGCTTGTCTTGTTTTATCCACTCAACTCTTGTGCTAACCCATTCCTCTATGCTATCTTTACCAAAGCTTTCCAAAGGGATGTCTTCATTTTGCTTAGCAAGTTTGGATTATGTGAGCACCAAGCCCAAGTCTACAGAGGCCAAACAGTCTCCCCTAAAAATAGCGGTGGCTCCTATAGTCAGAAGGGCAGTCATGGGATGACTCAGAATCTCACAAATCTTCACAGCAATTCTCCTTCTTCATCTGGAAATTACTATCCAGCAATTATGCTGCATAGTCAAGGAACCATGCCAGACAGTAAGATGACTGTGTTGTAAACCCTGGATGCTTAAATGATCAGACTAATAGGAGCCTGGTTTAGAAATGTAGCTGCTAAGAATGTTCTTAGTTTATGGGTATTCTGATTTTTATGTGCCTTCAATCTAGCTGTAAGAACACAAGAAGTCCCATTTTGAATCAGAACAGAAACTGTCTCATTCAGTCAGATGTCTATAGCAAGTCCAAAGCAGATCATGAAGATAATGGCATTGGCTTGCTAAGATTTCTCAAAGAAATTCAGAGACAGAGAAAACAGTAGAGTTTGAGTATCCCTTATCAGGAATTCTGAAATCCAAAATACCCTAAATCCAGATTGTAATAAAGTAATACACCCTCGAAACTGGAAAGGAATGTGGAACATGCGTATATTTTAAAAATATGTCAATAAGAATCAAAGAGAATTATTACAAAGTGGTGTGGAGATGGTATCTCACACCAATTAGACTAAATCGAATCGACAAGAAACATTCTAAGCAGTGCTGGAGGGGCTGTCAAGAAACTGGCACATATATACTCATGTGGTGGTCTTGTAAATATGTTCAAAAATTTTGGGGAAATGTATTTCAAGAAATAAAAAGAATCACCCAAACAGAGATAACAGGAACACCGGAGATAGCACTACTATCATTTATTGATAACGTTAATATACCAAAAGAACTAAAATAATTAATTGCCAACCTGGTAACAGCAGCAAGATTGTTAATAGCTAAAAAATGGAAAGAGGGAGGGGAATGTCAACTGGAAGATCGGGAGATCTGGGACATTGCAATAAATGATAAACTGACAGGAAACATAAAGGTTAAAAGAGGATTATTTTAAAAAGATGATTTTGGGAAGATTTGGGGGAAATTGATAGAATATAATATAGAAGGTAAAGGGACCAAACCTGTAATAGTAACAACTGATTTTTGGAAATAAGTATTATAACTGGCTGGTCTGAGGTGAAGGATCAGCACTGGGTGATAGGACAATATGTAATGAAGCCGAAGGATGAAATACTATAGGCATTAAGACATACATGTTCTGTACAAGTTGTTAAGGGAAAGTGTTAAGTATAACAATGTTTAAATACTGAATATGTTAAAACTACAATAAAATAAAAGCTTCAGATTGAAATAAAAGGAATTCTGAAATCCAAAATACCCTAAATCCAGAATTGTCCTCATAGTTGTCTTTAGGTGTTACAGAGGGATGAAGGTACAGTAATATCAATCCCCACAGCATCTGCATGTATAAGGGAAATATACACATGTTAATGTTCCTAACAATCATGGTCCTAGTGTACTAGCTACTTTGTGTCCCATTCAGACAAAAAATGTGATATAATTTTTTTTAAAAAAAATAGCCGAAGTTGATAAATAACTATGATAACAATTACAATTTTCTGCCATAGATCCAGGCGAAACGTCAGGAGAGAATGCTTCTAGAACATGGCCATACAGCCTGACAAACCTACAACAACCCAGTGATTCCGGCCATGAAAGCCTTTGACAATATGTTAATTGCAATTTACTTGAGTATCCATTAACAGCAATGAATCAAGTAGTGGATCAAAAGCTGAACATCAGCTAATGCTTTGTACCCAAAAGGTCAAGGGGCAGAACAGCACAGTATTCTAGGTCCAGACTTCCAGAGAAGTATACAATAATTTTTGGCCTTAGCTATTTATAGTAAATCCAATAAGCACTTTATGCAACTGACTTTTGGGTATGAGAGATGTTAGGGAGCAGCAGGTAGAACACTGAAGGTTGGTATCATGTATTTCAATCCAAGGGAAGTCCATGGATCCTCAGAGATCTAGGAGAACCAGCGGTTTAGTATATTCTCTTTCTCTCTGAATCCAAGTCTGATTTAATGAACAGGGTGATCATGGCAGTTTCCATTCCAAAAAGAGGTCTAAATCCTGTGGTGTTAAGGTGGTGTTAAGATCCAGATATTTTTCTTTGTGGTCTCTGTGCCTCACACAGATGTGTTTTATGTTGGAAGGGCAACAATGCTTAGCACTGAAGAATCAAGAATGCCTCACAGTGGGCAGTAGTAATAGGATTAGACCATTTGAGTGACCTAAATGTATTATCCCTCTCTGCCTACCTATCCTGACCCCCTGTAATGTCTGCTGATACACCTAGGGATATTTCTCCATCTTTTCTCCTCTCCATGAGTTCTCCTCTCTGCTCTTCCCCGTAGAACAGGGGTCAGAAACCTTTTTGACTCTGAGAGCCATAAAAGCAAAATATTTGGAAATGTATTTCAGTGAGAGCCATATAATATATTTTAAGACTGAATTCAACTGAATTCATAACAATGATGATGATAATAATATTCATTCAGCCTCTGCTAACAACAACAACAACAACAACAGGTTCCTAGAGTAGGAGGAGACCTCCAAGGGCCATCCAATCCAACCTCATTCTGCCAGGGCCCTTCCACGCAGCCCTATAACTCTGAATATTAAGGCAGAAAATCCCACAATATCTGATTTGAACTGAGTTATCCGAGTCCACACTGCCATTTAATCTGGTTCAAAGCAGATAACATGGGATTTTATTCAGCTGTGTGGAAAAGACCTCAGATAACAGAGGGTCCTTCCACACAGCCCTATAACTCTGAATATTAAGGCAGAAAATCCCATAATATCTGCTTTGAACTGGGGTATCTGAGTCCACACTGCCATATAATCTGGTTCAAAGCAGATAACATCCTATTTTACAGTTGACACACACACAAACTGATTTCTTACTAATGGACGACTTGCTGCCAAATTTGGCCACAAGATACCTACAAGGAGTGACTATCACTAAAAAAATGATTTTATCATTTAGGAGTTGTAGTTGCTGGGATTTATAGTTAACTTACAATCAAAGAGCATTCTGAACCCCACCAATGAGAGAATTGAACCAAATGTGGCACACAGGACTGGACCAACAGAAAACACTAGAAGGGATTGGTGAGAATTGACCTTGAGTCTGGGAATTGTACATCCAGAGAGCACTGTGGACTCAAACAATGATGTATCTGGACCAAACCTGGCATGAAGATTCCATATGCCCAACTATGAACACAAATGGAGTTTGGAGGAAATAGACCTTGACGTTTGGGAGTTGTAGTTGCTGGGATTTATAGTTCACCTACAATCAAAGAGCATTCTGAACCCCACCAACAACAGGATTGGGGCAAACTTCCCACACAGAACTCCCATGACCAACAGAAAATAGTGAAGAGGGAACTGACTTCTTTCTGGGAATTGCAGTTCACCCAGAAACAAACTGACCTCCAGCGAAGATGAGGATGGCAAGGGACCAGTGCTGGGAGGCAAAGGCTCCCTGAACAGCCAGCCCATGTGGGAGCCCTTCTCCCAGCTCTGCCCCACACAGAACCCCCACAACCAACAGCAAATATTCAGGAAGGAAAGGAACAAAGGAATGAGGGAGGGAGGGAGGGAGGAAAAGCCAGTAAGGCAGACTGGAAGGAAAGACGTGAGGAAGAAAGGAAGGGAAGAAAGGAAAGAAGGAAGGAGGAGAGGAAGAAGGAAAGGAAGGAAGGAAGGAAAGAGGAAGGGAGGAAAAAAGAAGGAAGAACAGAAGGAAGAGGAGGAAGGAAGGAAAGAAGGAAAGACAAGAAGGAAGGCAGGAAGGAGGGGAGAAAGGAAGGAAGGAAGGAAGGAATGGAGGGAGATTAGGAAGCACGGAAGGGAAAGGAAGGAGGGAGGGAGAGAAGAAGGAAGGAAGAAGAGAAGGAGGGGAGGGAAAGAAGGGAAGGAAAGAAGGATGGGAAGTAGGGAAAGAAGGAAAGAGGGAAGGGAGAAAGGGAAAAAGGAAAGAAAGCGAGGGGGAGGGATAAGAAGGGAGAAAATAGGAAGCCTCTTCACCGGCTTACCAACAGCTCCGAGTCCATGCTGCTGCAGCAGCTGTGGTTGCAACCACCTCTGGCCACGCCCCTCCCCCGCTCACTTCTTGCCGCAGGTGTGATCGACGGGGGCAGGGGTTGCTGGAGGTGGCAGCCCTGCTCCTTGTTTTTCTCGGTCTCACCAGCCCGCAAGGCTGCAAGGCAGCTGGGGGGAGGCTTTGCGTGCCTCCAGGCCTCGGGTGAAACAGCTCACGGCCTTGCCTGCTGGCAAGACTTCACGTGAGGCCTGGAGTTGTGCAAAGGCTCCCTCTTGCCAGCTGGTGAGACCACGAGGCAGCCAAGGAAGGTTTTGCACGACTCCAGGCCTCGCGCAAGGAGCCCTCGGCTGGCTCGCGGCCTTGGGGCAGCCTCGCGACCCCGCCGAAAGAGCCACATGAAACCATGGAAAGAGCCAGATATGGCTCACGAGCCATAGGTTCCCGACCCCTGCCCTAGAATGTAGCTATATTAGTAACTTTCCTGTTTTAGAATATAGTTCCTATAATACAGCTTTTTCTTTGTGCTAGCCTTATGGCTGCTGGCAAAGAGAGAAAAACAATGGTATTAGATGGAATCCCAGCTGGTTGTTTGATCAATAGAACTCTGGTTTTTTCTGATTAGCCTATCTTGACAACATGCAGATGAGATCAGCACTCAGCCTCTTTTACTGCTGGGCCAGATAATTTCTTTTTGGATACAACCTGGTCAAACAGTTCAGGACTATGTATTTCATATAAAAACACATTATAAATGGGAACCGGATGACCAATTCGTTAATGCATGCAACTTTAAGTGACTGTTGAAATTTTTGTAATGGTTTTGAAAGCTCTGTCATGTGCAAGCTGATGACAGAGGAAGTTACTAGATCTAAGATAAAAGGAGATGCTCTTCCCACAACAGATCCTGCCTTTTGGGGATTAAAATACAGTTTCAGCTTCACTAAGTCTTGCTTAGCTGTTAAATGCTATTCATCGGGGGTGCTCATTAGGTAGATCACGATCTACTGGTAGATCGCGTAGGGCATCCTGGTAGATCGCAGGCAGGGTGGGAGGAAGGCTCAGTCCTGCCCCGCAGGCTCCAATGCCACCCAGGTGCAGTAGGAGGTTGGACTGGATGGCCCTTGGAGGTCTCCTCCTATTCTAGGAACCCATTGTTGTTATTATCAGAGGCTGAATGGCCATCTGTGAGGAATGCTTTGATTGTGTTTTTCCCTTATGGCAGAAGGAGGTTGGACTGGATGGCCCTTGGAGGTCTCCTTCTACTCTAGGAACCTGTTGCTGTTGTTACTATTATTATTAATAGTAGTAGTAGTGGTAGCAGAGGCTGAATGAATATGATCATCATCATTATTATTATGAATAAATTCAGGGGCTTATACTCACATTTAGTTGAATTCAGTCTTAAAATATATGGCTCTCACTGAAATACATTTCCAAATATTTTGCTTTTATGGCTCTCTGAGTAGTAGGTAGGTAGATCATTTTGACTTGGTTGTTTTATAAGTAGCTCGCATGCTGAAAAGGTGTGAGCACCCCTGCTATACATAATGGTGCAAAGACACCATTGCCACGTTCTAAAACTAGGTAGTCCTGGCAGAAGCTTTAATTTGTCTTCTTTTCCACACATGATCAATCCTTCCAATACTACTACTCAATGTAGTTAATCCACATTCCAAATCTGGGTTATAGAGCAGTGTAGATCCAGCCACAAAGGACAATCTGATTGGTAGACAGAGAGAAACCCAGGAGAGTAGTACTGTTGGCAGGATTACTCCAACACTACTACTCTCCACACATGATCAATCCTGTGGATTAACTACATCGATCTGTATTATAAGGCAATGTAGACTGATATAGTCCAGTTCAGATCCAACCTGTATTGCTGAGTAGCTTCCTTTCTCTCTAACTTTAATTTGTTCTTCTTTTCTGGCCTCTAAGGCCCTTTTTAAACGTTGGTTTCCATTGTGGTAGCAAATTGCCTTTTCCTGATGGGTACTCACAGTGTTTATTTTACTAGGGTGAATCATATGTCATCCAGTAGTGCCAATTTGTTGCTACTTCATTTCACAGGGTCTGAATAACAGAACCTACCACTTGAAATTTTAGTGCTGGGAGCAGTCCTTGAAGGTTGCCTTCCAAAATAACCCCTTACATTTGGCATGTGCTTTGTTATGTGACTCTATGATATAACCTTTTAAATAAATTGTTGACTGTGACAACTTTTGGTTTGTCTGAATTGTTAGCTTCAGTTATGGATCCCTTTTCAGTATTGTCTGCTGTCGGTTTTGAGGATCCATCTCTTTCGCAGATAGATCCCTCAGTCTCAATATCTGCAGAATCTACAGCAGAAGAGGGTCTGGGTTCTTCTTCAGTCTCAGTAGCTCAGATGTCTTTAAAACTGGCATTCTTGAGATGCCTGGCTCAGCCTTCAGTCTCTTCTGATGGAAGAAAGGAAAGATTTTTTAAGACTAGGATTCTTGCAAGATGAAAGACAAGAGGCAGCATGATTCTCCCTACAATCTTGACATTGCCTTCTTTGGAAGTTTCTAAATCCATTTAACCAATTTCTATATTAACAATCTTTAGTACTAACAATTTAACCATGCCACTTCTACCTCAGTCTATGGAACAGATTTCAGTTCTGTTCACTGATTCTCAGCCTGTTTTCTGATCACCAACTTTAGGTTATCACTCTTATTCTCCTGCAACTCACTACTCCTGAACCTTTTGGCATCCTTCCCCACCAGATTGTCACCTTTGGATTTATTTGCTTTTTGTGAGGAATGAGTTCCTCCCTATCAGATGCACTCTTTGTACCAATATGTAGCTAATTTTACCAGCCTCAAACGTCTGTATTTTTTGGTCATACCAGAACCTCAAACCCTATTGGCATGAATTTAGATCATGGATTCAACCTTGGGTCCCCAGGTGTTTTGGTCAACTCCCAGAGCCACTCACCAGCTGATGTCTGGGAGTTGAAGGCCCATATTGGCATGAACCACTGTCCTAGATCATATCAAATTTACTCTCCTTCCCACTGGCATCAAAATTATTATTGAGACTACTTGTAGTGCAGATTATCATGTCACCCTAGGGATGGTAGCCAGCCAGCCCTGTTCATTTCCTCCATTGAAGGACCATTCCACCTGTTAGAACTGTAGTATCTTTGCCTAGATCTCTGCTGTCGCCCTCTCACACAACTGCTCATGTGTCCAGGCTGCTCCTGCTTTTAGTATTCCAATCCTCCATCGCATTCTTGCTTATGTCTCCATTTATACTGCACCTATTCTGAGTGTTTACTTCTGACTTCTAGATCATATCCTTGGTCCTTAGTTTCACTGGTGCTTTCCTAAGCTCCACTGCCATTGTTTTCAATTGTTTCTGATTCTCTGGCTGCCTCGATCATCTGCACCTGCTTCTGCATCTGACCCACTAGTTGTCTCATCTGAAGTTGATTACGACTTCTTTACCACTGCCATTTTCCTGTGACATTTTCCCCAAACATGGCTGTTGAGGACATTAATCTGGTTGATCCACCTGCTCATCTATATGGATATACTCCTGTTTGTGGCAAAATCTTTTTTAAAAAATAGATCTTTATTCGAATTTCAAAGAATACAGATTTAACAAAAGAAATAAAAGAATAGAAAAAATGTGTAAATATACAGTACAAAATGTTACGAGTATAAAGAAACATACCCAGCATCAATTAAGAGGATAAGGGAAAATATAGTGCTTATAAAGGAAATGAAAAGAAGAGTTGGGTAGACGGGAATCAAGTGATTTATAACATCTTAATGATCTTAATGAAGCTGGAAGTAGCCTTAGTACTTGATCAAATTTTTCATAGAGTAAACTCCCAAAATACCACATGTACCTCTCTTACCTGGCCTCCTTGACTTCACCAGACAAGTTTCATCAACCATAGCAAGATCCAGCTTCTCTGCCTCCTACACCCAGACAACCTGAGAGTTTATATTATGTGCAGCCGAAAATCTCTTCTCTGTTTACCTATCCTATTATTAATTTGATAGCCATGGAAGCTTAGCAGAAAAGGAAGTAAGAGTTTACTTTCAATTTGTGCAGATTGAAAGGAATGCAGATTGAACACCTTTGTCTTAGGTTCTGTTCTTCTCCTTCCATAACCATATGACCTGATAATATGGAGGTGTATATGTGGCATATTACCAGTTCCTTTGGGAGAAAATTGTGTTCTTTGGGGTTTTTTTATCTCCCATACATCAGAAAACATGGAGTAAATCAATTGACAAGCCAGTTAAATCAATAGACCATACTGCCGATTGTGGAGTTTGGGCTATGGCTGGGACCATTGCTCTCTGTCAATATACCGTACTTGGTTTCATAAAGCTGACATAATTTAGGACATTGGGAAATGTGTTGAGCATCTCCCTTTTGATGGGGATGGACTCCTAATCTGACCATGGAGCATAGTGCTTTAGAAACTGCTAATGTATTTCTATTAGAATAAATTGACTTTAAGTGATGGTCCACAGCTCACTAGACAAGAGTTTCTTAATTTTCCTCTAGTGACAGTTTTCCACACAACAAACTGTTTTGTGATGCTTTTCTGCCTGAAAATTATTTATGTAACCCTACATATTATATATATATAGGTATATAAAATAAGTTTTTTTTAAAAAATCAAACATTTACTGATAATAAATCAGCATTTGCAAGGCTTGCTAAACAAGCTGATTCTCTTTTTTATGATGTACAGCTGAAGCATTTTCTGCAGAGTTCCCTACAAACACTGCACGTTGTTCCTAACAGATTTGGGTAAATGCCTAGGTGGCATTCAGAAAGCTTTTATTGTTGTTGAATATTTCTGACCCCAACATTAAGCTAAGAAGACCCCATTTGGGGTCAGGACCCATAGTTTAAGAAGCAGTGCACGATACCAACAGAGACGCTTATGGCTTCGTCACAATTAACAGATTTCTTTTAGAATGAGGTTTTGTTGATTGTAATCCATTTCCTTAGGTGTACAGAATGTAATTTATGAACATGTATACACACCATACATTGTCAGGAGGATAGAATCAGAGAGAACTAGAATATAGAAAATAACTGTTTTATTAATGCCGGTGATAAATAACACAGATACTGCAGTGTTTGAGTGACGACTGAACTCTGCACAAGAGTTATCTGAACAATTTCAGATCTGAGTATTTTACTAAGATCACTATTTGACAGATAAAAGCAAACTGCCATATTTAGAAAAGTGGCCTTTGTATATTGCGCTAGAGAATACGATCCTCTTTATTTGATTGCCTCTAAGTCAACAGACAACTTGAAGGCATATACACATTTGAAGAGTTAAGAACATAAGAACATAAGAAGAGCCATGCTGAATCGGACCTCAGCCCATCTAGTCCAGCATTCTGTATCACACAGTGGCCCACCAGTTGTACACGGGATCTCGAGCAGAAGGGAGGCAAAACCCTGACCTGCTCCCGACCCCCCCACAACCAGTACCCAGGGAAATCCTGCCTACCTCAACCAACCCGAGGTGGCACTTGAATGTCCTTTTCAGTAACTACCGATACACTTGGTATCCATGAATCTGTCTAATCCTGCCTTGAAGTTGTCCAGGCTGACAGCTGTCACAACCTCTTCTGGAAGTGAGTTCCATAACCCAATGACCCTCTGGGTGAAGAAATATTTCCCTTTATTAGTCCTAATTTTCCTACCTTGAGCTTCAGGGAGTGCCCTCTAGTCCTAGTGTTTTGTGACAAAGAAAATAATTTTTCTTTATTCACCTTTTCTATCCCATGCATGATTTTATACACTTCGATCAAGTCACCTCTTAAACGCCGTCTTTCAAGGCTGAAAAGACCAAGGCGTTGCAACCTGGTTTCATAAGGGACCCGCTCCATCCCTTGGATCATTCTTGTTGCCCTTTTCTGTACCTTTTCCAGTTCTGTTATATCCTTCTTAAGGTGCGGAGACCAGAATTGTACACAGTACTCCAAATATGGCCTTACCATCGATTTGTAGAGAGGTAATACAACATTTGCTGACCTATTTTCGATTCCGTTTCTGATCATGCCTAGCATAGAATTTGCTTTTTTCACTGCTGCTGCGCACTGGGTAGACATCTTCATTGAGCTGTCCACCAAGACCCCAAGATCCCTTTCCTGGTTTGTCTCGGAAAGCTTTGACCCCATCAATTTGTAGGTGTAGTTGGGGTTCTTTGCCCCGATGGCCATGACTTTACACTTGTTTATGTTAAAATGCATTTGCCACTTTGTTGCCCATTCACTCAATTTCGAGAGATCTTTCTGGAGCTCTTTACAATCAGTTTCATTTTTAACTACCCTGAACAATTTAGTGTCGTCTGCAAACTTTGCTACCTCAGAATTCACTCCTACATCCAGATCATTAATGAATAAATTAAAAAGTAACGGACCCAAAACTGAACCTTGGGGTACGCCACTTCTCACCTCTTTCCACCCAGAGAAATGTCCATTTATTACCACCCTTTGTTTCCTACAGTTTAGCCAGGTTCCAATCCAGGACAAGACCTGTCCCCTGATTCCATGGCTGAAGAGCTTATTTAGGAGCCTTTGGTGAGGGAT
Organism: Anolis apletophallus; assembly: GCA_030556195.1. Classification (NCBI taxonomy): domain Eukaryota; kingdom Metazoa; phylum Chordata; class Lepidosauria; order Squamata; family Anolidae; genus Anolis; species Anolis apletophallus. The sequence continues at coordinate 19,209,858 of JARBWK010000002.1, read as the reverse complement.
TTTGTCAAAAGCCTTTTGAAAGTCAAGGTAAACAATATCAATTGGGTCCCCTTTATCTATGTGTTTATTTACACCCTCAAAGAATTCTAACAAGTTAGTAAGACATGATTTGCCTTTGCAGAAACCATGTTGATTTTCCTTCAGCAATGTCTGTTCTTCTATGTGCCTAGTATTATTTTCTTTAATAATGGTTTCCATCACTTTGCCTGGAACTGAGGTTAAACTGACTGGTCTATAATTTCCTGGATCACCTCTGGATCCTTTCTTGAAAATTGGTGTTACATTTGCCTCCCTCCAGTCCTCGGGTACAGTGCCTGATCTTAGAGAAAGGTTATATATCTTAGCTAGAAGTTCAGCAATTTCACACTTGAGTTCCTTAAGAACTCTGGGGTGGATGCCGTCTGGATCTGGTGATTTGTTGACATTTAGTTTAGTAAGGCATATGAGAACATCCTCCTTGTTTATCTCTATCTGTTTTTATTCTTTTAATTCCCTCCCTGAAAAAACTGACTGAGCTGCAGGCATATGTTGTCTGTCCTCCTGTGTGAAAACGGAGGCAAAGAAGTCATTTAGCCGCTCAGCAATCTCCTTGTCTTCACTGATTTTCCCTTTCTGACCATTGTCGTCGAGTGGCCCAACTGCTTTTCTAGTTGGGTTCCTGCTTCTGATGTACTTAAAGAAGTTTTTTTAAAATATTCTTTGCTATGTGTGCCTCAAAATCTCTCTTGGCTTTCCTGACTGTTGCTTTGCATTTAGTTTGCCAGAGCTTGTGTTCCTTTCTGTTCTCCTCGGTAGGAAGAGCCTTCCATTTCTTAAATGAGTTTTTCTTCTTTCCAATCACATCTTTTACTTCATTTGTAAGCCATACTGGTGTCCTTTGGACTTTCCATGCCTCTTTCTTTTTATTGAATGCATTTTAGTTCGGCCTGTTTTAAGGTATTTTTAAACAGTTTCCAAGCATTTTGAGGGATTTGATTTTTTTACTGCTCCTTTTAGTTTGTTCTTTACAATTTTTCTCATTTTGGTGAAATTCCCTTTGTGAAAGTTTAATGTCTCTGTGTTAGTTTTCACTGACAGTTTGCTATCCAAACTTACGTTGAAGGTTATTGTGTTATGGTCACTGGTACCTATGGGCTCAGCTACAAGGACATCTTGAACAAGATCTTGTTCATTAGTTAGCACCAAGTCCAGGATCCCCTTTCCCCTGGTTGGTTCCATGACCATCTGCTCAAGGGAATAATCAGCTAGCATGTCGAGGAACCTTGTCTCTCTTTCATGCGTAGAACAAGAATTTGGCCAATCTATTTGGGGATAGTTGAAGTCCCCCATTATGACTAATGTATTTCTTTTTGAGTTGTCCAAGGCTACACTATAAATAATAAAAGAGACGGTACTTATAGGTAATTACCATCTGATTAGCAGACATTGCAGGCACATAGGACCTTCCCCATTTATGGTGAAATGCACTGCATTTAATTACAGTTGCTCTTGTTATTGAGGGGGCATCCCACACCCTGTCCAGATGCAAAAAGTAGATAGTAAAGTCCCTTATATATATGATGGTGTTGGTTAGTAGTTGAGGCATTGGCAAGCTCTGGCCACCAGACACACTTTCTTTGGGCTCTACAACCTCTGGGAAGCCCACCATTACCTGCTTCTGCATTTGAGGTCATGGTTGCAATACTCCTGCTTTATTACATGCAAGGCAGAAGCAGACAGCTGATGGGATTCTGGATGTCCAGCCTCACACATGCAGTATGTTCTATGCTAGTTATGCTGTGTAGTTTTGAATCCAAAGATCCAAAGTCCATGGTCAGGGAGGGCTCAATGTATAGTAATTTTAGAAGCATCCAAACATATATACTGTGTTTCATCAATTGTAAGATGTCATAAAGCCCAATTTTGGAGCTCCCATTAAAGGGGGAAAATATTTTCGATTCTAGGATGCATTCCTTTTATTTGAGCCTTGATGTTTTTTGGGGGGGGGGATAGTCCTTGCCCCAGCTTTACTGGTTTGTCTTTCTGGAGGCTGTCCTGGCCATCTTCCAGAAAGCCTCCCCAACCTCACACCTTTCATGCTGCCCCCGTTTCCCCAACCCTGCACCTTTCATGCTGCTGTTTCTTCCCCAACCCTGTACCTTTTGTACCACTGCTGGCTTGGCACAGCCTATGTGTACAGCTTCTCTGCTCTGGGCGGTTGCTGATGTTGCTGGCCTTTGTTGCTGCCATTGCCTTAGTGTTGCTGGGTTTGTTTTGAAGAGAGGGGATCTGGGATGTCAGTGGTAACTGAGAGAGCAGGAGCCTCTCTTTATCTTGAGGTGGCAGTGGCAAGGGGACAATAAAACAGGAGGAAGCCTTGTGTGCCACTGCTTGTTGTGTCCATTGCCACTGCCTCATGCTTCTGGCACACAGGGTGCTGCTCCCTCAGCCACTGCTGCCATCCCCAATCTTCTCCTATCAAAACAAACCTAGTAACACTAAAGTGATGATAGCAACAAAGGCGGGCAGCAGCAGCACAAAGCAGAGAAGTCATATAAATTGGCCACACTGAGCTGGTAGGAGCCCTGTTGGCACAATGGGTTAAACACTTGTGTCGGCAGGACTGCTGACTGAAAGATCAGTGGTTTAATTCCAGGGAGCAGGGTGATCTCCTGTCTGTTAGCTCCAGCTCCCCATGCGGGGACATGAGAGAAGCCTCCCATAGGATGGTAAAACATCCGGACATTCCTTGGGCGGCATCCTTGTAGACAACCAATTCTCTGACACCAGAAGCGACTTGCAGATTCTCAAGTCACTCCTGACACACACACACACACACACACACACACCTGAGCTGGTGGTGGCACAAAAGGTGCGGAGTTGGGGAGGTTTTCCAGGGTCTACCTAGGACACCTGGCTTCTCTCTAGCTCTCACAGCTGCCATTTCTGATCATCTTTTTAAAACAATAACAACAAACCAGCAATTCTAGGACATCGTTAATTTTTTTGAACTTCAATTTTTTGAGAAAAGTGCATTTTAGATTCAGTGAAATCTGGTATTAGCTCATGCTTTGTTTTCATGCCCCCTCTTTTGATGTTGCTATCACTTTCCGGTGATAATGTAAGTGGCTACCGCAAACACCTAGCTAATAAAAAACATGACAGATGTTCACTTTCTGAATAACTGTAGTCTTATTATTTATTCTTTGCCAATAGGTCTATAGTGATTCAGAAACTGAGTTTTTGCCTGCTAGTTCAGAACCTACATGGCAATCATGAGAGATAAAATGTTCAGCTGCATATTATCTTCAATCTGAGATTATTTTTAAAGGAGAGAAAAGTAAATGTACTGAACTAAGTTATCATTGGTATAGAGTACCTAGTACTAAAATTATGCTGATTTTAGAGTGTTTTACTTCTTCTCTGTAGAGACACTTTGGCCCACCAAAAATGGGGTACAAGTGAAAAGCATTTATCTGCACCTCTTTCTGAATTGCTTTTTATAAGATTTTATTCAATGAGATAAATGTTTTCACACATTTTGTGCACTTTTAGTTGGTTTGATGAAAATTTCACACCAGTACTACCCAGCTTGGCAATTTTTGCTTTTTTCTTCTTCCAGTTTTGGAAAGATAAATGTTGGTCGTGGACAGAGTCCTTCCATGTGAATTGCTGCTATTCCTCATACAAGTGTACTACATTTGTACTACTGTTAATTGTGGGCATATTTGACAAGATTTAGTTTTACTCTGTATTAAATTGACAGGAGCTTTATCTTCTGCTTGTTCGGAATTGTAAGATGATGTAGGAATCCATCTTGAATATACATAGAATGATTATGTTAATTTATGTTCAGAAAATGATGTATATTCATGTCACTCTTGTTAACATATGTAAACTAATTTCTATGGGTTCACTGAAAAAAATCACATATGTGAATAGAGAGGGTGAAGAAATTAAAGATGAATGTAAAAAAATATTTTTTCTACTGGTTTGGGACTCAAATTTGTATACATATTGTCAGTGTAATTTTTTTTATTAATGTGGCATTATAAAAAATATGTACGTCCCCACATGGTTACCGTAGTTTTGCTATTTATGAGTCATTAGCTAAATTAGATGTGGATCAAGGTATGTATAAGGAAATCATCTCAATGGGAAGGATGAACCTGGTATGTTGCTACCAATCTAGTAATCCTCGGCTCTATTTTCGTCAGCAGTAATCTCAAATCATCGCGATTGACTATTTTGCAATCGGTTTCTTTGTTAATAAATTGGTTAACACACTGAATCCATGTTCCACTAAATATGTTGAAGGACATTATTATTGTTGTTATAAAACTCAACCAGTTGGAAGGGAACCCCAAAGGTATTATTATTATCCCTTGCTTGGCGAGAGGAGGAGGGAGCAGGAGGAGGGAAGAAGAGAGACACACAGAGATGGATGGTAGCCTATCACCTAGCTCATGCCATTGCCCCCACTGCCCCCCTTACAGGGGTTCAGCGCCCCTCAAATTCTCCTGAGCCATCCAGCGCCCCCCTAGATCACCCCACCGCCCACCAGGGGGTGGTACCGCCCACTTTGGGAACCACTGATTTAGAGCTTCGGAGAGCTTCTGTTCAACCATCTCAAGCTCCCTGCTTGAGCAGTGATGGCACAATCTTCAGCATAGAAGAAACTCTATCTCTTCTGGCAGTGGCTAGTCATTTGTGTAAATGCTGAACATTGATGGAGTAAGCAGGCCTGAGGCAGGCCGTTTTTCTATTTTCACCATCTGCTTCTTTGGCCCAGGAACTCAACAAAAAAGCTCCTGTTTTGTAGCAGATTTTCTATGAGGCAGGTGAGGTGGTAATTATTTGTGATATTGTAGGGGTTTTTTTGTCTGGTTTTTTTAAGGAAGAGGGGAGACCTGACTCCTCAGCCTGTGCCAGTGGCCCCCAGTTGTCACGGGGATCTTTTGGGAGGGGGAGGTTGAGCCTCCCCCTGCTCAATTGAGGGAGGTGACACCATGAGTTACTGCACTGGGTGAGACCACTCCTAGTGATGACACTACCGACAGAACCTCATACAGAAAATCTTTTGTGGTCTCGGTGACTCACACAAATTGATTAGCTGTGCCTCTGCAGTACATGCTTTGGAACTTTCTGTAACAGCATTGTTTTGTTGGGAATTCCACTCTCTCCTTCCTAACACACGTGCTCTCATTCACTACCTTGTGAGCAATGGCATAGTCCAAAAAGATTTAGCATCAACTCTCCACATAATTCTTGTTCATTTGTGTCTTATGCTAGTCTAAGAAAGGAGTTCTAGTGTCTTTGAAGGGACTGGGGAAAGGAGTGTTAGACAATATTTGCTTTTAACCTACTAGTTAGCTAAATAAATGGGAGTCCTCACATTTGTGATGTCATTTGACAATATCAGTAGCAGCAGCCTGGATGCAAGAGGTCCCACTTTTTGCCATGAATAATTATTGACTGCTCACTATAGGCAGATACATTTGGTCAAGCCTCCATCCTTGCTTGACCTGACCTGCCACCATGAAGGAATTGTTACTCATTTACCCCATTTATATAGGGCACAGAGGCCAAGAAAAAATGAAGTTTTTCAAGTGATCATCTGTGCTCTCACACAGCTCATCTTCCTCCCCACTTTTACATGTCCAGCTTTGAAGCCCCTGTAGGCTATAGAACTCATCAACTCAAGGGAGAGTGGCTTTGGGAGATACAAGCATGTGCACTGAGAAGAAGAGGATGGGATAAGAAGGGGGAATTGCTAGCAAAGATACTCAGACCGAGTATGAAGGTCTGCATGGATTGCAAGATCAAACGCTTTCAGTCCATACTCCAGGAAATAATACCTGGCTGTTCACTGGAGGGAAGGATATTAGATGCAAAGATGAAGTACTTTGGCCACACAAGACATAAAAGCTTGGAGAAGATAATGATGCTGAGGAAATGGAAAGAAAAAGAAAGAGAGCCAACCAAGACCAAGATGGATGGATGGTATCCTTGAAGTGACTGGCTTGACCTTGAAGGAGCTGGGGTGGCAATAGCCGACAGGGAGCTCTGGTGTGGGCTGGTCCATGAGGTCACAAAGAGTCAGAAGAGACTGAACTAATAAACAACAAACACGCTTCCATATAACATATAGCTAACAACTGTACAAAGTATGAATTACATCATATCTAAGAACTGACAATACATTATACAGCTAATATGGGAGGACAAATCAATATTATTTGATGGAAGAACTATGGGCCCAACAGTTTGGAACATTTCCCAACAGAGTTCTTGAAATATCTGAATTGCAAATTAATTTAATATTAACCCTATGAAAATCAGAGAGTAATTGTCACTAGCAATAATTAAAACATTTTGTTCATTAAAGTTAATTGATTTGTTGTTGGCACATTAATTTTCAGAAGAGACCTCATGGTATGTAGATAGATCTACATGGAGGTTGTCACAAATTACATGTAGGGGCACATTTTGATTCTAACTCACTCAAAAGTGGTATTTTTGATGTTTTAAAGTTGCCTTACTGCCGTAAGTCAACAGGTGACTTGAAGACACATTTATGCATATTCCAATCTTTTAATTTATCTAGTGCAATGCTCAAATGAAGTCCTGAATGTTAAAAACATAAATATTAGCGAACCCCTTTTGAAACCTATGTTAAAAATTCACTGTGAGTAGTACCAGTCCTTCAGAACACTCAACATCTCCTAGTGTTTAAGGATCACTTTTACTTCTTTTAATTCTTTGGACAATTTCATTACACTTTTGCTGCCATCTAGAGGTGTAGATTTAGAAAAAAGGAGCCCTCCACTTTAAAAAGATGTTTAAATATTATCTCTAAAATGTGACGGGTGTATTTGATAAAGGAATAAAGGGGGTGGGGGGTGGAGCAATGTTGCCCCTACTCCACATTTCCACTCCCTGCAGAACTAAATCCCTGGTACTTGGCCAGTGACTGGCTGATATAAGCCGGAGGAGCACCTGTCCTCTTTGCAAAAGGAGAAAAGTTGGGTGCCGGTTACAATGGAGCTGCTCCTTGTGAGTTAATGCCAAAGGGGATGGCATCAAAGAGGGGTCGCAGCTTTGGGGCGAAGTGAGAGCCAGTCTTTTTGTTTGGAAGTGGGAAGAGTGCAGTGGCTTCTATAATTGTAAAAAAATAACCTGCCTGTTGGCTAGACAAATTGTCATAAGAAAATAGATTCATAGATTGCAGTTGCATGTCACAATTCGTTTGGAAAACTTTCGTTTGCCCTTTAGGTTCCAGAGATTTTACCTCCAATGTGTTAAAAAGAGAAATTAACATGTAGATAAGTATGTGGAAGGGAAATCGCTATGGGGTGGTAACTGCATATTTGAAAAAATGCATACTTCATTCAATAACATCCCGTATTTCAGAGAACTTAGTCACTGTACGCCTTCAAATCATTCTCAATTTATATCCGTGCGAAACTTGTAAAATCCTTAGTGAAGGATGGGAAATAGCACAGGATGATACAGTGCGTTGTAGACATGACTGGAATTTAAAGAGTCAGTTTTTATGAGTTTTAATATTTGTACTGAAGTTTTATATTGTGATGTGTACTTTGGAAGTCATCAATATGTGTGCTTAATTTGTCATGGCCTATGGCTAGAACAATAAAACTTATTCATTCATTCATTCTCAATTTATGACCATCTTAAGGCTAAATCTATTATAGCGCTTTCTTGGCAATGTGTTCAGAGGTTTGCAACTGTCTTCCTCTGAGACTCAATGTGAATCCAAGGTAGAACATAAATGCAACTTTTGCTTACACTATTATGTCTTTATACCAGTGATACATAGGAGGTAGCCTATAGTATCCATTGCATTGTATGTACTGCATGTGAATTAAAACACTGTTTACTCATTGATTAATGCAACTTTTGTCCCACTGATTCAATAGATTTATTCCAACTGGGACTAGATGTAAACTTAGCCCTACATATGTCCAACTCTTTTAGCATAATACTGATATTTGCTGTGCTGATAATTTGTGTTAAGGACATCATAAAGTAAACACAATTAGATTACACATAAAGGTATTTTAATACACAAAATAGTAAATAAAAGTGGCAAGCTTATTTTAAATAACATCTTTAATTTTTTTGCAAAGGCAAAATATTAAACTTAAAATAGTTCTTAGTACATCAAAATACTAAGTTTTCTAATTGCGTTCCAAGCATGGTCTTTGAAACACGTCGTGTACATCCCAGGAAGTCTCCTTGATCTTCAATTGTACACACAGAATTTTACAAACATAATAAATATATTTACCCCCTTACACAGAACAGTATATGTACAACAGCAGTTGACAATTGTAGCTCAGAACAGCAACTAAGGATATTTCCCACTCCCCTATATTGTTTTGGTACCATAGGCACACAGGAGGAAATGAACGTGTGATACTCCTACTCATGGGCAGCCTTCGTGTATTTATCCACTCTGAAAAAACGTTTCACTTTCTAAAATCCAAATCAAGGAAAGCTTTGCAAATGAACAAATGGTCTTGTGACAGCCAAGAAAACTTTTCTCAACATCACTAGTCCACAAAGTTTCTCTAATTTCTAAAAATGGGTATTTAATTCAGATCAAGCCTGCTCTAGTTCCTTTCAGTTTAGAAATGTTTATAAGACAATACAAAGTATGCTATGGAGATACAAACAACCAATTATATCTGATTTTTTAGAAAAATCAAGGCAAGAGGACTTTTTGTCAAGCAGAAGAGCAAGTATTTCACTACGAAAAGACTATTTTTGCCTCCTGCACTGGAACTAGAGTTTTTTCAGTAGTGATACTAATGACACTATAGGGATTATTGCTGTTCAGTGTGTGGATAGGCTAGAAACAAAAAACCCAGTGGTGCTAACAACTTTCAAAAATATCACTGGAGTTCAGTTATTTCAATTGTTACGTGTTCCTTGCTTTTTGTAACAGCTGTGTTTCAATCCTCTTGAAAAGACAGCTAAAATGGCAACTATTTGTGAAATCATGATTCATTTTCAGGAAAGTGACAAAAAGCAGACTCCAATATAGAAGAGGAGCAAGGGAGATAAAAACTTAAGACTGCCACTACAGATCCAGAAGAGGGGGAGGGGAAGGGTGGGGTGAGAAGACACCTTACACACTTTAACTTTAAATAGCCCAATATAAAGTTCTTCATGACAGTATCCAAAGCCTTAAAAGCAAGATTTAACATAGCTGTTTCAAGTGATTGCACATTCTAGAAAACCAGTAAGATTACACTCAAAATGTTAAGTTACAATTGAAGCTCTGTAGGGAATCTACCACAAAACAGAAATATCTGAAGACTGCAAAGGCACAAGACCCTCACCTTTGTGTATCACGTGTAAATCTCCCATTGTCTCAAGTCTTTAGAAGTTGCTTTCTCCATCTTAAAAGTTTAAAAAGGTGCTCCTGTTATCTGTGCAAATCTAAACATAAGCCCTTCTTGCAAACCGTTAATTGCTTCAGAAAGTCAAGATACTGAACTATTTAAATGGAAACTAATTTCACGTCTAAGCAACAACAAAATCAAGTGTACATATAGCTGAAGGACTAACTGTGGGAATCCCTTGCCTTCCCAAAGGAATGATGATTTCAATGGAAACTTAACAAAACGATCTGCTGAATTACATTGTTAAAACCATGATTAAAATTCAAGTACAATAATAAGTGTAAGCAAACTATATTCTTATAGCAAGCTGCTACGATAAAATGAAATTAAAAACATGCTTTTTGATTTTTAAAAAAGGAACACTTGAAGCAAGTAAGAGCACAAGTTTGGTATGTGACTGGCTTTGAGAAGAACTTTCTCGGTCCTTTCACGAACACCCTCCTCATCAACCAAAGCACATATCCCATAATCGATTTACAAGACACCACGCCTGCATCCAGACAGACCTACCTAAGTCACTTTTAAAGCTGTGGTTTCCTTTAAAATAAATAAAAAGGCAAGAGACAAGCAGCGCTTTTCAGTGCCCATTATGTACACAATGCTCAGTCATTTGTACAGTGTCTGGGTTCCAGTAAGAAATAGGTAACTGTGACCAACTGGGATTTCACAGTGCAGTATTTCTGGCCTGGTTTTAAGTCTGTGTTTAACCAAACTAAAAGGCCAGAAGATACTGTGAACAGGCCACAAGGTACAGAAAGGGAAATGACAAACCATCTCAATGTTGTCACAAACCTGGTATGTAAACAAGTGGTATGTTAGCTACTGTTTTACACAATGGGAAAAGTGATGCCAACACGTTTAATTTTAGTTTTAAAAAAACACCTCCGCCATCAAGAGATTGCATTTTCAGTCAGAAATAAAGATAACCAGAATTCAAAATCTCCCATAATGTTTACATAGTATATGAGAGTTGGATGCCTTATGAATGCCACTGCAAGTAAAGCAATGAATTACGCCATCTTCACCAAGACCCTGGATTTAGAAAGCCTAACTGCTATGTACAGTGGATTTCCTGTGAACAGAAAGAACGAATCAAAATGCAAAGAAATACTTTGGGGGAAAAAGAAAAAAAAGATAGTATTTAGTGCTGATTAAATTGCACTGGCAATTTTGTTTAACAAAAACACCCAAAAAGGTTTTGTTTTTCACAACATAAATATTGGAAAAGGGGAAAGCGAGTAACTGCTACTCTGTAGACTCCATTGGTAAACTCATTCCTTCATGGCTTCTTCTCTGCTGTTTTTAAGTGGCTGGCATACTTCAAATCGATCTTGCAATGGCAGACCACTGGAAATGCAGGTTTCCTTCAATATAATTGCATTTTGCCAAAACCCCACCACAGTGAACCGAACCTAGATTCCTGAATGCATAGTTTCTACAGAGCCTTGCCACAGCAACAAAGAGAAATTAACCCTCAACAACCAATTTCTGCTATCTGTTCTTTGTTCAATTATTACAGCGACTGTGATTTTGTTCATGTTACGATCATTAATAATTACTGAGGGAAAGTTGGAAGCCCTTTCAATGCTGCAGACCCTTTTCCAAAGTGCATAGTCACCTACAACTTCTGATTTCATTGCCAGCCATGTACATTCACTTGGCAATGAAAATACATCTTAAGTTAAACAGTGAAATTATTTACAGAAGATTGAGTTCTGACTAGCAACAATTCAACGTATAGGCTATTCACTTTGTCCGATCTTCCTCTAAAGACCTTTTGAAAGACAGCAGGGAGACCGAGACATCAGAACCATACAGCTTCCATTTACGGGCTCCTTTAAAGCACATTTTTAAAAAATTAAAGATTGAGAATGATTAAATCTGAGATACAATTAAAATCTTTTGGTACAAGGATTACAATTTATATAAAAGGCCTAAATCTGTTGTTGAAATTATGCATGACCCAGCACAATAAATTTCCAAATAGCTTACTCATCCAAAAGTAATCCAAACCTTGGGCAACTCTGTCCTTACCAACTGGTTAGAGACTTCCTCACAGTTTAAGCAAGGCTCTTTCCAACTCCACTCCGAGAAGGAATGGTTCAGCACAATTTATACACAAAGACACACTAAGCTTTTCCCATAGTATTGTTACCAAAAAAGAGTTCCTTCAAATCAGTGGAAGGGGAGATTAAGCAACACATGCTAGTTATTTCTTTATCTATAGGTAGAATTGGTTAATTAAAGATATTAATACAAAACCAGATTTCAGGTATAGCTATCTGCACCAATGCCCCAGGTTTCCCAATTGAAGTAGTGTCAACATTGCCATTTCTCCTAGTAGTCTCAGTTCTACTGTTCCTTCAGGCGCACAGATAGAGACTTCTGTCAAAGTGTATGTCCAAATCTCAACCTTTCCCATTTTTTGCTTTTGAGTTTGTTTTTTGTAAATTTCACCATTCTGCATCTCCAATGGCTTTGGAAAAAACATAATCTCTTCCGTTAAGATTCATGATTCCATCTTTGAGGTGAAACTTCCACTTGTTCTTGCTTCTATGAATCTGTGGAGGGTAGAGTCAAAGTGAGAAACATTCCAGGCTAAAAATCAGTATTTGGTGTGATGCTCCACCCATACAACAATGTACTGGAAACCAAAGACTGATGTCTTTTTTTGGTTGCTACAATTGCTACTATAGCATATGCGACCTTTCCTGCAAAAACAATTACAAGACCTTTTTTATGAATACGAAAGCTTATTCTAAAAGTATATTAAGTGGGCCTATTAAAGGCTTTGCAAATATTCTAATTATGCTGCATCCTAAGGATGGTCACTAACTGCCAGGACAAAATCTGAGACAAAGTCCATTTCCAAGATAGACATTTTATTATTTTGAAATATTGTTTCACCTTCTCATATTATATGCCATATATACTCTAGTTTAAGCAGAGTTTTTCAGCACATTTTTAATGCTGAGAAAGGTCCCCTCAGCTTATGGTGGGAAGGTGAAAAGAGTGAAAGAAGCTGGCTTCTACCAGCTGTGTCCCTCCTCCCCTTTCAGCACAGCAACCCTGCTAATGTGTGGAGAGATGAGGAGAGAAAGCTACATGGCGCATTAGCCACACATCTTCCCACCAGGCTGGGCCTGGCCTCTCCTCTCAGCACAACAACCCAGCTGCTGAGAGAAGTTGCACACCTTCCTCTTCTTCCCTCTCAGCACAGTGACCCAGTTCAGTCTTTGTGCTGAGAGAAAAGAAGGCACGCAGTAGGTAGGTGTATGTGTGTGTGTGTATATGTATGTGTGTGTGTGTGTGTATATATATATATATATATATATATATATATATATATATATATATATAAATTTACCAGTTGCTGCTGTATTCCCCACCCTAGGTTATACTCAAGTCAATATTTTCCCCAGTTTTTTGTGGTAAAATGAGGGGCTTCAGCTTATATTTGGGTCAGCTTATACTCAAGTATATATGATTAAGTATAAATTTCTTCTTTTTTAAAAAAAAAATTTAAATTGTACTCTGCTAATAACGAGGTAGGACTGAGAAATAATCTAGCATGTCAAAAGCTGATGGCAGATAAATCTCTTCACATTTTAGCCATCTGTAAATCCAGGACAGCGAGCTTCACAGCTTGGCTGCAGCCACTGACGACCCCCCCCCCTTTCCATTCTCACATTTCTATTGGTGAGATGCAGAAAAGAGCCTCCCTTGGAAATGCATATTATAATTAAAATATCTGTATCTCATGTCATTTCAGATTGGCGTATAACTAAATTGGCTACACTCATTTATTTAAAACACTCCAAAAATAATTTGAACAATTTAATAAGTTTCAAAACAAGCACATGTGCAGATTTGGATGAAATTAATTAGGCCTTAAAAGCACGATAAAAAGGCATTCCCTTTTGCCCTTACTAAAATAGCTTTTAACAGGATGCCTCTTTTAATATTTGTTTGTTATCACAGGCTTTTAGCTATGTTTTAAAGCTTGCTTTGGCCCAATATTGGAAGAAAGGCAAATAAAATAATTCCTGCCACTTGTTTGAATATTAAAAATAGTAATAGTAGCTTCCATCCAGTGGTGTTGGATCTACCAAAGGATTGGAAACTACTGGGGGAATAAGCTCCCCCCCCCCCTGAATTGCACTCCTCAAATCTGCTCTGGAGTGTATCCTCTCAAATATGCTTTTCTTTTTGCAGAACAAACTTGAGGATAGGAGGCATGCAGGTTTTAGCCATCATATTAGTCCAATTACCTTGTCATATTGGCACACAACAACATTCTCGGTGTCAAAGAGTTCCTGGCCTTCTTCATCGCTAACATCATCTTCACTATTGAGAGGTTCCTAAATTAAAAAAAATCAATTTTCATTATGGACCAGCCCACGCCAGAACTCCCTGTTGGCCATCACCACCCCCAGTAACTTCAGAGTCAAGCCAGTCACGTCAAGGACACCATCCATCCATCTTGCCATTGTTTGGCCCCTCTTCCTTTTTCCTTCCATTTTCCCCAGCATTATTGTCTTCTCTAAGCTTTCCTGTCTTTGTCATGATGTGGCCAAAGTACTTCATCTTTGCCTCCAATATCCATCCCTCCAATGAGCAGTTAAACAGTTATAGCGAGTTAAACAGCTATAAAAAACTGTCAGATGATAATTATAATTCTGTTAGTCACAAGACTGACACCCCTAAGTACTATATTTATAGAGTGAGAATAAGCTTTCCTCTATGGTAATGCCCAGAATAGGCAGTAACACTTTGAAATGGCACTTCACAAGTAAATTAGTAATGCTCAGTAAAACAATGGTCACAGCTATGCTTATGTTTAAAATATTGTTAAAGCACTGAAATGTCCGAATATTAAAACATATGTGAGAGATGCTCCATATTGGGAAATGTATACCTCGACTGCAAGGTCAATGAACGATAACATGCTGAAGCAAGGTAAAGTCAATGGAAAAAGAGGTACCTACACTTCTATGTGACATGAAAACTATCCTCCACAAAATATGTGTAACTGCATAAATTGTGTTATTTAATAAATATGGAAAAGAAATATGTTACATGCTTTTTCTCCCATAACATGCATTTCCCGAAAGTGCAAAGATTATTATTTTTAAAGGGAGTTATGTTATTGATCTGCTTATTAGACAACAATGCTCTTTACATTCTCAGGATCTCAGGTGAGAAAACTGAACTTTCAGCTAGATTTTTCCTCCAATTTTTGTTGTTGTGCAAACTTCCCAGTTCACCCAAGGACACTGATACTTGAGGTCATTGTAAAAGATGGTACCAGCATTCAAAGGACCAGGACTTAGAATAAATATGAACACTGTTCATATATGTTTTGCAAACTTGTTTTGTCCACAAAAGCAAAATAGACTTTATTTTAGGTAATGGCCAACTCAGTTATAACTCGCACATTAAGACTATTGGTAATACATTAATGATTAACATTACCTGGTTATGGGACCAGGTGTTCGACCATTGAAGAGCAGCAATGTGGAAAGAAGATTTAGGCAACTCGTGACAATGAATTGACTCAGACTTGGATTTGGTTATTAACTGGCATGTTTAAGCAATTGTTTTAACTAACTGTTTTAATGTTTTAAAGTATTGGTTGAATGTTTTATGATGGTGATGGCACCATGTGGTGCTTGTTGTGAGGTGTGTGCGTGAGAAGGGCGGGGTATAATTATAGGAAATAAATAAATACCTCTTCAACCTGGCCATCTTCACCTCCATCCTTTTCTTTATCCTCCTCTTCATCGTCATCATAGTCTTCTTCTTCCTCTTCATCTTCTTCAGACGATGTATCCCCTGCTCCGTCCACCTGTAACACTAAAGGTGCTTGTGGCTGTGCTGGTTGCTGTTGAACTTGCTGCTGCCCTGCCGCCGAAATCTGTGCCTGCGCTTGTGTGGGTGCAGCCATTGTTGTAGGGATTACCTGGGTTTTGTTTCCAGTAAATAAGATTTGCTGGGGTTGGATAATCACACCAGTTTGCTGTGAGAGCCCTCCAGGAATGGGAGCCAAAACCTGTCCAAAAATGAAAGCACAAGCAATTACTGCATCAGTCACCACTTTGTCTTTCAAGCTTTAATCTCTACTATATCCATGTGTCCTGGAGAAAGTTTCACTGTTCCCAATGGGAATAATTTTTGAGCCAACACTGCATTACAAGCCACTGTTTTAAAAGGAATTTAATTATACAATAGGAGGGAAGGTTGCCTTTAAGACATATTCAGGATCAAATGGTCCTCAGAACTAAAATATAGAACTTTTACATGAAGCACAGAAACTCCAGTGTCTGATGGGGGGGGGGGGGGTGTTAAGGGTGTTAACAGAAAGGACCTTCACTTCCAGACTGAGGGAGAGAAAGATTATTCAAGGAAATGAGTTTGAAAAAGGGATGAAAAATGGAAAAGAGACTAGTGCAGGAGGCAGGAACAAAGGGGTCTAATCGACTCTAAAATGGTACATACATGCATTTGGAGAAACGAAAAACGAGTTAAGGGACAAAGAATAGAAATGGGGCTAGGCTGTAGATAGAACAGGTATTGAATCCACCAAAAATCATATATGTTCAGAAATTCTGTGAAGTAAAAACACCTTTTAAAACAATCTTACCTGCTGAATAACAGGAGACTGCACCCCACCAGGTTGCATCTGTGGTATAACTTGCTGCTGCAAGACAACTTGCTGCTGGGGCTGAATGATGTACTGAGCACCATTAGCAGTTCTAACCACTTGTAGAATTTGGCCTGTAATAAAATCAGCCCATTTTGGATATTTAATAACGTTTGCTTTCCCAAAAGCAAATTCCAGAAACTGATATACATTAGACCAGGGGTGCTCACACTTTTTCAGCATGCGAGCTACTCTTAAAGCAACCAAGTCTAAAAGATCTACCTGCCCCCGCTGCCTTGCGCTCCCGCCGCTGCCACCGCGCGTGCTCCTGCTGCTGTTTTCCGCCCGAGCAGCGCTTCTTCCGCCTGCGGGGCATTGCAGGAAGTAGAAAGCACGAGGCGGGGCATCCAGAGGGAGCGCTCCGCCCTGCCTGTCTCGCCGGCAATGGAGGCTGCACAGCTGCTTCTGGATGAGAGGCAGGGCGCTCCCTCCAGAGGCCCCGCCTCATGCTTCCTTCTTCCTGCAATGCCCCGCAGGTGAAAGAAGCACCGCGAGAGCGGAAGCCAGCAGCAGGAGTGTGCGTGCACGCAGGGTGTGCGCGCGCATGGCAGGAGCGCCCCATCCGGCTGGTGAGGCCCGAAGATCACCTGGAAGAGGGCTGAAGATCTACTAGTAGCTCCCGAGCTACCTAATGAGCACCCCTGCATTAGACACATGGAGTCGGGAGTTTTTAAAACAAATTATATTTGTGATTCAAATTCATTTATCCACAGTGAATCCTCCGCAGACAAAAGGTTTTGTTTAGGGAATTATATATGTATATTGCAGATTTGCAATATATATAATCCAGTCCCCCATACCTCATTCATAACAACATGAGAAGCAACTCTAAGGGCTGCAGAAATGCTACTCTTTTGCCTACAAGAACATCTACAAGAACATCTATGCCTCCCATCAGTGAACCACGGCACAAATAAAGGTGGGAAACAGAGCTAGGAACGGATGAGGATTTGAACAAGACATAGTTTTAAAATTGTTAGTGTTCACTGTTTTTATGATTTTAAATGTATTGTAATGTTTCTTTTTTGCTTTTTATCAATGTATTTTATATATGGCATCAAATTGTGCCGACTCTGCACGCTGGCCTGAATCGCCTTTGGGCTGATATGGGCGGGATGGAAATAGCGTAAATAAATAAATAGGCATGACAACAAAACTACATACCCAATGCAGGGTTTCAGCTCTTATAGTTATATAATCTATAAATTTTACATTTATTATAGTCTTTTCTGTCTTGTGTTCAGCTGGATTTTGACATGGAAACCATCCTGATTAATCTGATGCCCTAAGCCGAAGAGCCAGCCTTGTCCGTAGACACCTCCAAGGTCATGTGGCCAGCATGACTGCATGGAGTGTCGTTACCTTCCCGCAGAAGCGCTACCTATTAATCTACTCACATTTGCATGTTTTCAAACTGCTAGGTTGGCAGAAGCTGAGCCTAAAAGCAGGAGCTCACCCCGTTCCCCGGATTCGAACCGCCAACCATTTGGTCAGCAAGTTCAGCAGCTCAGTGGTTTAACCCACTGTGCCACCAGGGGGCCCACTGATGCCCTATACCAGGGCTGTCCAACTGGCGGCCCCGGAGCCGGATCCGGCCCCCCAGCCTGTTGGACATGGCCCCTGCTATGCCTCCAGCCGCCATTTTTAAATTAAAAAAAAATCGCTCGGGACAGCCGCAGTGCCCGGGAAAGAGGAGGAGGAGGAGGGAGAATGACAGCTTTAGGAGGGGGAGGGGCCTGGGCTGAGGGCGGGGCCTGGGGTGGGGCCTGGGGCGGGGCCGAGAGGCCCCCGAGGTCATCAGTGACCTCTATTCCGGCCCTGGGCCCGGTAGGAGTTGGACAGCCCTGCCCTATACCACGGCATATTCCTGGACCTCTGCAACTTCTGACAGCATTCAGTATTCAGGTGTTGTAACTGCCATATAATCCAGTTCAAAGCAGATAATCTGGACTTTATATGGTAACATAAAAGGGGCCTCAGTCAAGGGATGAAAGAGAAGGCTTCCTTTCAGTATGACAATAATTGCAAATTTGAACTCAGCAACTTCATTTTTTTAGTCTGATTCCAAAGACAAGTTAGGGAACAGCATCATCCCCCCAAGATGTAACAAAAGGCACCTCTACTCTTCAGAAGTTGTATTTTTAGAGATTTTTTTCTGTTACATAGATTTTATGTATGTATTTATAAATGTACTGATTTTTTTCCAATATTTTGTTTTTGCTTTAGGATAATGGCTGAAATCCTGCTGATTGGCTCCACTAGAATACACCCATTAAATCACTTGCTGAATTGTAAGCCAACACTATGATAAATGATTTAGTGCTTCACCTCCACTTAAGGCTAACAACAGAATTTAGGTTACCCACACACCACTATGGCAATGAATCTGACACAGAAAACAGAAATATTACCTGAATTTGTCAGTATCTGCTGAACCGGAGTAACACCAGCAGGCAAAGCCAAGGTAGCTGCAGTAGCAGCGGCACTCTAAAATGTAAGGAACTAACTTTAGCATCAGAAATATATACTACAACCACACTGAAAGAGAAGTCCAGCTATGAAGAGCAGGACCAATTGAATCTAGTAATCCTTTATTTATCAGAATGCTGATGATCTTCCACATATCAATCTTGAATTACTTATCAATTACTTGCATTACATATCAATCTTAAATGACTTTTGGAGTATCTCTTATCTGGAATTTTAAAAACCAAAATACTCCAAAATCCAAAAATTGTTCACATGGGTGACCGAGAAAGTGACACTTTTGCTTTCTGATGGTTCAATGTAAACAAACTGTTTCATACATTAACATATTTAGATTAAAAATATTGTATATAAATATTTGTGTATAAGGTATATATAAAACATAAAAGATTTTTTTGTTTAGAACCATGCATAAATACCTTCAAGTTATATATGTATAACGTGTATGTAAAACATAAATGAATTTTGTTTTTAGAATTGGGTCCAATTTTCCAAGATATCATTATGTATATGGAAATATTCCAAAATTTGAAAAAATCCCAAATGGGAAACACTTCTGGTCTCAAGCATTTTGTGTAGGGGACACTCAACCTCTCTTTCAAAATACCGCAGAACAGTAACTCTTTAGGCCTTATCCACTAGAGCTTAAACAATAGGCAAATAATATGCATCCTATCTGGAATCCTGTAGATGCATTCTGGAGAATTCTGGGGCTTGTAGTTTAGTGAGGCCCAGGATCCCTCTAGCTGAGCAGCTCCTCCCCTAAACTATTATTCAGTGCCATTCAAGTAGACTTTACAAACAGTCATGTCAAGAAAAGCCGAAAACATATCATTATAAATGCCTACAATAAAATATTACTCTGACTAGAATGAGCTTTTCCTTTGTGTAGACATATTTTACTCATAAACACTATTCATACACATGGCTTCAGTATACCATATACTCTTACCATGCCTGATGCATTCATGTGCATTAACTTGGAATCTGGAACAATAACTTGTTGTTGAGGAGCTAAAATACAGAAGACATAATCAATGCTGAGATCACAGGATACTTTACCACAGCCTACTGTATCATTTTGTTCAAATGAGGCTTTTCAACTCTTCATATTGTGACCATAAATACATGCACCAATAGAAAAAAGAATCCTAATAATTTTTAACATTTTGAAAGGATGCTAACACATTCATTACATAAAATTCATACTTGTATGCTTTCAAAGGAAGTGGGTGTTTTTCTTACATTACCTTTATTAAATAATAGCTAAAATTACATATTGAAAGTCTTACCTATGATACCTCTGCCTACTCCCTTTTATCTTCTTGTGTTCTCCTCTAGCCATTTAATGAGTGATAGAAAAGTAGGCACATTGAAGAACCACCTGGCTATGCTTCTATACAGATGCAAAACAGCATCATCCTCTGGAAGCTTCAAAGATTACTAGGTGGTCTTAAGCAATGCCTCTGTTACTCCGCCTTTGCCCATGGCAACATAGCTAGACACTTCTTAAATAGGACTGCATACAACCAGCCATTAAATGAGTGACTGAATGAGAGGGGCAGCTTGCAGGAAGAAGGCAAACCCTGTACTATGTGTGGCAGTGGAGTCCTCCCTCCGCAATGAGCAAAACATTCAATACACAGGCATAACTGAGAGTATGTCACTAACGGTATGTCACTGTATCCTTTACATTATACTACATGGAAAAGAATGTATCCAACCATTTTGAGAAAAAGTCCTAACAATCATTTTGAAAATCCTTTTTTTAGACCAGTGTATTTTTAGACAAGAAACCAGTAAGGTATATTAGGTCTCCCCTACACTGAGCAAGCGGATTCAAAGGTCTTCCATTTCAAAAGCCCAAGACTCCAGTCCTATTAATTATGAATGTTACCTTTCCATTGTTTAAATCCCTTTGCTTGACTGTTTTACTAACTGAATGGCCTGCCATACCAAAAACAAACAAACAAAAAACACCAAAACCCTAACAGACCCAAAATATGGCTGCTTCTTACCTTGTTTATTTATTTATTGTATCAGAAGTGAATTGAGACTAGTTGTATAAAAAACCACAAAGCTTTAAAAAAACAAAAGTAAACATTGGCATTATACAAAATTTCTTTTAACTAGAAGCTGGCCACTTTGAGTGCCTCTGGTGTCGCTGTAAGACAGTCCTTAATTGTGCATGTGGCAGGGCTCAAACTGCATTGTAGTAAATGGTCTGAGGTTTGCTCTTCTCAACATTAGAGGGACATGAGAGAAACCTCCCCACAGGAGAGAAATACACTCGGGGATCCCCTGGGCAACATCTTTGTAGATGGTTGATTATCTAACACCAAAAGCGATTTGCAGTTTGCAACCAACCATACAAACAAACGGACCTTTTCAGGACCAACCTTACCTTGCTGTGTAGCAGGAATAAGGACTTGTGCCTGGGACTGCTGAACTGTTTGTTGTTGCTGTTGTGGGTGATGGTGATGATGATGGACATGTTGCTGTGGTGGGTGATGTTGGTGTTGTTGCTGATGCTGCTGTTGTTGCTGCTGTGCTTGCAACAAAAGCTGCTGTTCCTCTGAATGAAATCCATCTACAGCCTTGGACTGGAGCAGTTTGTTTTCCCAGAGCTGCATTGAGTAAAGAAGTACATCCGAAGCTATTTTCTTTTCACTGATACACATTACTCAGTTTGCTTCACCATTGTTGACACATTGAACTATTCAGATTATATTCCTTTCTAGGGGAGATAATCAGAGCCTTAGAAAAATTAGGTCCTATAACTTTGTATCCATTATGTATCTGATTCCCATTTCACCCCTATTTGCACTGACTGTTAGTTACATATGTAATCTTTAAACCATACGGTAATAATTTAGTTTATTCTGGCAAAACGACGAGTAAGGAAAAAAAGAGGAAAGCTAGTTTCATAGTATCAACTCTAGACAGCCCTAGTTTAATAGTCAATTAACCATACCTATTATTTCCCAGAAGATAGTGAATGGAATAGAAATTAATAACAAAGTGTTCTGTTTGGAAATTGCTTTGATTCCTTACTGACTGGTGCACTATTGGCATCTCTTAGTAAAGAGCAACTTCTCTCTACAGAATGAGGAAAAGGGAGGATTTCAGATATAAATATGTAAATATGCATGCTTTGTGTTTATGTTTACATTATACTGACACTTTTAACTATCTTGTTTTATGTATTTAATAGTTTTGTGTTTTATTTCTGTTTAAACTCTGCTGTACTTCACCTCAAGCTGCAACGAGGTGGGTAATACAATTATCATTATATTAAGTCACAATGCATTTTAGAAGAACCAGCAAAGCACCTACACAAAAGGTTGGCAAGAGGAACTACAGTAATGCCGCCTTCCTCCACAGATGAAGGAAAGGGATGCTATTGAACTAAAAACGTCATATCCAAAACATACCTGCGAAGTTCATTGCCTACCTAGCTTACCCCTATAAAATAGCCAATCTATGACTTTGCAGAAAATAATAACTCTATTGCGAAACACTTCCATTCACCAGAAAGGCAAGTTAGCTCATTTATCTGATAGTAATTCAGCCATGGGCAAACTTTGTCCCTCCAGGTGTTTTGGACTTCAACTCCAAGAAATCCCAACCGGCTGTTAGAAATTGTGAGATTTGAAGTCCAAAACACCTGGAGGGCCGAAGTTTGCTCGTGCCTGTAATACATTCATTTATGTCCTTCTTTTACCACAATACTGGGGTGCAAAGTAAATCTGTCAGGCCTGCCTTTGCAAGATAATCCAGAAGGAGAAGCTACACTTCTGGATACCCAAAAAAGTGGGGGAAATGAATATTGGCTCCTTGGACAAAAAGCTGTAAACTCAAAGCTAAGTACAGCTATCTATGCTATCTGATTCCAGCAGACAAATGAGCATTACATTTTGGGCAAGTGAGAAAGAAAATGTTTGTGAAGAAACATTCTGGAAGGATACAAAGAACTTGACAAATTTAGTGACAAAGTTTCTTTTTCTCTGTTGAAACGTCTCCGAAGATTCTTCATCCTTTCATGTGTTCATATCTGTATCTCAATGTGTTTTTTAATGTGTTCTAAATACATTTGAATGATATTGGTACCGTGTTTCCCCGAAAGTAAGACACCCCCGATTGTAAGACGTATCGGGGGTGTCCGGGGGGTCGGCTTATATAAGCCATACCCCGTATATAAGCCGTACCTCGTCCCCGCCGTCGCGCCTCCGCCGCAACCCGGAGGTGGAGCGGCACACCCCGTGGCACACCTCGCGGCACACCTCTTCGCCAGGGCTCAGGCAGGGAGGGAAAGGAGCCAGGAGCGGGAGGAAGCTGCGACGCGTCACTGTGGACGCTGCGATCCTCACCACGCCCCTGGCTCCTTTTCCCCCCTGCTTGAGGAAAGCTTCTCTTCGCCCCTGGCTCTCTTCCCACCCTTGGAAGGAGGAGGAAGAGGAGCCAGGGGGGGGAAGACGACGATCTCTCTCCGCCCCTGGCTCCTTTTCCCCACCCTTGGAAGGGAGGAGGAAGAGAGCAGGGGGGCGGAGAGCGATTGCTTCTCTCCGCCCCTGGCTCCTTTCCCACCCTTGGAAGGGAGGAGGAAGAGAGCCAGGGGCGGAGAGAAGCGATGACGTTGTCGCTGCTTCTCTCCGCCCCTGGCTCTCTTCCTCCTCCCTTCCAAGGGTGGGGGAAAAGGAGCCAGGGGCGGAGAGAGCGATCGCTTCTCTCCGCCCCTGGCTCTCTTCCTCCTCCCTTCCAAGGGTGGGGAAAGGAGCCAGGGGCGAAGAGAAGCTTCTTTCCTCAAGCAGGGAGGGAAAAGGAGCCAGGGGCGTGGTGAGGATCGCAGCGTCACAGTGACGCGTCGCAGCTTCCTCCCGCTCCTGGCTCCTCCCCCCCTCCCTGCCTGGAGCCCTGGCGAAGAGGTGTGCCGCGGAGGTGTGTGCCACGGGTGTGCCGCGGCACACCTCCGGTTGCGGCGGCGACGGCGGCGGGGCGGCGCGGCGACGGGTACGTCTTGGGCTATATAAGACGTACCCCAAAAGTAAGACGTAGGGGGACTTTTGGGGGGGAAAAGAAAGTAAGACGCTGTCTTACTTTCGGGGAAACACGGTATTTACCTCTTTTGTTTTAATGCAGGGGTGCTCACACTTTTTCAGCATGCGAGCTATTATAAAACAACCAAGTGAAAATGATGTACCTACCCACTACAAAAATGTGAAACATATAACACAATATCTGCTTTGAACTGGGTTTTCTGAGTCCACACTGTCATATAATCTGATTCAAAGCAGATAACATGGGATTTTATTCAACTGTGTGGAAAGGACCTCAGATAACCCAGGGCGGCAGCACTTGGGCAGCATCGGGAGCCTGCGGGGCGGGACTGAACCTTCCTCCCACCCTGCCTGCGATCTACCAGGACGCCCTACGCGATCTACCAGTATACCGCTATCTACCTAATGAGCACCCCTGTTTTAATGAGTCTCTGACCATGTAATAAACTTTACAGAATTACTTATTCAAAGGAAGACAATATAATCAAAATAATTAAAATCACAAAACATGATCTGAAAATGTCATTGTTGAAAACGGTACATAACAGTCACCTCATCTCATCCTAAAGTACAGGGTGTTTCAAAACTATGGACTCAAAGCAGTATAGTTCAGGATGGCAACATGTCACAATTAGACAAAAAGTTGGAAAGTGTTTAATTACTTGCCAAGTTTTACTAATACCGTGTTTCCCCGATAGTAAGACACCCCCGATTGTAAGACGTATCGGGGGTGTCAGAGGGGTCGGCTAATATAAGCCGTACCCCGAAAGTAAGCCGTACCCCCGGCCGCCGCGTCACTCGGTCCCGCCTCCTCCTCCTCCGCCCTCCCTGCGGCCTCCTCTTCGGGGAACGGAAGAGAGGCGGCTGAGGGGAGCCCTCTGCCTCCTCTCTTCCGTTCCCCGAAGAGGAGGCTGCAGGGAGGGCGATCGCGAGAGTTCCCTGCAGCCTCCTCTTCGGGAACGGAAGAGAGGAGGCAGAGGGCTCTCCTCATCCGCCACTCTTCCGATCCGGGAGGAGGCGGGCGCAGGGAGGGCGATCGCACGGTTCCCCTGCAGCCTCCTCTTCGGGGAACGGAAGAGAGGCGGCAGAGGGCTCTCCTCATCCGCCTCTCTTCCGTTCCCCCGAAGAGGAGGCCGCAGGGAGGGCGATCCAGCGGTTTCCCTGCAGCCTCCTCTTCGGGAACGGAAGAGAGGCAGAGGGCTCTCCTCATCCGCCTCTCTTCCGTTCCCGAAGAGGAGGCTGCAGGGGGAGATCGCGCGGTATCCCTGCAGCCTCCTCTTCGGGAACGGAAGAGAAGCGGCAGAGGGCTCTCCTCATCCGCCTCTCTTCCGTTCCCTGAAGAGGAGGCTGCAGGGAGGGCGATCGCGCGGTTTCCCTGCAGCCTCCTCTTCGGGAACAGAAGAGAGGCGGCAGAGGGCTCTCCTCATCTGCCTCTCTTCCGTTCCACGAAGAGGAGGCTGCAGGGAGGGCGATCGCGCGGTATCCCTGCAGCCTCCTCTTCGGGAACGGAAGAGAGGCGGCAGAGCTCTCCTCATCATCTGCCTCTCTTCCGTTCCCCGAAGAGGAGGCTGCAGGGAGGGCGATCGCGCGGTTTCCCTGCAGCCTCCTCTTCGGGGAACGGAAGAGAGGTGGCAGAGGGCTCTCCTCATCCGCCTCTCTTCCGTTCCCCGAAGAGGAGGCTGCAGGGAGGGCGATCGCGCGGTTTCCCTGCAGCCTCCTTCGGGGAACGGAAGAGAGGTGGCAGAGGGCTCTCCTCATCCGCCTCTCTTCCGTTCCCCGAAGAGGAGGCTGCAGGGAGGGCGATCGCGCGGTTTCCCTGCAGCCTCCTCTTCGGGGAACGGAAGAGAGGCGGCAGAGGGCTCTCTGCGCCTCTCTTCCGTTCCCCGAAGAGGAGGCTGCAGGGAGAGCGATCGCGCGGTTTCCCTGCAGCCTCCTCTTCGGGAACGGAAGAGAGGTGGCAGAGGGAGCTCTCCTCATCCGCCTCTCTTCCGTTCCCGAAGAGGAGGCTGCAGGGAGGGCGATCACGCGGTTTCCCTGCGGCCTCCTCTTCGGAGAACGGAAGAGAGGCAGCAGAGGGCTCTCCTCATCCGCCTCTCTTCCGTTCCCCGAAGAGGAGGCTGCAGGGAGGGCGATCGCGGTTTCCCTGCAGCCTGCTCTTCGCAGGGGAACGGAAAGAGAGGCAGCAGGAGGGCTCTCCTCATCCGCCTCTCTTCCGTTCCCTGAAGAGGAGGCTGCAGGGAGGGCGATCGCGCGGTTTCCCTGCAGCCTCTTTTTTGGGGAACGGAAGAGAGGCGGCAGGGGGCTCTCCTCAGCCGCCTCTCTTCCGATCCCCGAAGAGGAGGCGGCCGCAGGGATGGCGGCGGAGTAGGCGGGACCGAGTGACGCGGCGGCCGGGGGTACGGCTTACCGTCGCCCAATGTAAGCCGTAACCTGAAAGTAAGGCATAGTGGGACTTTTCCGGGGGGAGAAAGTAAGACGCTGTCTTACTTTCGGGGAAACACGGTAATTTTGGGCCAAAAACAAATCTTAAAAATAACTGTGCAAATAGGGGATATCTCATAAGGGTCCTGCGAATGACTAAGGCTATTTATTTATTTCCGGCATTTTACCCCGCTCTTCTCAACCCCTGAGAAAAACCCCAAAAACATTACACATTAAAATACAATTACATCAACATATCATACACATTCATTTAAGTTAAAAAAATAATATTGCTGCCTTGTGCTAGTGTGCAAACGCCTGGTCCCATAGCCAGGCTTTTACTTTTTTCCTGAATGTCAGGAGGGATGGAATTGATCGTATGTCACTAGGAAGCGCATTCCACAGATGGGGAGCCACCACCGAGAAGGCAGTCTCCCTCGTCCCCACCAGCCGCATTTGAGAAGTCGGCGGGAGCGAGAGCAGGGCTTCCCCGGATGATCTTAAATTACGAGGTGGGATGTAGCGGCAGATTCGTTCGGACAAGTAAGATGGGCCAGAACCGTATAGGGCCTAGGGGCAGTTTGTTCACTGGGAACGCCATCTAGCGGTAATCATTTGAAACTCTATACCCAGCCTTTCAAGAGTTAAGGGTTTTATTCATAGGTGGTCTGTGGTTGCAGAGAAACAGCCATTTCAAATCAGGTCCATCTTTTTTAAACACTCTGTATAATCAAAAGCTTTAGATGAGCCATTGCCAGATGCAGTTTTGTATTAGGTAACTTTCATTATGGGGATGTTATAAATCACACTTCATCGATCTGGCACACAGATGAGTTGGACTACAAGTCTATAGACAGGGTTTCCAAAAATGGAAATGAACTGTTCTCAATTACATGTTATATAAATACTAGCAGCAACACACAGCCCTTACAAGGCTAGTAAGTTTCATGCACAAAATATCTCAGTAATTCTCAATTAATATAACTTACTGTTTTCAGTTCCACAAGGACTTGCTCATCAACACTTGCATCCAGAAAGACTTCCCGGACATCATTGATAACATCTTCAATTACTGACCTATACAGTTTAGGCTTTTAAAAAATGATATACAAGAACCTGTGTTAACAAATTATTCAGTACTGCAAAGTAATTTCACTAAGGTCTTGTAGAATTTGAACTACTGTTACAAGCCTTATCTTTATAGAAATTTATTTTCTTAAAATGTTTAGCTTTACAAATATTAACAAGTTTATCAGAGCATTCATCTGTGTAATATTTTAAAGAATATTAGCTCTTTGATTTTGAAAATCACTAGATATGCTAAATTCATTCTGCATTTCTATGACAGATTATAATATACCAAGAGGAGTATTTGAATATTTATAATAACTCTTGCAGCAGAAGCATTATTCACAGAAACGTTATCCAAGTTCTTGCCTTCTAATACCTCAAAACCTAGAAATCACAATTTAAGACGAAGTAATCTGTTCTAATTCAATCAAGCCCAATTACTATCAGTGGGACTAAGCACTGAAATTCAAAAAATAGCAAACATTTTAGTACCAACCACTGTTTTCAACTAGACACTGTCTCAGCACTTTCTGCTAGTTTAGGAATCAGATCAAAAACAGTTTAAGCCTCCACATTTCAATGATGAGAACTCTAATCACTTTCTTTTCCTATTACACTTCAGGACACAGATAATTCCGTAAAAAATGCATTGATCAATAGATAAATGACTTTGACCACCAAAATGTTTTAATAACACATTTACTAGCCAAGATTGCAATTCCTAGTTCTTATAGTCACCCAATCACTTACATTTGTTTCACTGCATACAAGCAGAACACAAAAATTGCTGTATGCAAAACAAACAAGGCTAACGGGTGTCTAAGTAGAAGAACCTCAAATAAAATTAACACACCAGCTCACAACAGACCAACTCAAATTGAGGAGCTCTGCATATGCCGAGTAGTGCAATGCTGCAGCTTCCCAGCGACAAAGAGAGCGCTTTCCCAGCCTCTGCTTGTGCTGCGCAGGCACCTCCCAGCCTGCTCTCTGCAGCTCTCCCTATTTAAAGGCTGATCTGGTGTTTAAATGGAGAGGCGGTGACGTGGGGCTGGAAAGCACCTTCCCATCCTGGCAGAGTCTATATTAGAGAGCGGCAATGGCTCTATATAAACAGGGCAGCCACAGGGAGGAGGAACACAAGGAGCAGGGAGAGAGAAAAGCAAGGGGAAGCCATGATGGATCTCAGCACAAAATGAGAGCCGCCTCGACTCAAGGGTTTGTCAAGCAGCGATTTATTTTGCAAGGGGGTGGGTGGGTTGGAAAGGGGCTTTTTTAAAAAATAAAAAGTGCATTCAGTTTAAGATTGAATTTTGTTTTCTTTAAATGTAGCAAACAATCGGGGGGAGGGGGGAATCAGGAGGGGCAGGGTATTTTTTTCTCTTTTCTTTTGTGTGACTGCTTATTGCAAACCAATGTGAAACCGAGATCCTGAAAAGTGTGCCTGGTAATGAACAGGAAAATAAATACAATAAGTGGTAGAGAAAAGAGTGGCTTTCTTTACAAAGAAAGGGAAGGGTGACGGAAACAAGAAAAAGCATTTGACTGCCGGGTAAAATATAGAGGTGGGGGGAGGGAGATAAATCTGGGGGGAAGAACCCCTCCATAAAGTTAAAAAAGCAAGATGAGGGAAAGAAACATGTGAAACAAAGTGTGTAATAATGATAAAGATGAATAAATAAAATCGGAACAGGGGGGGGGGGGCGGACACACACAAATGACTTCCTTCAGAACAAGAAAACAAAAACACTGGACTGGATTGAAGGACAAGACAGACAGAAAGAAGACGAAGAAAGAGAAGACAGACGGAGGGCCCTTCCACAAGACATGAGAGCTCAACTGTCCACACACAGATCCATGTATAAAGGAAGAAAAATCCCACAATGTTGGCTTTGAAAATGCGTTATCCGTGTCCACACTGCCATATATGCAGAAAATGTGGGGTTTTATTCAGGGGCCTGAAAGAGGAATACAAAACGATAGGACAGAGTGATTTCTTCAGAAGAGGGAGAAAAAAAGGAGGTGGGATGAGATATATTAGACTGCCCGCATCTAGAAAAAGGGTGGGAAGAAAAGGGGAAGAAAAAAAAGACAAGACTATGGATGTCAGCACAGAGTGGTTTCTTCATCCAGGGCCCTTTCCACACGGCCATGTAACCCAGAAGATGAAGGCAGAAAATCCCAAAGTGGGCTAGGTTTTTAGTCCAAAGCGGAAAACGTGGGGTTTAATTCAGCTGTGTGGAAGGGGCCTAGGAAAAATAAAAAAAGGGGGACTGGGGTTGATAGAGTTATAAGGGTTTTTTAAAGGGGGGGAAAATGAATAAAGTCATCACTGGAGTGGCTTCTTCGGAGAGAAAAGGAGCAAAGAGAAAGACTTGCTCTGCCGGGCTGAGAATTCAAAGTGCTTTTTCAACCTTGGCGTCCAAGAGAAGAGGCTAAAAAGGGAGTAAAAAAGGGGTTATATGAGGCCTGGGCCAATTTGGGCCCTCCAGGTGTTTGGGGCTCCAACTCCCACCATTGCTAATGGCCTCAGGCCTCTTCCTTTCCCCCCTCAGGCCTTTTCCTTTTCCCCTCAGCCGCTTAAGCGGCTGAGGGGAAAGGAAGGGGCCTGAGGGGGGAGGGGGGAAGAAAGGGCCTGAGGGGGAAAGGAAGGGGCCTGAGGGGGGAAGGCAGGGGCCTGAGGGGGAAAAGGAAGGGGCCTGAGGGGGAAAAGGGAAGGGCCTGAGAGGGGAAAGGAAAAGGGCCTGAGGGGGGGAAGGAAAGGGCCTGAGGGGGGGAAAGGAAGGGGCCTGAGGGGGAAAGGAAGGGGCCTGAGGGGGGAAAGGAAGGGGCCTGAGGGGGAAAAAAAAGGGCCTGAGGGGGGGAAAGGAAAGGGCCTGAGGGGGGGGAAAGGGCCTGAGGGGGAAGGAAGGGGCCTGAGGGGGGGAAGGAAGGGGCCTGAGGGGGGAAGGAAGGGGCCTGAGGCCGTTAGCAATGGTGGGAGTTGGAGCCCCAAACACCTGGAGGGCCCAAATTGGCCCAGGCTTGGGTTATATACAGACATGAGGAAAAGGAAGGGGGAAAGAGGGCAACTAGGCGGCTCTTCTGCTCCAGTCCTGTCCTTGGCCACGGGGCAGCTCCCCTTCCTTGATTCCTTCCTTCCTTCCCGCCCTGCAGATCAGCCAGTGCCCAGTCCCCCTTCCCGCCCCTCTCCCGCGCCACCCTGAGGCCTTCCTTCCTTCCTGCCTGCCTTGCCTGCCTTCCCTCCCACCTCGCCTTCCTTCTTTCCTCCCGCCCTCCCTTCCTTACCACGGGGTTTGTATTAGTCGAGCTCGCCATGGCCCTTCTCTGAGGGAAAGGAATCTACCGTTAAAAGGCGGCAGAAGCAGCAGCCCCGCCACCCCCACCCTCTCCCCTCGGGTTTGGGTTGCTGTTGTTGTTGTTGTCTCCCCAGCCGGCCTCCCCCCTCCTGAGAGGCCCCCTTACGAAGCCGCTCCCGCTTTTTAAAAAAGTTTCTGTATCACCGGACCGCCCTCAGACGGCGGCCCTTGGGCTGCAGCCGCCAGCCAGCCAGCCGCCCGCTCCGCTCGCTTCGCCCCTTTATATAGCGAGTGCCGAGACGCTGCGCGAGCGGCCAGGGAGAAGGGGGAGGCCGAGGAAGGGAGGGGCGGGAAGCCTCGCGAGAAGGAGCGGGGCCTCGCGCTCACCCTCCCTCGCGCCCGCCCAGCTACTTCCGCCTTCGCCTCCTGGAGAGTCCTGATTGGTCGATTCGACCCCGCTTTCCCGCTCTTTAAGGCCGAGGGGAGAATGACCATAGAGGTAGTAACAAATAGAGCGCCGTTACTCCTCAAGCGTAGAAGGGAAAAAAAAAAACACTATGACAATCCTTTCTGCTCTTTATGGCTAAGGAAAAATGACCATAGAGGTAGTAACAAATAGAGCGCCGTTACTCCTCAAGCGTAGAAGGAAAAAAAAAACACACTATGACAATCCTTCCTGCTCTTTATGGCTAAGGAAAAATGACCATAAATGTACTAACATTTAGAGCGCCGTTACTCCTCAGGCGTAGAAAGAAAACACTGTTAAAATCTCTTGAAGCAGGCCTGGGCAAACTATGGCCCTCCAGGTGTTTTGGACACCAACTCCCACAATTCCTAACAGCCTACCGGCTGTTAGGAATTGTGGGAGTTGGAGTCCAAAACACCTGGAGGGCCATAGTTTGCCCAGGCCTGTTTGAAGGCTGAGAAAATGACCATAGACGTAGTAATTTAGAGTGCCACCCACTTCTCAGGCGTAGAAAACCAAAACTGAACGTTCTTCTCTCTCTTGAAGGCTGAGGAAAATGACCATAGATGTAGTAACGGTTAGAGTGCCGCCACTCCTTAGGCCTGGATAACCAACACTGAACGTTCTCCTCTCTCTTGAAGGCTGAGATAATGACCATAGAGGTAGTAACGCTTAGAGTGCCATCACTTTTCAGGCCTGGAAAACCAACAATGAACGTTCCTTTCTCTTGAAGGCTGATTAAAATGACCATAGAGGTAGTAACGGTTAGAGTGCCACTACTCAGGCCTGGAAAACCAACACTGAACGTACTTCTCTCTCTTGAAGGCTGAGAAAATGACCATAGAGGTGATGCCGTGACGGACGGGATTCAGCTGCAGGGAGTTCCACAGTTCCTTTTTCCTCCATCTTGGGCCGGGTGGCACAAGAACAAAAAGCCCACAAAATGGCCCCTCCTTCCTCTCTCTTGACCTCTGCCTGAGCTCCATTTTCTCCTGACACAATAATAGCCACTGCAGCAACAGTAAGCACCCATTTCCTGTAAGCAACATCAGTTTTCCCCTGAGGGCATCACCTGCCCTCTGCCACATTGTTCAAAACAATGACTCACACAGCTGCTGCAAAGGTGGGGGGCACGAGTGACCTTTTACCCAGTCACCATGAGGAGGATTTTCCCCACAGTTACCAGTTTGAGATATCTAGTTTCCCCAAGTACACTGGCACATTTTGCCCTTTTCTTCCTGCTACATAACCCGGACTATCCCTGGACTGCTCTCCCCAGCTGATTCCAGCATAAGCCCTTGCGACATCTTACAGATTATGGACCCAAAGGGACTCTCTTTCTGGACAAACCGTGTCCGATGCGACTGAAAGGGAACCCAGGTCTTTTGGGCTTTGGGAGAAGCAGTTCGCCAAGGACACTTCCCAGTTGAATATTCCCAGCCTTTTCCCCTCTTGCCACATGGACTTTGTGACTCTCTGCCTCGGCAGGTCGCCTCCAGAAGGTCTCTGCGGAGGGACCTGTGCGAGTAGGGAGGCCTCGAACTCATAACCCGAGTCTGTGCGAGCTGGGACCTGAAGTTCGCCCAAGGACACTGATCATGGACTCTTCTTGCTGCTATTCTCACTGCTTTGAGCTCAGCCCCATGGGCGGGCACACCCAGGATCCTCAGACTCTCCCCTGATCACGGACTTTATAGTTTCCACAAGGACGCTTCTTCAGTTGGACATTTTCTGTTCTTTTCCCTTCACATCATGGACCCTCAATGACCTTGCCACTGCTTTGCACCCCAAGCCCCAAAGGCTCTGCAGTTCCCAAGGACAGTAATTACATCAAGGAGGACTACAACTCCCAGAAGGAAGGCAGCATTGTGTTGCCTGTTTTAAAGATCATACCTCTGGGAGCAGGAGCTGTATGGGAATGTATTTGGGATGATTGCTGGGGAAAATCTGGGTTGTCTTGTCTATTTTGTATCCCTTATGTGTTCCCTTTTGTGTCAATGTAACCTTTAAGTTAACGCCCTCAGCAGAGAGTTCCAGGGATTAACAGAGCACAATAACCCACTTTTCTACCCATTTTACCTTGCACAAATAATAACCTTGGGGAGGGACGTTGGGTTTCTTCGTGGGGTGAGGCCCACTCTTTATGCCCAAGACTCCCCCACATATGTCCCTGTCATTCTCGGAGCTTGGCCAATGATTATGGAATATGTAAGGTCATGTAATCAGAACCTAAAACATGGTTGTTTCAACATTAGTTGATCTCTTAGTACATGACTATCCGAAGATAATCCATCTATAGTCTTTAGGTTTAGCGGGGCCTCCCGTAAAGTCTGTCACAGGACGACAGTCCAGACTATTGTTCATTGCACAAAATCCTCTTTTTTTGTTGCCAAGAGGTAATCTAAGGCCATTTTCTGCTGTATCTCCGTTTGACTTAACTCTTCAGCTTCAGTGGCACTGATGGATTTTTCTAGGCGACAGATGAGCCTCACAATGCTCTTCTGATTGTCTTGGAAGCTATTATTCCTGGGTATGACCCTAAAGACAGGATATCAGTGATGGCTCCGGCTCCTACCCTTTGGGGCTTTTGGTGTCAGACAGTTGATCCTTAGTGGTCACTGTCATCACACCCAGCACCCATTTCTCTGGCTGGAACCCCCCTCTTCTGCCTCTCTCTGGGTTCCTTTGATAATTCACACTGGTAGAGTTTGAAAAGCCCACACCAACACACTGATACCTCCCAGGATGATAGCTTTTAGCCCATTTGACAAAAGGGAGAACCTCAAGTTAGGGTCTCTTTATCTGTCAACTTTGAACAGATGCTGTCACCGGTGTATTCATTTATCTCAAACAAAGGTCAGTTAGGATACAGCTCTCTATTCCATGTCAGACAGATTTTGAGTCTTGACATAACTGAAGTTGTGGCCTTTGCATAATCTAGTGATCTGTGCAATTAGTTTTAACTTTGAAACAAAAATGTAATTAGGTCCCTCCAGCACTGCTGAGGACATTAAATTGTTAACTGCAATTCTCCAAGCGTTATTTGAGGATCTTGCTTTTAAAGGTAGGGATGAGAATGACCCTACTGTTTCTTTTTATGCATGTATCAATGCTACATTCCCAGCCTTTTCCCCTCTTGCCACATGGACTTTGTGACTCTCTGCCTCGGCAGGTCGCCTCCAGAAGGTCTCTGCGGAGGGACCTGTGCGAGTAGGGAGGCCTCGAACTCATAACCCGAGTCTGTGCGAGCTGGGACCTGAAGTTCGCCCAAGGACACTGATCATGGACTCTTCTTGCTGCTATTCTCACTGCTTTGAGCTCAGCCCCATACAAGCGGGCACACCCAGGATCCCTCAGACTCTCTCCCCTGATCACGGACTTTATAGTTTCCACAAGGACGCTTCTTCAGTTGGACATTTTCTGTTCTTTTCCCTTCACATCATGGACCCTCAATGACCTTGCCACTGCTTTGCACCCCAAGCCCCAAAGGCTCTGCAGTTCCCAAGGACAGTAATTACATCAAGGAGGACTACAACTCCCAGAAGGAAGGCAGCATTGTGTTGCCTGTTTTAAAGATCATACCTCTGGGAGCAGGAGCTGTATGGGAATGTATTTGGGATGATTGCTGGGGAAAATCTGGGTTGTCTTGTCTATTTTGTATCCCTTATGTGTTCCCTTTTGTGTCAATGTAACCTTTAAGTTAACGCCCTCAGCAGAGAGTTCCAGGGATTAACAGAGCACAATAACTCACTTTTCTACCCATTTTACCTTGCACAAATAATAACCTTGGGGGGAGGGACGTTGGGTTTCTTCGTGGGGTGAGGCCCTCTTTATGCCCAAGACTCCCCCACATATGTCCCTGTCATTCTCGGAGCTTGGCCAATGATTAGGGAATATGTAAGGTCATGTAATCAGAACCTAAAACATGGTTGTTTCAACATTAGTTGATCTCTTAGTACATGACTATCCGAAGATAATCCATCTATAGTCTTTAGGTTTAGCGGGGGCCTCCCGTAAAGTCTTTCAAAGGGAGACAGTCCTGTCTTTTGTTCATTGCACAAAATCCTCTTTTTGTTGCCAAGAGGTAATCTAAGGCCATTTTCTGCTGTATCTCCGTTTGACTTAACTCTTCAGCTTCAGTGGCACTGATGGATTTTCTAGGCGACAGATGAGCCTCACAATGCTCTTCTGATTGTCTTGGGCTATTATTCCTGGGTATGACCCTAAAGACAGGATATCAGTGATGGCTCCGGCTCCTACCCTTTGGGGCTTTTGGTGTCAGACAGTTGATCCTTAGTGGTCACTGTGTCATCACACCCAGCACCCATTTCTCTGGCTGGAACCCCCCTCTTCTGCCTCTCTCTGGGTTCCTTTGATAATTCACACTGGTAGAGTTTGAAAGCCCACACCAACACACTGATACCTCCCAGGATGATAGCTTTTAGCCCATTTGACAAAGGAGAACCTCAAGTTAGGGTCTCTTTATCTGTCAACTTGAACAGATGCTGTCACCGGTGTATTCATTTATCTCAAACAAAGGTCAGTTAGGATACAGCTCTCTCTATTCCATGTCAGACAGATTTTGAGTCTTGACATAACTGAAGTTGTGGCCTTTGCATAATCTAGTGATCTGTGCAATTAGTTTAACTTTTGAAACAAAATGTAATTGGGTCCCTCCAGCACTGCTGAGGACATTAAATTGTTAACTGCAATCCTCCAAGCGTTATTTGAGGATCCTTGCTTTTTAAAGGTAGGGATGAGAATGACCCTACTGTTTCTTTTTATGCATGTATCAATGTACTATCTGAAACGTGTTGTATCTGTCTCTTGATCCAATTGCCCTGCGTTGGACTATGGTCAGTCCCAATAACACATTTTACTGATCAGCCTTATCACTTCTGCTCTCTGGTGGAGGCCTACAAAGGATCGTCTTACACCACCAGCAGAGCCAAAACAAGCAAAACTATACAATATACAGGAAAAACCCCAAAACTGGCACCCCCAAGTCCCAAGATCATGTCTTTGGGCGACTCTCGGAAGTCTACCCTCCTCTTCGGGGTGGTGAGTGGCCCCCCACGATGCTGACTCTCCTTCCCTCTTCAAAGTCGTCCTTTGAACCTCCTTTCGGCGCGCCTGCCGGAACTTTGGTCAGGCATATCTTCAGTGGGTCCTCCTGGTCATCGTCCACTTGAATAATAATATATCTGCTATTCAATGGCTTATTTCCAGTAGTATCTCTTTGGATTTTAAATATAACGGTTCCAAAGCCTTAATCTCCTCACTTGGGGTAATCAGGAAAACATCATATCACATCACACTGCCCTTTTTACTTCGATCTCAATGGGTCAAGCCTCCATTTTGTTTTGTTTTGTTTTGTTTTTTTAACCACATGGTATCGCCTGGGGAGACAGAAATACAGAACAGTAACAGGGAAACACAGCACATCATTTTAAACAAATAGAAACCACTTGGAACCAATTTAAATCAGCTTCTTGACACCTCTTTGCTGAAGTTTCTTTCAATGTCCTATTTCAAGTCACCCCTAGGGAATGGATTCTCTGATGAACAATACCTAGCCCATCAACATATCCCCAGTCCTGAGCTTGCAGTCTTTTGCAATTGAATTTTTACCAATTGGTAGATGGTATCTCTCCCTCATTCCGTTGTAATGAGGCGTGGCATCAAGCTGTGAAAGACATCATCTTCATCTCCTTTTAAAAACATGATTCTGAACCCTTGACTAAAATGGCACAAACAAATTAATCTCTTATCAAACTAACAATCAAGACTAAATTGTGGTAATGATCACTTTAACAATTCAACAAGAGAAATCATTTAACTTGAAAAGGATATAGCCTTCAGTATAATCCCAAGCAAGTCCGGCCTCGGTTATTTTAGGCTCAGATGGCCATTCACACACCCACTCATGTCCAACTTTTATCTCTTTTGATCTCTGGCATAGAAAACAATCTCAATCACCCTTGATTGAAGAAATAAATCTATTAGATTCCAAGTAAAATGGGGGAAATATCTATATTCTGTAATCTGTAGTCTCTAAGGTCAGTCCTGTGTAAGAAAGTCTGTAAAAATAAAGTTCTCATTATTTTCCACGCCTTTTACTCATCCAGCCAGTTCTCATATTTTTTTCCATATCTTTCTTTCATCTGGTCAGGCTTAGCTCCTGTGTTCATTAAGCTTTTCAGCTGGCTGTGACTGGATATAATTTCCAGGCTTGAGACCTAAAAAACAAAGATAGTGAAGAGAGAAGGGGGGGAGAGAGAGGGGAGGCTAATTACCCAGCCGTAGAATCCTCCACCGATTTCCATCGATATCACATCCTTTTTCTTTCACAATCTTTCACTTCCAGCCAATTTCCACCTTTTTTTCCTCCACATCCACATAACAATCTCCACGGTTTATCTCACATTTCTCTGTCCATCTGCTTCAATCATCTTTCGACATATCTGTTTCCATCAATGCATGACATCATATTTCATTCAATTTTTTTCCAATAGCAGCCATATCATTTTGCTGCTTATATTTCTTCCAAGGACACCAGGTGTCGCTGTTGTCCAACCAAGGGGGAGGGTCCTGCCCTCCAGACGCATCTGTGACATTCCTCCAACTTATATATCGGCACTCTCAGGTTTTAATCCCTTCATCTGCAACTTGCTTTTTCCACGTAACAAAACAGTCCCTTAAATCTGGCAAAAAGAAACCCCTAGGGCTCTATCTGTTTTAATGTCCCGTTCAAAAATAATCTCTTTTCAGTTAAAGTATCATTCATTATACACCAAAAATCATGCCTGAGGTTATTCTGATAAGATATTTTTCAAAATGTCATCCATCATTTCAATACAGGTTTTGGAAAATCTTTTTCCTGGAAAAAAGAATGGCTAAAACGAGGCAACAGGGTTGCGGCCTGACTTTTTAAAAGACCTTTTTTTCCCCTTTGGCAGTCCCCATGTACTTCTACATGACGGAAAAGAGAGCCCTTTTTTGGCAACATGGGCGGGTGATTCTTATACAGTTCACGGTGTTCTTTTCTCACATTCCAACATTTGGCACAGATAATTATTCTCCTTTCTTGAAAACAATAGGGTTCCTTCTCACATCTTAATCTCACCCTGGCTCTCCTTTTATCTCTGTAACATTCCGTTCTCAAGCCCTGGCGCAGTGCCAATGAGCAAAATCTCACATATTTACAAGCAAGATTCATTTTCCACATAGACCCAGAGTGAATTAGGATTTTTGCATAAATAAGCAAATATTCATTTTTCCAGAATCATTCACACACACAGATATGCTTGTTAATGATTAATCCCCCCTCATTCATACACAGAGAGAAACCTCATTCACACACACGTTGGTGTATTAATTAAGAAATGCATATGCTTAGAGAAACACTGTTCCAGCATTGATTGAGTTAAACTACACAGAGAGTATCGCGAGACAGGTTATCTAGTCTTGACGAATCACCGCTGAATGCACTGTGAACTGGACAGTTCGTCACTCATCGCTGGCATGCAAAAAAACATTCTTTATAGATAAGGAAACTGCGGGTGCGCCATCTTTTTGCGGCTGTTAAGCAGACACGCCATGGCTATGCATCTTCGGTCTTTCTGATTATTCCAGGGACACAAAACCCACACATATATATATATATATATATATATATATATATATATATATATATATACATTAGGGACTAGTGAACATCATAAAAATGCAAACAATTGGAAACATCAGCTTTTGAATTGCCCCAAAAGAAAACCATACCCACTTTCTAGTAAATCAGGTATATATTTTTTCTTCTTTCTCTTTGAATCTTTTTAAAGCAACATATCTGAGTATTCATTATACTGGCACATTCTTTCCTCCCACACATGCATTTCTTATGGTAAAATATCCATTACATCATTTTGTACATATTCTTACAGTTTTAAAACACAGTTATATATATCATTCCTATGAATGCACTTCATTTTGTACACATAAACATATAACATTTAACATTTTATATAAGGCATTTCAATCCTGAATCTTTTAAACCCAGTATTTTAATATGCAGTCTCATTTCTTAGGCTCACATGTACAAGGTTGAATGTTTGCCTGCCTGCCAATTTTCTTATCAGCACAAATGTATTCCTTCCTTGCACAGAATGAGTCTCTTTCAAACTTTCCTTCTTCAAAACTAAATACAGTCCTTTTGGTTGCCTTGACTTAATCGGACACATAAAACAGTTCACACTTTTAAAACATAACAGCACTTCTTTTGAACAGACATTTTCTAACTCATACACACACACAGGATTTTTTTATTTTTCCCTCTGCCTCCCTTGTCTCAAGCCATTGAATTTCTTAGAGACAAGAAAGGCCAATCCTTTCTCCCTTGCCTTTGCTATCATGCACGTGCCCTGCTGGCACCTTTTATCCACCATACCTCCTTCTTTTACTACCCTTTCCCGAACCTGTCAACATTCTCCAACACACAACACAAGGGCGTCCCCTTGTTTTCCGGAACTCCCACCACCCATTTCTAATGGCTGGGGACACTTCAGTGCTTGCTCCCCCCAAATGGCGTGTGTGTTCCCTAAGTGTTCTTACTTAACACTTATACTTGCCGATTCTATAGACCCCGAGATTCCTCTCGTGCCCTCGAACTTCTGTGCCGGATTTCTCACTAGACGCTCAGAACCCCGGCGCCCCCGGACTTTCTCTGCGCGCTTCTGGTGCCGGATTACTCACTAGACGCGGTACGACCTGCGCCCCCGGACTCCCCTCTTCTTCTAGTTTCACTGGCAGTATTTGGCAATTGCAGTCTCTCGGGTCGATAAGCGTTTTTCTGAGGCGAGGCGGGCAGCCGGTTGTTTTTCAGGGCCCTTCTCAGCTCACCCAAGTCGCCTCAGCTTCCCGCCTCCGAGATCAGAGACTGTCCTGACAACAGGATCGCGCCCTTTTGCATCACAGACTCGTCTGGATGGCACTTTCCATCATCACGTCGGGGTCACCAAAGATGTAGCAGTATCTGGAGTCCCAGAACTCCCAAGGCAATACCTTTTGTCTTAAGCTGCCGTTCCTAGCGAGCACAAGGACGGAATGACGCGACAATTTTACTGCGATTCAGGAAACCAGCTTTATTTGCATCACATCAGCTGATGGGTCTGCCCCCCTGTGCGGAAACGCAGCCGCTGGTGGACAGAACCCCGATCTTTCCCAGTGGACAGGTTTTATACAAACAATGGAGTCAACATTTAGTCCCTCCCTTCTTCATGCATTGTTACTGGCTAGTATCCATGAACCCATATTACTCTACCCAATTAAACAAAGCATTTCTTAGCATCTCACTCCTATTTGCTAACAAACGTTGCGCAGCATTAATTTTTATTTCCATTGTATGTTATCTGCTCTATGTTCAGACTGTTCTTGAATCGATACATTTACTACCGGGCTTCCACCGGAAACCTGCCAAGTGGAAACCTCATTTGCCATGCGCATTTCCTAGCCAATTGTTAACTTTGTAAACAAACGCACATGGGGATGATAAGCCAATCACAACTGTTTATCTTTCTAGAAGCACATGGTGTTCTCTGGCTAATCACAGCCTGTGCTTATGTGGACCAATAGTAGCTATATTTTTGTGAGCCAATCACAATTGTCTATTCTCGGACTGCTGCTGGCAAGCTGACTCTATTATCCTAATTCTATGCCTGTTCTAAGCAGCACTTTCTCCTGGCGTTTCTTCTGTTAAAGCATCAATTTCTCCTTCAATAATAATCATGAAGATGTACTGTCTTATAAAAAAAATTTTATTTTAATGTTTAGACAGTGCACTTTTAAAGTCAGCAAAGTCAAGTACTAAATACAGATGGAGAAAATTAGGTAGTTCTAATAATGTTTTTTCTGCATGACAAAGCATGCAGAAACATACAATGTCCTGTTAAGAGGGTATAAGTCAGTTTCTTTTGTGAGTTTCAATCATTATCTTATTCTGTTAATAAAACTATTTCTACCTAATGTTTGAGTTTAATGAAGTGTCCCTTATTTTTGTGAAAAATCCTGTAAATGTCCCTTCTTTCTTATATCAAAAAATGGCAACCCTACAGATAGTTCTTATTGCAAGGAAGGTCTTTCTAAAGTATAGGTGGGATTCCCCCCCCCCTGCCATTTGAACCCATTACTCCATATCAAGGGTTGGGAACCTATGGCTTGCGAGCCATATATGGCTCTTTTGGTGATTCTTTATGGTTCCCAGCCGCGGCAGCCCCACACAAAATACTGCGTGGCAGTCCTTGCCGGGCCCAAAACCCACATCAAGGTTGGCGGGGAGGACCAGGACAGGACAGGCCCACCACGTGGCATTTTCCTCATCCCAGGGCCACTTTCTGGCAACTTCTTGGGCGGGGAGGGGCCGGATGCTGGGCTGCAGGCCCCGCCCCGCCAATGGAGTTGCCAGAACACGGCCCTGAGTAACGGAAAATGCCGCATCGCGGGCCCTGCTGGGACCAAAACCCACATCAAGGTTGATGGGGAGGACCGGGGCAGGCCAGGCCCGCCACGTGGCATTTTGCGCGTCCCAGGGCCACTTTCTGGCAACTCCTTGGGCGGGGAGGAGCCAGATGCCGGGCTGCAAGCCCTGCCCCGCCCAAGGAGTTGCCGGAAAGCAGCCCTGGGCCACAGAAAATGCCACGTTGCGGGCCCTACTGGGCCCAAAATGCACAGCGAGGGAGGCGGGGAGGACCGGGGCAGGCCGGCCCCGCATGGATGACTGACCGAGACCTTTCCCGCCCACCCGACCGGAAGCCAAACCAGGGCCAGTGGTAAGAAAGGGGGGGGGGCAGGCGCAGCCCCCCCACGAGCCCTCCCCCCTAACAGAGAGAAAAGACGGCCTAAAACAGAGAGGCCGGATGCATGGCGGGCCCCCACCGAACCCGTTGCAACAGCGAGGGAGGAGGGAAGAGTGTGGGAGGAGAGCTTCCCCAAACAACGGTAGGAGCGGAAGCCATGCAGGTAAAGGTCCCTGCCAATGAGCACGTGGGAATCTTTTTCTCATAGTATGTATGTATATACTAACATTTAGTTGCCTTCAGTGTTAAAATATATTTATATATTATATTACTTTCACTGAAATAAATTCCCAATTATTTTGCTTTATGGCTCTCTGAGTCAAAAAGATTCCCGACCCCTGCTCCATATCCTAGACTCCAGAGCAGGGGCCCTCAAATTAAGGCCCGCGGGCCAGATACGGCCCTCCAAGGTCATTTACCCAGCCCTCGCTCAGGGTCAACCTAAGTCTGAAATGACTTGAAAGCACACAACAACAACAATCCTATCTCATCAGCCAAAAGTGGGCCCACACTTCCCATTGAAATACTAATAAATTTATATGTGTTAAAATTGTTCTTCATTTTAATTATTGTACCATTTTAAAGCAGTTTGCACTACAAATAAGATATGTGAAGTGTGCATAGGAATTCATTCATGGGTTTGTTTGTTTTTTCAAATTATAATCTGGCCCTCCAACGGTTTGAGGGACTGTAGCCTAGCCCTCTGTTTTAAAAGTGTGAGGACCCCTGCTCCAGACCATTAGAAACTTGCTCCCTCCACATTGTGTTATTCTGACATTCCATCTCACATTAAATTAAATGTGTTTGGCTGTTTCCGCACTAATTGGGAACTCTGAATCGTCACTTTCATTACACTTTTGTAACAGTTTACATACGGAAGTAGCCAATGTCAACACAACACTCGCTAAACTCACTGATGTGAGAGGGACTCAAAACAAGCATAATCCAAGAATCCAGAAAGAAAGAAAGAAAAATCTATTTTATATCCCACATAAATATTATCTAGAATTATCCAAAATTGACGTTATACACAAATATCT
Source organism: Anolis apletophallus (assembly GCA_030556195.1). Lineage (NCBI taxonomy): Eukaryota > Metazoa > Chordata > Lepidosauria > Squamata > Anolidae > Anolis > Anolis apletophallus. The sequence goes on along the minus strand of JARBWK010000002.1, from coordinate 19,167,060 downwards.
ATATCGACAACTTGTTATTGTATAGCACAATGTAAACACACAATGGTGAAGGTTAAATATTGGGATATCCGGTTATCCCCGACATAAGTAACCAACGATGGTAAAATATAAGGTTCCCAAACTGCGATTCAAAAAAGACCCCAAAAGGACAAAATTCCAAACGGAAAGAATTCCAATGTTGTAAATATCTGTTCGAGAAGTTCCAAACGCCCAGAAAATAGCGTTATTATGGGTCGTAGTACACGTTGCAACTGCACCCCGTTATGGCTATCGTTGGAAAAATCCAGATAGTCCCAAAGTATATATAATAGATGTTACAAGACTCAAAATTCAATGGTATATGCAAAATAGTACATCATACGGGAGCCAAAATGAGTAAAATGCTACGAATGTCAATGGAAAGTCAATGGAGGTGTAATAGGTATAATCCGGATTATTCCCAATTCAATACTGGATCCTGTATAATAATAGAGTCCACAACATGTATCAAAGTTGGATACTAGGATACACATACATGGCAAACATTCAATGCCATAGACACACAACACATATAGACAGTCAGAGGCTATTTAACATTCCAACTTCTGGCCACCAGGGGAGCTGTCGCTTCACCATCCACCTGCGACACTGATGAAGTACTTTTCCGCATTCCCTGTATGCTTTTGCTGAAGATTTATTTGGTCTCGTAAATTTTGTTAAATTAGCCTCCCCACACGTAGGTGGTACCTAAATTTCCTACTTGACAGATGCAACTGTCTTTCAGGTTGCAAAGGTCGACAACAAGCTACACAATTGGCTGGAAGCTCGCTCCAACCCGGGCTGGCTTCGAACTTATGACCTTTCGGTCAATAGTGATCTTTAATGCAGTTACACCCAACCAGCTGCACCACAGTCCCGCTGCTGCGCCACAGTGATTGTGTGTACCTGCATGGCAGAATAGGGTTGGACCTTATGGTCTCTTCCAGCTCTGTGATTCTATGTCTTCAATGTCAAGTCAGTCCCCACCTGTCCCTTCTGTGTAATACATCTCCTGGGGCCGGGGGGAATTAGGTCAAACTATAAACATTTTATGCTCCTTCATTTGGCCTATTTTGGTACATTATTTCACAAATACATATTTATGGTCCACGTGGTCCCAGAAACTCTCCACAACATCTTATAGGAGAAAGCAAATTACATTTCAAACATTTCCCAACTCAACAGAAGCATCCTCCCCCCCAACACCTTCATCTGATAAGATCAACCTTTGGAAATTCACACTTATGGTCTGTCAATCAACCCATTAGTTCATGCTTAGGATTCATTCCAATCCCATCCTCCTAAGCATCTGTTCCCACCACCCACACAAATATTTCCTTCTTTTTATGGTTTCCGTCTTGAGTTTCCAGAAATAAGAATTAATTTTCAGCAATGCCAGTTGTGGTTGAAATGGTTATTAATACAATCTGCCAGTGACAGTCCTATGGGCATGAGTCCATGTTTTGCTTTACTTTCTTTTGTTTATGCCAAAGAAGAAGTAATCACCCTAGTTAATGTTTTAAAGGAATTAATAAACATGTTAGTGGCTGAAGGTGGTTTGAATAGTGTAACTCTAGTTTTCTAGAACTTGGTAAAAGTATTTTTTTTATTCTTATTTGCAGGGGAAGGGGTTACAAACCAGAATTCTCTCCTGACCTTCATGAAAAACTTAAGGCTTTGGGGCCAAGCTTTGGACAAGTAATTGGAGCAGTGCAATAAGTGAACATGAATCAATGTGATTGAGAAATAAAACGGCCTTGGATTATGTTTTGGATGGCGTGATTTTAATTGACGTTTTAATTATTCATGTTTAAATTGTTTGGTTTTAATTGTATTTTTTATTTGATGTGTGAGTGCTGTCTATTGTAAATGCCATCTTGAGGCTTTTCCAGTTTTTTTAAAATGTCAAGTGCGATTTGAAAAACTGCAAATCGCTTCTGGTGTGAGATAATTGGTAATCGGCAAGGACATTGCCCAGATAATTCCTGGATGTTTTCCCATCCTGTGGGAAGTTCTCTCATGTCGCCACATGCGAAGCTGACAAATGGGAGCTCACCCTCCTCCCTGGATTTGAACCGCCAACCTTTTGGTCAGCAGTCCTGCCAGCACAAGGGTTTAACCCATTGCACCACCGGGGGCTCCTCCCTCCGGGATGAGAAGGGTGGGATACAAATATGGGAAATAATCTATAATAGCTTGTTTCTGGGACTTTTATGTTTTAAACAGTCAACTTTTCCAAATAGCTTTGCACCCAGATCACACAAGATCCTTCAGAAGATTAAAAAGTGATTCAGTAACAGGCACCTGCAATCTTCAGTTTCTTATCCTTTGTGTTTGCAACTGTTTCACAAGCTGAAATGGTTGCATAATTCTACAGGGGGAAATGTGCCCATAACTTCTGAATATCTACATGCCCAACTAAAGCATGTCGTGTACAATCGGCCAGCAATTAGCTTTCTGTACATTTCAATAAATATGCAACTGGGTATGCCTGCAGAACTTGCACACTATTTATGAAATTACAAGTGAGAACTAATAGTAATCACCTGATCAACTGAAAACCACACCTGGTTTTCACATATTCTAGAGAGCCACAGCTCTAAAACAATTTCCCTTCCAAGAAACCATGTGTTGCTTGCTTTGATATTATTTTTTTCTGCTATTCACATTTTTTTCCTTTTGCTAAGGAGTTTTATCCCATCACTCAGTTTCTGGTCTCCAGAACAGCAGAAAGCAAGTTTCCCCCCCTCGCCAGTGTGACATATTTTCAAACATTTAAATATGGCTGTTGTGTCGCCCCTCAGCCTTCTTTTCTTCAAGCACCACATCTAGCTCCCCAAATTGCTTCTCATTTGGGTTGGCTTCCAAATGTTTATAGCAGGGGTGCTCACACTTTTTCAGCATGCGACCTACTTATAAAACAACCAAGTCAAAATGATCTACCTACCCACTACTCAGAGAGCCATAAAAGCAAAATATTTGGAAATGTATTTCAATGAGAGCCATATAATATATTTTAAGACTGAATTCAACTAAATGTGAGTATAATAAGCCCCTGAATTTATTCATAATAATAATGATGATAATCTTCATTCAGCCTCTGCTGCTGCTACTGCTACTGCTACTACTACTAATAATAATAACAGTAACAACAACAACAATAGGTTCCTAGAGTAGAAGGAGACCTCCAAGGGCCATCCAGTCCAACCTCCTTATGCCATAAGAGAAAAACACAATCAAAGCATTCCTCACAGATGGCCATTCATCCTCTGATAATAATAATAATAACAATGGGTTCCTAGAATAGGAGGAGACCTCCAAGGGCCATCCAGTCCAACCTCCTTTTGCACCTGGGCGGCGTCAGGAGCCTGCGGGGCAGGACTGAGCCTTCCTCTCGCCCTGCCTGCGATCTACCAGGACACCCTACACGATCTACCAGTAGATCACGATCTACCTAATGAGCACCCCTGGTTTATAGTTTTGGATGCCCTTCTCTGGATACATTCTCCTTCTGATATATTGTCGATGGCTTCCATGGCTGGAATCAATGGGTTGTTGTAAGTTTTTTGGGCTATATGACCATGTTCTAGAAGCATTCTCTCCTGACATTTCGCCTTCATCTATGGCAGGCATCCTCAGAGGTTGTGACTTCACAACCTCTGAGGGTGCCTGCCATAGTTGCAAGTCAAACATCAGGATGGAATGCTTCTATAACATGGCCATTTAGCCTGAAAAACCTACAACAACCCACATTCTCCTTCTTAAATTGTGCTCAGAACTGGATGCAGTGTTATTCCAGGTGAGGTCTGACCAAAGCACAATAGAGTGGAACCATGACTTCCTTCTGTTGAGTGATACCAGCTCTAATAAATCGCAGGTTCAAGGACCCTTCCCAGAAGGCCAAATAAGACATGGGCGGATAGAAGGCAAAAGCAGAGGTCATTCACGGAGTTTGAAATCTTGTGTCTGTTGTGGATCCTTCCCAGAAACTGGGTGTACCTGGGTGGAATGTGATTTGATGGGTGGTTTATAGGTCCTAATGGCTAGACAAAGGAAGTGCCAGCCAATGGGCAAAGGTGTTTAAGGCGTAGTTACATACATTGGAGTATTCTCAGAGTGGGTCCTGATAGATGCTACAGATGAGGCAATGTTCCCAGGGCTAGCCTTGATCATATCTGGTAAAACAGAGAAGAGGACCCCAGGGCTCATATTGTCAGAGAAAATCTGCAATAGTAATGTGGCTAGCTATATTTCTCAATGGATCCATATCTCATAACTCATAATTTTGGCATCTAACAGACACTATACTATTGATGCAGCCTAGAATGGTGTCTGCATTATGTCCTGAGATCGAAGGAGGCTGGAAAGGTCCAAAGGCATTAAAATAAAATGGAGTGTAAAAAAATAATAGTGTTATTCTTGTCCCTGTTTTATTTTTCTTTGTTATTTAAAGGTATTTTTTCCATACTTCAGCCCAAAAAAAGTCTCTCACATCACTTTACATCAAAAACCAGTAAGACAAGCTTATCCCTGCCTTTGGGCATATGCTCTAAAAAGGAGGAAGTGCAGGAAAGAGGAAAGCAAACAAACTTAGACAGGAAGCTTTAAAATTCCATAATAAAATATAATCCTTCTGAGGTAGGAGGAGTCATTGAATTTGATACCAGCAATTTCAATGGGATATCTACTTCTCATCTGCCTCTACTTCATGCATATTAATAGATATGTGCCGTCAGTAATACTGAAGTGGGGGGAGCTTACTGGAACTGGGACCCATTCACACTACACAATTATGGCACTATTATTCCACTTTAACTGCCACGGGCTGCATCTATAATGTGTAGGATTAATACAGTTTGACACCACTTAAACTGCCATGGGGGGAGCCCCCGGTACCGCAGTGAGTTAAAGTGCTGAACTTGCAGACTTAAAGGTCACAGGTTTGAATCCAGGGAGCGGGGTGAGCTCCCACTGTTAGCCCCAGCTTCTGCTGACCTAACAGTAAGAAAACATGCAAATCAATAGGTACCACTCTGGCAGGAAGATAATTGCACTCCATGCAGTCATGCCGGCCACATGACCTTGGAGGTGTCTATGGACAATGCTGGCTCTTCAGCTTGGAAATTGAGATGAGCACCAATCCCCAGAGTCGGACACGACTGGACTTAATGTCAGGGGAAAACCTTTACCTTTTACTATAAACTGCCATAGTTCAATACTATGGAATCTTTGGGGTTTCAGGAGGCATCAACTTTCTTTGGCAGAGAAGGCAAAAGACCTTGTAAAGCTACAGCTCCCATGATTCCATAGCTTGGATCACTGACAGTTAAAGTGGCGTCACACTGTATTAATTCTGTAGTGCGGCTGCTCCCATTGTTCTGTTCGATGAATCCTGAGATTCACAAGTTAAGGCAGTGGTTCTCAATCTGAGCATTCCCAGATGTTGTGCTAGAAATCCTAACAGCTGGTTAACTGGCTAACCACTGAGCTAGGGAGAGGTATTTAGAATTCTCTACCATAATGGTCTAGTGTCTCATCAGTTCCAGGACCCATTAAGATAAAACCATGATAGTTAAAGTGGAATAATAGTGCCATAACTATGTAGTATGAATGACCTCCGAGAATAGGTTATGAAATGACACTGCTTTCCTTTTGATCTGTGCTGCTAGGTGCTGGCTGCTCCTAGGTGAACCACCATAATGCAAGTGAATATGCAGTCACCCTCTGGACTAGGTGATCTCTATAACTTTGAAAGGTTACTTTTTGGAATGTGCTTTACATTTTTTGATGACAACCCTATGGTGTTTTTCTCTTCCAAGGCAGTTTACTACTGGGCATCAACTGCAACTGCCACCCTTCAAGGCTTGGAGTGAGGGAGCTGGGGCCTGCTCGGTCAGCTGGAACATATTATTTGACTAGCTACCAGAACGAAATACCAGGGAGATTATCAAGTGCTATGAAAAGGTGGTGAAAGTGCAAGTCACGGTGAAGGAAGCTTCTTCTGATTGGTTCTTCATAATGTTTGTGTAGCTCTTGAATTCATACATTGGGAGATGGCAAGGGAATGCTTCCTCCACCTCCTCTCCTTTCCTCTCATCGGAAAGGAGAGTCACTAAAGTGAAATCTCAACTTTTTGCACTTCATCAGCATATTCTGATATTAATTATCCAGGAAAATTTCATATATCTCGTTGCTTTCTTGTTGCTTTTGAAGTCAGAACATTAACAAAAATAATAATAGAATCCAAGAAAATTATATAGTCATTACTTTATGTCTGCTAAATTCAAGCTATGGCGTGTAGAAATTTTTAAATTACTTAATACATGCTAATCTCACTTTTCCTCTACGGAACTAAAAATACCTATAGTGTTCTCTGTTTCTCTTGGTTCCATCCTCAAAACAATCCTTATGGCATTTGAAGAGAACTTGTAGCTGCATGATCAAAATTATAGTGCAGGGTAAGATATATGAAATATTGATTATTCTGAATTGCCCACAAACACTTACACAGTACTACTAGCAGCAGTAAAATACAATAGTGTTCCCTTGCTACTTCGTGGTTTGCTTTTCGCAGACTCGCTCTATTGCGGGTTTTCCCCTCCTCAGTCCTCCCTCCCTAGTTAAAAAGAAATTGAATCATCAAAAAGTTGGGGGGCATCCTTACTCCAGCATCTTGGCCAAAAGTAGAATGTTGGAAACTAGTTGAAAATGATCAAATTTGGTGAGATCCAGGATCCTTTCTTGCTGATGGTTTTTATTAACTACCTTCTTCAGGCATGTTGAAACTCTGCTTTGTTTTACCTAGACATTCACCACACCCTCAACTCACTCAACCAGTTCTCCTGTGGCATTTTAAGTATGTTAGGAAGGACAAGGCACTGACATATATATTGTGGATCTCACCTCGCCAAGAATCCTGTCCACATTACCAAACTTTTTGTGTGTGTGTCAGGAGCGACTTGAGAAACTGCAAGTCACTTCTGGTGTGAGAGAATTAGCTGTCTGCAAAGACGTTGCCCAGAGGATGCCCAGATGTTTGATGTTTTACCATCCTTGTGGGAGGCATCTTTCATGTCCCTGCACTGGACAAGCAATAGCTAAAGTTACATTCACTGGATTTGTATCGTGGGTCCTCCAAATCTGCGAATGCAACCAAAAAGAGATAATTATGCCCCATATTATTAAATTGTGGCAATGTAAACATGGATACACTGTAGTGTGGGTATTCATGTTGCTGTCATTTATTACTGTGAGACATGATCATCTCTTCTTCTTTTCATATCCACATATCATCTCGGAACCAAACTCCCTTGGATGCAGGGGCACATTTCATAGCATCCAAACCAGAGTGATCCATCCTGAGCAATTTTATCTGCAAAGTGCTGGGTAAGTTGTTCACAGCAAGCTGTTGAATGAGTCAGATCCTCCTCTCAGCCCTCACAGGAAAAACCACCGACTAAAAGCAAAACTACTCCTCCCTTCTTTTTCATCTGATGTGTAGGATTGTTTTTATAAAGGAAGAACTCATAATAGTCATGTTTTGTACATATAACAAACTAGCTGACCTGGCCACGTGTTGCTGTGGCGTAGTGTGGTGGACAGGAAAGGTAGGAAAGAGGCAAAGAAGGAAGGCAAAGGAAGAAAATGATTTTTTTCCTTTTTTCCCATTCTTTCTATCCATTCATACAATCCAGGGAGTGGGGTGAGGTCCCACTATTAGTCCTAGCTTCTGTTAACCTATCAGTTTTAAACCATGGAAATATGAGTAGAGCAATAGGTACAGCTGTGGTGGGAAGGTAACGGTGCTCCATGTAGTCATGGTGAGTTCTTCCTTCCATCCATTAATGTAATCTAGGGAGTGGGGTGAGCTCCCACTATTAGCCCCAGCTTCTGCCAACCTATCAGCGCCCTCTTTTTGATCAGCTCCTGTATCTGGGGCTCACCACTCCCGGTATCTGTCCCGTACCGGGGAGCGGGCATCCAAGCGCCGCTGCCTCCACCCCTTCAGGGGACGCGTCTCCTCTCGTCTTGACTCCGGGGAGCGCGTTCCCCGCCGGCGGTGCTCCTTTCTCTGGGAGCGCGTCCCCGATTGTGCTGCTCGCCTCAGTTCCGGGGAGCGCGTCCCCCGCCGGCTTTGCTCCCTTCTTGGGGAGCGCCCCCCCAATCGGCTGCATTCCGATGAAGGGGGGGGCTTCAGTACAACGACGGCGGCGCTGTGGCCGCCTCTTCTGCCACCTCCCATCCGCTCCTGGACCCGGGCCGCGCCGGCGGCACCATGCCTGCCTCCTCCACTGCCTCCTTGGCCTCCTCTGCTGCTTCCCAGCTGCTCCTGGAGCCGGGCCGCATGGTTTGTCTCCCTGTCTCTCTCTCGGTGTGTGTGTGTCTCCCGCTCTCGTTCTCGCGTTGGCTGCCGGGATCGCTGGCCACTTTGGTTAATGTCCGCCATGTTTGCAGCCAACGGGAGAGCGAGAGTGGGAGACATACACAGAGCAAGAGAGAGAGACCGCGTTGGTCAGGTCCGGGAGCGGCTGGGAAGCGGCGAAGGAGGCCGAGGAGACGGCGGAGGAGGCGGGCACGGCGTCGGCCATGTGGCCCGGGTTCAGGAGCGGCTTGGAGGTGGCGGAGGAGGCGGGCACGGCACCGCCGGCGCGGGCCGGGTCCAGGAGCGGCTGGGGGGCGTCGGCGAAGCCCCCTTCGCCCCCTCCCTGCCTGCCTCCGGGTGCAGAAGAAGGAATCGGTGAGCGAGGGCTGAGTGTGAGGGCTGGGGTTGGGGGAGCTGAGTGCGCCGGCACCATTGGTGATCAGGGCTTCCCCTCGTGGGGAAGGAGGCTATTGCCATTCACCAAGCACGGCTAGGCCAGGTTCCGTTGGCCGTTTCTTGGGGGTTATGTTTGGGGGTCTTGCGAGGTATCTAGGGCGGGTTTTTTTGGGCCCTGTAGGTACCTCGGGGTATGTTGGTATGTGTTGGATTGTTTTCGTGCTTCTGGGGCTTATAGTTTTCCTGCCTATTTTCCCCCATTGCACGACCACTCTTTTTTTATATATATATATATGTAATGAACACTGGATATCCATAAAGATGACGCGCAGGCAGCAATTCAATCTCACAAGATTTAATCCAGGTATCAGCACCTATAAAGCCAGAACTGGCTTTATCAGCAACAAACTTAACTTATATACAAAACACGCCCACATCACCTGTCAATCATCCCAAAGAACAATCCCCCTGGCTTGCAATACCTAACAGAGATTGCATCATATCCCCTTTGACCCAGTTACACAATGTCCAGTGGATATTTCCTCATATCCCTTCTGAGTCAGCAATGACCATGCCAGGGCTTCTCACGTTGGTGTGGTGTGGCTCAAGGCCCATTTCCAGCTCTGTGCGTCTTCAAGGCCACACCTGGTCAGGATTACTTCTGTTGGAAGGTTCTAAGATTAGAGCACTCTTTGCTCTAATCGACGGATCCTTACAAAATACTCTCCTCCCTCCCCCCTGGGAGAAAAAGGACCTAAGAATATTATTCAATCATAACATCCAAATGTCATTTTAACACTAACCAAAAGCTGTGATACACTCCATAACAGGCAGCCATCTCAGTCACTCTCAAACGATCAGACACTCCCTTCTCACAAATGTCCAGCTTGTTCAAGGCCAAATCCTATCTCCAGCTACCACACCTAAATCTAAACAACTTCCTCCCTTCACTGCCATAGCAGAAGGGCTAACTCTAAACTATATCTCTCCTGTAACTACTAACCACTACAAATCCCAACACCACATTGCGCAAGGACAAATCAACTGCGCATCCTTAGGATATAAATCAAAACCACACAATCAAACTTCCAAACCCCATAACTCCCAAAACCTACCACTGCAAAAACAGGAGGCCACAGGCACAAACTACACAACCATACCTATCCTACTAGGCTATACACCAATTCCAACTCAACAACAAACCGGCCCCTGGACGCAGGTATGAGCATCTGCGTCCAGGTATCCTGCACACATCTACTCCTGAACCCATACAATTCTCAACCAACTCTCTCCTGGCAGACTCAACAGGAAATCACATCATCCCCTACTAAACTAGCCCTGAAGCCAATCCTCCAACCAAATCATTCCACTTGGGAACCTAAAACAATCTGCATCCACACAACTCCACTATCCTTACCACCCTGGCAAAAGGTACTTGGGAAACCTACCATCCCCTCAACTGCTCTGGCAGGAGGTACCACTCAAACCACAATCTCCTATACAATCAAATACAAAAGAAACCCACTATCCTTGCCACCCTGGCAAAAGGCACTCGGGAAACCGACCAAAACTACAAGTCCCTGAACAGCCAACCACTACACCATCCATCATATACCACACCAACCTAGTCTTCACTAATAAGCTGAACCCATTACACAGGACTATGTCAACTGTGTCCAGCCAATCACACGAAAGAATACATCTTGGCATAAGGCATATACCACTCTCCCATGCGGCTAAACACAGCTCTCTAAGCTATCTAGCCATTACACACATCCACACGACCCTCTTACTCCAACACGCCATCCCAGCACACATTCCTCTAGACAAACCACTACACCCCTCACTTGGGGAAAAACACCCAGAAAACTACAACTCCCTCTACTGCGTGGCAAGAGGCACTAACCAAACCACAACTCTCACACAGGGGAAACCCTCTAAAGTCAGGAGACAAACCTTCACTCTAACAATCTATCCCTCTTGGTACCAAGCCACAAGGTGCAGGAAAACTATAAATCACATCACTACAACCCCAAAACCCCAAGACGCAGGAACAAACCCTTCTGCGTACAATCAACTCAACCTTATCTACATAGGAAAACTATCATTCCTAACTAAACAGAGGCAACTCTAACAATAATTGCAATTTATATGGATCAAGCTGTAAACATACATTTAACCAATGCAACTTACTAGAATAACTTATACATCTCCCTACAAGTTAATACCCCAATATCTAAACTCTAAACATGACAAATACACATTTATACAGCAATGCAGTAAACCCCCACACATATCTGGAATACCTTCCCATCTAACACATTAACAATAAATGCATCTTATACAATTTCACATATATATATGCAACTCCTACAAAACCCCTACAGGATCATATTAATAATCATAAGCTAAGCCTTAGCATCATGCAATCCTGATCTTAGCACCATTATCTCCAACCCCAACTAAACATAGTATATTTCTTCAAGTAACCCCACATCTCAATCCTGAGACCATCCCAGCTCCAGCCCCTCTAAAGACACTTCCCCCATATAACAGCAACTTCCACAAAAGCACATTACCACTAAGTTACTGATTTTCCCCAAAATCAAAATTAACATGCTGGTTACTGAGACATTGGCCCACAGTTCATCCCCAAAGTTAAACTCGCTCCGAAGTCCGTCTTTCGATCCAAAAAAGGTTTGCGCCCACAGTTCAATCACCTTCTTCGAAAAATCTTGCTCTGGCCCAAAGAAACTCCCTCCCCCCGAGAGACCAAGGGGCACCCCAAGGGGCATCTCTGGGGTTTTATTCAGAACAAAATTAGCCAGCCCCATTTCCTCCACGCCGGCTAGATGGGCCCCAAACAGCAACTCTCTCGAACACAGGATCTCGGCATCGTTCTCCTCTCTCACCACCAACTCAGCTCCGTCACCCGTCCCCTTACCAACCGGCTCGTACTGGCAATCTCCGGCCAACTCTCTCTCTCTCTCTCCAAAGGAAAGGCTTCCAGCAACAGGGGACTTCTCAACTGGAATCCTTCGGCTCCTGCTTGTGCAACCAACTCCTGGACCTTTTCACTCCCACCTCCACCAGTCTGCAAAGCAAGCACCTCTGCTTTCGGATGGGAATCTTCACCCACTTCTCCACCGGGAAAACTGCACTCTTCTCCCACTTTCATTTCCTGAGCTGCTGGCATTCCAAGCTTATCTTGCTGCAGTCCTGTCTCCACGGCAACTTGCTCTTCTGGGAGCCTCCAAACTTGATGGGAATTCCCACTCCCCTCTTCCAGCCACAGGCACCACAAAGCAGCGGACCAAGCAAGCATGACAGAGAGGCTTCGAAGGAAAGGGTCTTCTGGCCCCTTCTCCGTCTGAAAAGCCTCCTCCACACTTTCTTTCTCTTCAGCAACTTCACTTTTCAGGAGGGAGGCATTCCACCTTTATCTCTCCAACTCCTTATTCCAACAGCCCCATCCTTCACTGGAACAAGGGCCTCTTCCCCTCTCCTCTTTGTAGAATACACTTCAAAGACTTCAGACGCCCACTCGATTTTCACCGGTAAAGCACCCTCCTCCACTTCAGCAATACAGCCATTACAGAGGGCTTCTTCTCCACAGCAACCTCCATTCTCCCTTCAAGGGACAGCAAAATCACTCCCCAAACTAGCAAACTTCCCAGGGCTTCCACAGCCAACACAGTCTCGCTTCTCTCTTCACTGCAGGCAGGGACATTGAAGGACAGGCACTCCTCTGCCACTTCTCCTCCAGGAAGCTCCGTTTCCAAGACAGCCGACCGGCCCTCTCCCACCAGGGCAAGGCGTCTTCCTCCAAGGCATCTTCAACCACCCACTCGATTTCACTCGGTAAGGCAGTCTTTGCAAGGGTTTTAACCCCACTTTCCGCTCCACGCGTGCTCCACACCTCCGGCTGGACTTTCTCCCACTCCGGAGCATCATCATAACTTTCTGCTGGAAACATACCATAAGTTCCTGAAACCTCCGAACTTTCTCCTCTAAAGCTTCCATTTTCCTCAGCAACACTCCCACGTCTTCCTGCCCATCTTGCAGGGCTTCCTTCAACTTTTGCAGCTCGCAAAAGCCTCTTAATAACTCCTGGACCACCTCTTCCTTGGTCCAATAAGGGGACTGGGCTTCCTTCTGCACAGCCCCCCGAAACTGGCCTGTCCTTTGGCGCAGTTTCCCTGGTCCCACACACATCTGGATTCACCTGAGCCGGCGTGTCCATCCGCACAGCTTCTCTGGTTCCCACTTCTTCGAGCAAGGCCCCCCTCAGCCTCTCGATACCCCCCCCCTGGCGCATTCTGCTCCTCTGAGCCCCTTTTCCTCCTTCCTCTCCCAAGAAGGGGCACCATCCACGGATTCTTCCATCACCCAATGAGGGAACAAGCCTTGCAGGATCCTCCTAGCCTGCTGCTGCTCCACCTCACTCGGGCCTCTTGAATCACCATGGCACCTACTAGCTTTGGCAGGCTTGTTCCGGCTACTCCTTCCACCACGGCGGTGTTGGCTCTTGGGCCTTGGTTGCTTTCGTCCGGTCCCATCTTCATCAGAGCCTCCAGACTCTCTGCTCGCCCCTCAGCAGCTCTTGAGGTCTTGTTGGGGTACCAATATGTGGCCAGGGCAACCCCTGACGTACCCATCTTCACAGGACCCTTCCAACCGACAGCCCTCCACCACTCACCACTCCTTCCTGCAGCTTGGAGCTCTTAGAGGCTTGGAATGGGGCATCTTCTCTTCTAGATCCCCATCTGCCACCTCCAGGCAGCAATTCAATCTCACAAGATTTAATCCAGGTATCAGCACCTATAAAGCCAGAACTGGCTTTATCAGCAACAAACTTAACTTATATACAAAACACGCCCCCATCACCTGTCAATCATCCCAAAGACCAATCCCCCTGGCTTGCAATATCTAACAGAGATTGCATCATATCCCCCTGACCCAGTTACACAATGTCCAGTGGATATTTCCTCATATCCCTTCTGAGTCAGCAATGACCATGCCAGGGCTTCTCACGTTGGTGTGGTGTGGCTCAAGGCCCATTTCCAGCTCTGTGCGTCTTCAAGGCCACACCTGGTCAGGATTACTTCTGTTGGAAGGTTCTAAGATTAGAGCACTTAGATCTATATATATAGATCATGCTTCCTGAATTTGATGCCATCACTACCACAGAGAAACTATGCTTGTTGTAACACTTGTTTATGCAATAGCACAGGTTACGAAAATTACTCCTTCGGTCTAAAACTGATAATTGCAAGTGTGCCGCTTTCTGACCAATTCAGGAAGTTGTAGTCCGCACAATAATTCTTCTAAGCACAAAAAATAAAACTGTTCATATACCATTTATAAAGACAGTTAACACTTGCTGGAGTGTAGCTACTGATGAAAACCTGTCAAAGATTATGAGTACAGTAGTTTCTATCCACTGTTACTAATTCTATAAACATCCAAAACAAAAGTTGATTATGTGTTTGGAATTAATCAGATATTGTTTTCAGTAGAGTTTTGCAGTTAAACACAATATTGTTCCTTTCATAATAATATGTTGTTTTACTTACTTATACTATATGTTTGTGGTCACCGAATTACAGTCCCAGTATTTCACCACAAGATGGTGGAAAAGTTCACCACAAGAGAAAATATAAAAACGGATTTGTCTTGTTTGGAAATCTATACTGAAGCATCTTCTATGATTCGAGCAGATGAATTGACTATATTCTAATATACTTTGAGCAGTTAGGATTTTTAAATTTATGCATGGGGTTTTCCTGTTCGGATCTGACATGATGGTTTTTCTGGAACTCGGTGTGGGAAAGTTATGTATTTGGGACTGTGACTTTCTTGCCAGCATGGCTTTTGGCTTTCCCAAATTCTGTTCTGGCAGTCTTGAATGAATCCTACATCACGATCAAAGAAAGAGCAGAACACATGATAGTGGACAGTTGTAATGAGTTTTACAAATAATACGATAATAAATTTCAAACTTCATGTGATTTTTGTGTCACTGTGAAGTGCCGTTATAATCTTTTGCCCACTATCTCTACCCATCCACACACATACACCTGTGGAAATGAAAATATTTCAATATTTAATAATATAATATACTTTATTTATATTCCGTTCTAACTCCCTGAAGGGACTCAGGGTGGATTACAGAACACATATAGGGCAAATATTTGACGCCTTTATAAAATTACAAGGACAGACAATACATAAACAGAGGTAAATAAATACAGGTTTCCCAGCTTTTTCCATTTCAGGCATCTAGTGGCTGGGCTCAACTATGACCACAGGTGTGTGTGTGTGTGCATGCACGCTGTCACTCCATCTTCTATGACAAGCTTTGTTGTCCATAGACTTCCTCCCGATCGAGTTGCTGGTATGTCCTTATGTGTGCTTTTTATTACCTCCCTGCTTATTTATCTACACAGATTTCCCACTAGGATGGAAGTGTGCTTTTGTCTCTTATAACTGAATTTGTTTTAAAGTTTTAAAAACATGCTAATAACAGCAAAAACCCACCATGATGCCTTTTACCGTGTCTGCTGTTGGTCTATCTGGCTCAAAACTTCCAAAATGCCAAAGATCTAAAACTAGAGCAGCATTGCCAAATAATTCAGTTTAAACTGCATTATATGGTTAGTCTAGATGCAGACTGAACTGGATTATGAGAGTCTACACTTCCATATAATCCAGTCCAATGCAATTAATCTGCATTCTGAAACTGCATTATATGGCAATGTAGATCCAGCCTAAGTCTTCAGAACTCCACTTCTGGTTTTGGAAAACAAAATCATCATCATCATCCTGCTTTCCTCTCTTGAGATCCAAGGGTTTTTTAAAAAAAAATTAAACAATATTTATAAGGCGAGTTTCAGCTCCTGGAAAGAAAGATGGCAATTTGGGGCAGTGTAGAACAGTTAGGGGCTTTGAGAAAAGCCTTGGAGGCTCATGTAAGGTCCTATGGGGAGGGGGAGAGAGTTTAAGAATAAGACACAGCTAACTAATAAATCTGGTGAATTAAGGCAATCAATTGGTACACCAGGAACAGACAATGCAGCCATTCCACATCCTCAATCTGAAGGTACTTTGTAGGATATATTTACATATGAAAAGCCATGTGTTCACCAGTGCTGGAACATGACGCTATGTTTTATAGTTTTGAAAAACTAAACAGTAGAAATGTAATGAGGAAGCACGTTTATCTTGCATAAAAGGTGAAACGATGATAAATACGAACATAGGATTTATAAATAGGACAGGTGGGCAAATAAATATAAATGTGTGGGTACTTTATGCTAACCTATTAGATGCACAATAGAGCAAAATCAAAAAGATTCCTAAAGAGAACCTGAAAATCTTTGAAATATATATATGCCGTTTCAGTGTAAATTGTTTGTATAAATTCCCCTAGGGCAGTTTTCCTTACTCTGGAGGCCACAAAATTACAACTCCTATAATATGTTGTTATTGGCCATACTAGTACTAGTAGGCATGTAATCCAAACTAACATCCGGGTGTCCCCTGGGTAATGTTCTTGCAGACAGTCAATTATCTCACACCAGAAGCGACTTGCAGTTTCTCAAGTCGTTCCTGACACAAAAAAGGAGGAGGAGGCTGCAGCATCAAGTTGGGAGAGGCTGCTCTGGAGTCATTATATAGGAAAAGCAATTTTCCATGTTAAGTAGATCAAATGCTTTGGGTTGGTGGTTTTCTTTCCTTGGAACTGCCAAAAGCAAATGAGTAATGTATACCAAGACAAATGTTAACATCCCTTTAAATTAGAAACTCTTTTTAAAAAAGGACTTTGTGTTGTGAACTATGAAAAGTATATCAAAGCAGGATTGCCCAGTCTTGTGACAAAATGACTCAATAAGCCTGATTATAGAAATGAGTCATTATTCAGCTAAATTTATTTCTGATATTATTAGGCAGCTTGGAAAGGTAACTTTTAGGAAAACCCAGATGGATTCTGGAAACAGTAGACCCCAAAAGTAACTTTTAAGGCTCTGAGATATTATAAGAATAGTTCAGAATATGCCACCACACACACATAACTTGATACATGTAAAGCCTGTTCAACAAGGTAAGATTCTTATAGGACGTATCACTATGCAGTGCTTTCCAAAGCAAGCACATGCACATGTCTTTTCACATATATTAGCATGCATCTTGGCATATTCAGAGTTTATTTTCATAACTTTATGAAGCTGTAACTATGTTGCAGATATGCAACAAAACCTGCAATAGTGAATTTTGTGAAGATGTACACCTGAGTACTGGCAACTGTTCCAATATGCATTTGACACTCTGATGTGCAGTGAATACTACTGGTGTACATTGGACACTCCTGTTGTGCTCCAGTACTTCCCAGCAGCTGCCTATGTGTATTGGGGCACCCTAATGGGTATCAGTGCCCATTTTGCCTCAGGTTGGGTTCATCAGTGACATTATCATTGCATTATGGATGCCATACATTACCAAGGCATCCCATGGGTGAAACTGGATTGTAGAATCACAAAACAGGAAGAGAGCATGTTGGCCATCCAGACAAACCTGCTGCCATTCAGTAATGCACAGATAGTCATATAGCCTGTTTAAAAACCTCCAGAGAAAGAGACCACATCACACTCCAAGGCAGCATATTCCACTGTAAAACAGCTCTTGCCATCGCTCTTTTAAATGTTTAAGTGTAATATCTTTTCCTGTCATTTCAATGTTGTGAAACTGTTTAATTTTGTGACATAAAAGGTCATTTTACGAAGATGTGCATTCTAAGTAGAATGCCAACTGAACTTTGCCCTTCTATGAATACTGGTTTCAGTAAAGCATATCGGTATGTAGAAATAATTTCAAACAAGATAGAATTTCATTTGCATTTATTAAACAGTTCCTCCGACAATTAAGCTCAAAGTGACATTTCTCTGAAACGTTGAAAAGGAAGGGAAAGTCATAATAATATGCCTAAAAGGATCAGCCAGTGTGTAGACTCTCATAATACAACATCAAAGGTAGAAATCTTACAAAACATGTAAAAAAAAACCCAATCACAATAGTGCAAGAAGTTAAAACTATTTCTCTGTATGGAGGCAGTGTAAAATAGGCTGAGAACAACACAAACCCTTTATATATCATAGCAAGGCTTAACGTTTAAGGGCTCCCAAGTCTACTTTATGAGAAACGGTTAAAAAACGGTATTCAGCAGTATATTAAACAGAGGGTTCCATTACTTCCCGTACAGCTAGCAATACAGGTTGAGCATCCCTTATGTGGAATTCCAAAATCCCAAATACTCCAAAATCTCAAATTGTCTACATGGGTGACCGAGATAGTGACATTTTTCCTTTCTGGTTCATTGTATACAAACTTTGTTTCTTGCACAAAATTATTAAAATATTGTATAAAATTACTTTCAGGCTCTACGTATAAGGTGTAGAAAAACATAAATGAATTTCATGTTTAGACCTGGGTGCCATCTCCAAGATCATTTTGTGCGTATAGGCAAATACCCAAAAATCTGGAGGGGAAAAAAATCAAAATTCAAAACACTTCTGGTCCCAAGCATTTCCAAAAATGGACAGTCAACCTGAGAATTGCTTTTGTCCTTAAGGAAATAATTTGTTACAGAGTATTTGACAATCTGTAATCTTGTAGATATAAGCAAGACAACTGAAGGTGAATCTACAATATGTTATTGGGCAACAGTGGCAATTCAACTGTGATGCTTCAAAGAGCTCTCCAGTTCAGAAGTCTTATCATCTCATTTACAGATGGTTCTGGGTCTGCTGACTTTGAATTTATAGATGCTAGCTATCATATATATCCTTGGATCCTTAACTATAATAGTGCATTCCACTTAAGGATCACTACTGTAAGAGACTGGTGCTTGGGGCATCTTGACCTTTTGGGCATAATTCACAAAGTGCTCATGTTTACTTTTAAAATCCTCATAGCCTATGATCCACAAGCAGTAAGAGGTAACTCTCTTCCATCCTCTCCACTAAATTACTTCATCTACAAAGCAGCTGAAATGTGACTTTCTAAATAACTTATAATCTAATTCAGATCACACATATTTTCAAAGAGTACCATCTTCAGGAAGTGCTTCTAAAACTTTGTTGCATGCCTTCAAGCTGTTTGTGACTTGCAGCAACCTAAGCTGAACCTGTCACAAGATGATCTTGGCTAGATTTGTTCAGAAGGGGGTTGACATTGTCTTCTTCTAAGGCTGGCAAAATATGACTTGTCCAAGTTCAGATAGTGAGTTTCCATGGCTAAGTAGGGATTCTAACTCTAGCCTTCAGAGCCATAGCCCAACACTGAAACCACTACATCCTTTGGGATGGTAATTTTGGGGCAATTTTTAAATGAATCATAGGTGAAGAAATATTTGATTATTTGATATTTAATTGCTGGCACATGAAAGTATCAACCAAATTCACTAAAACAAGTTTGCCCCAATCTGGTGAGAAGATAAATGCAGATGTATTTGCCATCTGTAAGGAACTGTGTCCCCAAATGGATAGTGGAGTGTTCCATCTTGCAGACATTTCTCTTCATAAGCAGTAACTGTATCTTGTTAGCTATTGGCAGAGGACAAAGACTAGCTGGACTTGGGGTTTCTCTGTTTCACTTTCCCATCAAAGGGCTGAAGGGTATAACATTAAAAAAATAATGGTGCATATATACAGTTGGCCTCTAGCTATATGTTAAGGATGATGATGTGTGATATAGAAGACCTACCTGTGATACTCTACATGCAGTGACCCTTCATGTTAAGAGTAGGACAGTGCTTCCTTCCTGCACTATAAAGTGAGTTATTTGTGATAAATTTGTGGTTGTGGTGCACAGGTATGAACAAAACATTTTGATACTTAAAACAGAAAAATAGATGTAGAGTAGCTGATGTAGATCAGCCAGAGGTTGATGGTTTAACTGATGATTTAGAGAGGATTGTGGGATTTCCTGTGTCACAAGTCTGGGAAATTCAGGTCTGGGAAATGATGGTTCTCTCAGTGAGAAAACTGGCTTGGAAAGTACAGCCCCAAGGCCAGTCAGAGGAGTCAGAAAGAGCAACAGCAGATAAAGAATTGAGTGAAGAGCTGAGTGATAAGAAGGTTCCCAAGAGAAACCACCGGTAGCTACGGAGATCAACAAAAGTCTTTGTTTACAAATCAGAGCCAAAAATAGATTATGTCAGTCTGAGAGATTACGTGAGAAAGTTGTGGAGAAAATTCATGGGAGCCATAATGCTTTCATTTGTGTCTATTAAACAGCAAGTTGTTTCCTTTAAGGGCAGTTCAGGCAACGTTGCATTAGGTCTGAGTTCTCTTGTTCCTGGTTCAAGTCAAGCATTGGATTTGGATTTTAATGTCCTGGAAGTTTTCTATGTTCCTGTTAATGTACTCCTGTTCAAGTTTTACTAGTTATACCTTCTTGCTTGTGGACTTATGCTGTACCTGTGATTTTTGGCTGTTCTTGGACTTTGTCACCTCTGGAACTTTATGAGACATTTGAATAATTGTTTGGTTATCACCTGTTGTCATGCACTGGCATGCACCTGTGATACTGTGTTTGCTGTTAGTTTGGCCCTATTGGCTTTCTTTACCACTCAGTGCTATACTTGTTGTTCTGAAAGAAACATGGCTGCTCAGCTCCTGGGAATTTATCATTTTTCACCTACTGTTGTATGACATTTTACAAGGTTTACCTGGATTAAAGCATCTGAAATCTTATCTACGTCACCTCAGTCGAGTTGAACACTGTCTGGCAACATATATCTGATGTAAGTACTGGTTAAATAGAGAGCTACAAGACATTCCCACAACCTCACACTTGCAGCCAAGTTATTGAGCCAGAATACCTGTTGCTAAACCTTTTTGGATTATATATCTTTCTTTCTTATTCCTACTTTTTATATGCTTTTTATGTGTTTAACAATAAACTGTTTGCTTATATTCCTGGACTCTTGTGTGGTGCAGTGGTCATAGGTGTTTCCAGGTCTGGAGTGCAACAGTAATCAGGGTACGTAGTACCCAAAGCCAGCCAATTTATTTTGACACATGATATGTGGGCCTTTGTTATCTGCTGGGATTTGGTTCCAGAACTCCCCAAGGACACCATTAGTATGCTTATACTAAGCATAATAATAATAATAATAATTTATTTTGCCTAGTAGATATTCAAATGACTCTAGCCACCCTCATCCCAAACATCCTGTTGAGGCATACCCAGGCTTTTTATAACCGTATCATCTAGAAACTAGGATTATAAATACTATCTCCCCCATTCCTCATAATGAAGATTTTTCCATATGCATGTAACTATTATGCAGACAATCCTGATAGCAAAGCTACTATGTTTGCATATTACAAAGCAATAACATCAGTTATCGATAGCACACAGAAAAAAGTGCACTGCAATCTTCCTAGGATGAGATGTAGTGTTTCAAATAAGCATTGTCAGTATGAGCCAAAAGAACTCAATCAAATAAACAGAACGTCTATTTTCCATCAAGTTCACTAAAAGGGGGAGCTGTAGTTTCTTGGCAAAAAAAATGAACTAGGTAACAAACAGTTGCGACTCTACTTAACCATCCAAGAAAAAGTTCAGATGACGTCTGTTTCCTCCAAATATAAGCCAAACCAACAATGATCAAATTTCAGCCAAATCCCCTCTAAGGAAAGCTATGGCTTTGTCTAAGGAATAATCTTGCATGTAGCATCAGCTGAAATAAAGTAGTTTTTCAATTACTAACAACCACAAACATGTGCAATATTTAAACGTTTTCTCTTAAAGATGACAAATAGGGCAGGTCAATTGACCTGCCTTCTATCTACTGGAATGCCCAGTGGTTGCACGAGTTGAGATGAAAATGTTATTACACATTTTCACTGAGATGTGAATATCATAGGTTAAAAAGAGGAATCCCGTGGTGTATTTCTCATTCGTCTGTTTCTCTGTTATGCTGCAGACTACCTGGGAGACCTTTTCTGAGGACTAAATTACCATTTTTTAAGGACATGTCAAGTACTTACTAGGAAAAAGTTTATTAACAGGACTATGGCCATACCACTTCAGCTGCAGTTCTCAAAATACTATTATTTCACTGCAGGAAGTATAGTGGTATGGGTGAAGGCAGACTTAGAGGAACTGTAAAGCCCTACATTCCTTGTGGGCTTCTATCAAAGTCACTAAGCTGTTGTAAACAAATCTCAAGGGTTTCTTCTCTAAAGAAGGTTCCAGAGGGCAAGAAAACCTTACAGCCCTTTAAATATTTCCTGGGTCTTCTGACTGCAGACGCAAGCTGCTGTGCTTTCTCTTCTTCAAGACCTGTTGATTTTACTGTTCCAACTGAAGATGGACCTTTCCCTCACTGGACAGCACAGTCCTTGAGGTTACTGGTGTCTTCTGCCACCATGCCTGCATTCAAGCTCTTCTTCTGCTCTATTTCCACCTGGAAAGAAAATGGAAATGAATGAACTATGGAAAATAATGACTCTACCTATTTTTCTGTTTTCTGGTCTCTGTCAGCAGTAACTAAAGTGACAAAGTCCCTCACCAAAGGCTCCTAAATAAGCTCTTCAGCCATGGAATCAGAGGACAGGTCTTGTCCTGGATTGGAACCTGGCTAAACTGTAGGAAACAAAGGGTGGTAATAAATGGACATTTCTCTGGATGGAAAGAGGTGAGAAGTGGCGTACCCCAAGGTTCAGTTTTGGGTCCGTTACTTTTTAATTTATTCATTAATGATCTGGATGTAGGAGTGAATTCTGAGGTAGCAAAGTTTGCAGACGACACTAAATTGTTCAGGGTAGTTAAAAATGAAACTGATTGCAAAGAGCTCCAGAAAGATCTCTCGAAATTGAGTGAATGGGCAACAAAGTGGCAAATGCATTTTAACCTAAACAAGTGTAAAGTCATGCACATCGGGGCAAAGAACCCCAACTACACCTACAAATTGATGGGGTCAAAGCTTTCCGAGACAAACCAGGAAAGGGATCTTGGGGTTTTGGTGGACAGCTCAATGAAGATGTCAACCCAGTGCGCAGCAGCAGTGAAAAAGCAAATTCTATGCTAGGCATGATCAGAAAGGGAATCGAAAATAGGTCAGCAAATGTTGTATTACCTCTCTACAAATCTATGGTAAGGCCACATTTGGAGTACTGTGTACAATTCTGGTCTCCGCACCTTAAGAAGGAGATAATGGAACTGGAAAAGGTACAGAAAAGGGCAACAAGAATGATCCAAGGGATGGAGCGGCTCCCTTATGAAATCAGGTTGCAACGCCTTGGTCTTTTCAGCCTTGAAAGACGGCGTCTAAGAGGTGACTTGATCGAAGTGTATAAAATCATGCATGGGATAGAAAAGGTGAATAAAGAAAAATTATTTTCTTTGTCACAAAACACTAGGACTAGAGGGCACTCCCTGAAGCTCCAAGGTAGGAAAATTAGGACTAATAAAGGGAAATATTTCTTCACCCAGAGGGTCATTGGGATATAGAATTTACTTCCAGAAGAGGTTGTGACAGCTGTCAGCCTGAACAACTTCAAGGCAGGATTAGACAGATTCATGGATACCAAGTGTATCGGTAGTTCCTGAAAAGAACATTCAAGTGCCACCTCGGAGTGGTTGAGGTAGGCAGGATTTCCCTGGGTACTGGTTGTGGGGGGTCGAGAGCAGGTTAGGGTTTTGCCCTCCCTTCTGCTCGAGATCCCCATGTACAACTGGGGGCTACTGTGTGATACAGAATGCTGGACTAGATGGGCTGAGGTCCGATTCAGCATGGCTCTTCTTATGTTCTTATGTTCTAAAGGCCTAGAATAATATGTCCACGTCTAAGAATATTATTTGCCAAAGTAGTACAAACACTTCTCAGAATTTCTGGAAGTATATCTAAATAGGATTGAAAAACTACACCTCCATGTACAAACCAGCACGAGCACTGCCTTCTGCGGAGGAGGCCCTGCTCTCGGTCCCATCCTCGTCTCAAGTGCGGTTGGTGGGAATGAGAGAGGGGGCCTTCTCTGTGGCCGCTCCCTGCCTCTAGAACTCCCTCCCCAAAGAACTAAAAATGCCCCCCTCTCTCCTCTCTTTTAAAAAGCTTTTAAAGACCCATCTGTGTAACCTAGCTTATAGAGAGGACGACGACTAGGATATCTTATACACATTCTCGCCTGGACATAGAACACCTATCTCAGTCTGATGATGTAATACATTATACTATGCTTCGAACGTTTTCTGTTTAAGTGTTTTGACTTCTTATGTTTATGACATTTATTTAGTTTAACCCTCAGTTCTGGTTGTTTATAAGTTTATTGAGTCTATTTATTATATGTTTTGCTTTGAGTGCTGTTTATTAGTTTTTTGGCATTTAATGTTTGCCATTTCTGTTTTTCTTGTGAACTACCCTGAGTCCCTTTGGGGAGAAAGGATGGTCTATAAATAAAGTTTTTTAAAAAAATTATTCACTATTAGTATGCAAGAACTGGAATTATTGACATGGTATTAATTATGATAGGGAAAGCCCTTAAACCTGATGGATATAAATTAGCATATGGGGTGGTTCAGATAGATGGAGCCTTACGGCAGCAATTTCTATCTTTCATTTAAAAATACAGCAAAAAGTACAGAAGTTCTGGAAGTCTTTTTATTGTCTTCCTGTCGGATTCATGGCTATATGAAATGCTTTATATCTTGTCAGATAAAAGGTCCATTTCAAAAATTGGAAAGCTTATTTTTTGGAGCGACAACTCCCAGACTAATCCAGGTGACATGGGTAAATTATGAAGGTTGGCAGATTCTGGAAGCTGTAGTGCAATACTTAATTTTTTTCCAAGCCCTGGGGAGGGTCTAATAGTTCACTGCAGTGAGTTCTTACTATTAAGACCTCTTTTGGAACTCATTCATTCTCCCAGTCCTGGCAAAAGAGATGCATATACATTAAAAGTTAATTGCATAATCATACCTTATAACTGTAGTGTGCTGAATAGTTGACCCATTTCCTGACATCTGATTTGCCTTCCACAGAGATAGACCGGATGGTGGCCTTGGATGCAGAAGTAGTTGGCATATCAAATTCCACGTCCACATAGTGGACAAAACTTGAAGGCACTTCTCGGTCTGAGCCAAGTTCCAGGTGGCAGAAAAAACAGTGAGGATGACCTGAAGCTATGAAAGAGTGGAGAAGGAAAACAATACAAACATTAAAACCTCTCTGTTATAATATAATTGGTATAATTATATTGTTGTGAGCCACTCCGAGTCTCCTCAGGGAGATGAAGCGGGATACAAATAAAATTGATGATGATGATGATTACAACTGAACATAGCCTGGGAATGTTCCTTTTTTGGATTATAACTAGTAGATTCCCCAGCCACAATGACCACTAGACATACTAGTTGGGAGACTTTGAAAAGTGTCACCCAATAGTTTTTAGAACACTGCAGAACTCATGGGGTTCAGTGTCAATTAGTCCTAAAACCAAATTACTTTGCAAGCAGATGAAAGCTTAATGGGTCTTGCCAAAGATCCTGGTAAGGTTTGTGAAATGAGTGGACTTTCACATACGATCAGACTGCAACTACCATCAGATCTGGCCAGCAGAATCACTAATGACCGAGGATGGGATCTGCAGTCCTGACAGCATTGGAAGGGTCACATGTTACCCACCCTATTCTAAAGAATTATTATTATTAATAGTAATTTTAATTCTTACCAGCCTTTAATTCTTGTGGCTCAAGGCAGGTTACAACATAGTTTAAACACATAATCATTGTAAGCATTCTATAAAATACACATTTTAAATGTATTTCTATACATATAATAAATAAATAAGTACGTTATTTTTAACCTGCCCTCTCCCCCATGGAGGGACTCAGGGCGGCTTCCAAAGACAAAAATGGCAAACATTCAATGCCGTCTAAAATGATAAAATAGCAATAAAATAAGAACAGACAGTCAACAACAAACAGTTAAAGTATCCAATAAAACACCCTAGGTTTAAGACATACAGTCAATTGACCTCATAAATACACAACAGACTGATAAAATCTGTATAAAAATATATGAATATAAAAATGTGTCTCTCCAATAAGTTAAGACAATAAAATCACTGTCAGCATCATCTGACAAGATAAAGGAATGGGAGGCAAATTGTCTTCCTTTTTCTTATTAAAGGAAATTAATATTAAAATACACAGAACCAAGACTGAAATACAGGATGTGAGTTTAAAATGAATGCTTAAACTCTGGGCAGGCTGGATAGGCCTGCTGGAAGAGATAGATCTTCAGGTGGGTTTTAAATTCTGACAGCTAATTATCTGTCAGAGCTCTTCTGGCAGGTTATTCCACAGTCTTGGGGCGGCCAATGAAAAGGTCCTCTGGATGACCGTCACCAGTCGAGTTCTGGCAGGCTGGATTAGCAGCCATCAAGAGGACCTAAGTATTCAGGATGGATGGTATGAGAGAAGGCAATATTGTAGATAACCTGGACCCAAACCATGTAGGGCTTTAAAAGTCAAAACCAACACACTGTACTTTGTCTGGAAACTAATTGACACCTAGTGGAGTGACTTTAGTATAGGAGTGATATGGTCACGCCGGGATGTTCCTGTAACCAACCTGGGTGCCATATTTTGAATCAGCTGGAGTTTCCGAACTTGGTACAAAGGTAGTTCAATGTAAGGCACACTGCAGAAACTTTTATCTTGGCGAATGGTTTTATATGTATTTTTATCTATTGTTTATGTATGATGTTTTAAAAGGTTATTGTTAGCATTGAATTCTTGCTGTTAGCCGTTCTGAATCCCTCCACGGAGGTAGAGAAGAATGGGATATAAAAGTTTTAAATAAGTAAATAAGTAAATAAGTAAATAAATAAGTTGATAATAAGCACCCTTACCGTGCAACTATCTGGGCTGACATTTGGAGATATGGATACAGGAGCACTCCCAAGCTGCAAACAAAGTCTTTCAGGGGGAGTGTAACTTTATCCAGAACTGGTTGACAGACCTCCATCCCCAGAATGGATCCATGATGGCAAGCACCTATGTTTTGTCTGAATTCAACTTCAATTTGTTTTTCCTCATCCAGCCCATAACCTCCTCCAGGCATTCATTTAGAGGAGACACACAATCCCTAACTGAAGCTGTTTTTGAAGGCATAAGAGTCATTTGGGTGTCCTCAGCATCTTGATAACAAACCGCCCCATGCCTATGGATATTCTTGTTCAGCGGTTTCATGTAAAAATTAAAAAGCATTGGAGACAGAATGACACCTTATGGGATGCCATCTAATCTTTCCTTTTTTGAGGAGCAGCTATCCCCAAGCACCACCACTTGGAACCAGCCTGCAGGAAAGTGCCTCTGATTCCCAGCTCATCCAGGAATTCCAGAAGGATACCATGGTCAATGATATCGAAAACTGCTGAGAGGTCTAGAAGCACCAACAGGGACACATACGCATTGTCTGCATTAAAACAGAGATAATCTACTAAAGCAATCATAGAAATCTCAACTCCATATCCTGCTCCGAAGCTGATTTGAAATGGGTTGAGGAAGTGTGTGTCATCCAAGGACTGCCTGGAGAGGGAGGGCCATTGCCTTCTCAATCACCATGCCCCCAAAAGGTTAGATTGTCAATCAGAATTTAAGGTCTGTTCAGCATTTAGGGATATATAATAAATACTTCCTAGAATGCAGAGAATTTATGTCAGTGAGTGGAGAACTATAGAGAGTTCCAAATATCCTTTACAAGAGACAATAAAAGAGGAAACCCCTACTGAGAAGTTTTTGATTTAGCACAGCTACTGTATAGTTGTGTCTGGGTCTTTTTGGAAGCCCTCAACTCTAATCTGGCCACAGCCTTAAACCTACTAGGTGAACATATCCAGATGACAACAAACATGATCAACATGTTTGGAAACTAAAACTTATGATGAATAGTTAAGGGATTTGGGTATTTCATAACCCAAGAGGGAGGAATCAAGATACCTGTTATTCAGCAACTATGAAGGGACATACATTCTCAACCCCTGGTTTTGAACCATGCACAGATCCACAAAGAAGAAGCATATATCAATTCTGTCTCGGTTTACAGACACTACCATGATCCCTATCACCTTCATGTACAGAGCTGAAAAAGGATTAACGAAGTGTGAGTATCAGGTTGGACCAATCTGCATATTTCCTAAAAATTAATCGAAACACATTCAGAAATTCTCTTCAATTAATAGAATCATCCCCTCACTAACCCAATATAAATCATGTAGATTGATCTATAAATCTCTCTCGCCCCCCCATGTGTGTGATGAAATTAACTTTGCAGGATATGTGCTTAAAAAGTATATCACTTTTCGGATTCTACTGCTCACTGCAATGCACTTTGAGAAAAAGAGATGACTAAAGGCCAGATTTCTACAATATTCAGATCCCAAGCTGTGATTTAAATCCCATTCTTATTTGGTATGCGATGGCTTTCTCACAGTCGATGCAGAAACTTATTATATGAATCAATGTTTTCTTAACACTTATTGTTCTGCTTGCCTGCTGCCTAACTAAAAGAAATCAACACTTTTGCACTGAACTACTGAATCGTGTCCAGCCTGTAAACAAGGCTTATTGTATCAGCCAGAAGCAGCAGCATGCTGCTTATGAATCAGGGAAAATGCCAGAGAACTTACCAAGCTGTTCTTGGAACAATCATAGCAATGCTCTTTGTGGAAAACAATTGCTCTGTTTTGATCTTACAGCTCCAAATTGGCCAAACATAATGGTTTTTTGTAGGACTAGTTTTGTGACATCGAAAAACAGCTGTCTTTCAAACACAACATAAGACAGCTGCATAGTTAACAACATCTGCCTTGTGTTTAGCAAGGCGTAACTGGTGCCTGTATGCATCATTGCAAACTCCATCTAGCAAGACCCAAATTGGATTGATTTTATGAGAAGCCGGAGGTATATATTAATCAGGTTAAGGCGTCTATCTGTACACATTTACAAATAGAACAGAATTTTCTTCTACGTATAAAGGATAGAAGCGTCATATAAACTACTATATTCAGCATTTTACATTTTACAACAAAACACTATTGTGCAATCAAACTAAGTGGTGATACACCTATCATATCCAGACATATATAATGCACACCTTTTAGGCCAAATTGCATTGTGAAAATTAGGGTGTGCATTAGATTCAAGGATGTTTTAGATTTGAGCATGTAAAACAGCCATTCTGTGCCAGGTTTGCAAACTGCTGGGCAATCTCATTAGCCTAGGCTCCTTTGTAGCCATTCAAATTGCACGGTCCAAGTGGCAGCAACCAATAAGAATGCTGTGCTGACCTTTTCTCGGCCAATAGGGAACCTTCTTGGATTTCCCCCCTTGCTAGGGCTGTGGCAAAGTTGAGGAACTCTGACTGATGCCTCCATTTAAAGAGGCTGTAGTTGCAACCTGGAACTCAGGCGGGTTGAAGGCTGAGAGCTGAGCATGTAACTGTGGATGTTATTGTGGCAGCAGGTGAAGTAGGAGGATGGGAGGGGACAGGAATGGTGGCGGTGGCAACCACTTTTAGGATGCCTGTCAAGTAGGGAGCTCTCTTCCTCCCACTCCTCAGTGCTCGGCCCACCATGGAGGTGCCACTCAGAGATCCTCCACTGCGCTGCAGCCTGAGCAAGGGGTGGAAATCCAAGGACACACCTAATGGCCATTAGATTTGCTTAAATATCTGGGTTGACTGACTTACTATGAACAAATGAATACTGTCTCACTGCATCTCATTTTTAATGTAATTTTTATGCAAATAATAGTGTGGGACCTCAACATTTCTTCCCTGGAACCCATGTGACACCACAGAAATGTCAAGCACTACAAATGATAATGGCTGTTTTCCCACCCAAATGATGACTTTTCAAACTCTTCCTGTAAGGAGGAAAAACATGAACCTCTGAGGAATACCTTTAAAAAACACTTCGATGAAAGTGTTTTTTTCATCAATATCCTAACATGCGCAACAATTTATTGCAAGATTATCTGGTTGAAGGAGAAATATACTCACCAGAGTTTTTGTCAGGCAGTCGATTTATCCTCCACACAATGGAATTAAAGGCATGCTCATATTTGGCAGTTCCTAGTGTTACTCTCATGACTGGTTCAGAACCAGAAACACTGGCAGATCCAAAGCTAGCACTTCTGTTCACCTTTGCTTTCAAGGACTTCTCCCCAAGAACACTATCCCTGCGGAAGTTTTTCACCCACTCCTGTGGCACAGGATAGCGGACCATCACATTTTCACAGGGAACCTGATTTAGTGGGTCTCTGTTGGAGGAGAACCCTGGTGACATCATCAGCCAACTCTGAAGCTCCACCTCAGCCCCATTGATGCTAGCTGCCACCCTCAAGGAAAAGGGCAATGTCTTCTCAGAAAATGCCGTCCTAAAGCGCATTATTTCAAACCTGCAGGCATCCAAAGGATTAAACAGAATGGCACGGGCAGTGGCAAATGCCTCCTCATCCACACATGAGTGGAAAAGGCAATCATACATCTTAATCCACTTGGTGGTGGTGGTGGGTATGATGTCCTGCCGGGAAACAATTTCATTTCCTTTGACAAGGATGTCATTGAGACCCAGCCTGCATTCTGCTAGGCCAGAAAGAAAAGTGAGAACATAGACTCTTGTTAACACATTATGCTGCAAAATCCTGTTGTCTCCTTTGGCCAAAGTGCCATAAAACTCATCCTTTACATCCACAGTAATCTCTTCCTCTTGGTAGTTTAATCCCACGGTGCTCAGGTCTGTTGATGAAGCGGGCAAATCCATCAGTGTATCCTGCACTGACCTGATGAAGCTGAGGAAGTCTTCATAATTGGTGGTGCCTAACTTGATAACCTGTTCTCTCTCTGCTGTGTGCAAGACAGATGGTTTTGGCTGGTATTTCTTTTTCTCCTTATAAGTGGTTCGGTCTATTCTCACACTGTGTATCCTTCCATTCTCATCATAGTTCTGGAGCTTAGGTTCTGAAATTTCATGGTTGATATCAAGTTTGAATTCCTTGAAAGGCTTTTCCAGTCCTTTCTCATAAAAGAGCTGTAAGCACCTGCTCTCAGTCAATTTGACATAAATTGGTCCCCAGTGCCTAGAGGACATGATATTCTTTTTTTCTGGTATCCTCAACATCATCGGCCAACCATCTTTTCGCTGAGGTGGTCCCAAACTGGATAAGGTATTGTCCAGCTGAGTTGGTATGCTAGGGTCATCATCAGGTAGAGTAGGGCTGCTGAGCTGATCAGGATCCCCAATCTGAAGTTGTTTCAGTTGCTCAACGGCATCTCTGTGCCTGAGATGTTTACTTGATTCATTGAAGCTGATGGCGTCAGCCTCTTGATGGAGGATAATGAGGGAATCTCTCTGGTTTCTACCAGTGTTACCTGAAGCAAGGTAGGTTTGGGAACGTTTGTCTCGTTCCTCAAAAAAAGAACTGAATGGGTTGATGGGGGAAGGTTGAACATCACTTAGAGAATCATCAAGGAATGGATTAGTAGCACTCCAAGGAGGTGCCCCATCAACTGAATGTAATCTGCTTAAGGAGGAAAGATCTAGCTTTTGAACTTTAGTGAGATCACCTAGTGCACTTCTGGGACGCTCTCTTTTTTTAAAAGATGATGCGAGGGTACTAGAGGTCACAGCTATGATCTCTGTTGCTGTTGTTGTTGGTGCTGTTGTTATTGATAATGTTGTTGTTACTGTTGCTGCTTGTGATAGCGTTACCAATGGTGGTGTGTCTGGTTTCACAGGAGTTACAATTGGTGGAGAAATAGACCTGGCTTCCTCATCGTCAAATGTTACCCAGCTGGGGAAACGAGCTGTTGTTGAAATTTCGCTGTGGCCATTAATGGATGTGCTGTTCAGATGCCAGCTAGTGGCTTCCATACCTAGCTCTTCATCTTCTAGAAGGGATGAGGAATTGTCTAAATGAAAGGATGGAGAAAAAAAGAGAGTGTCATCACCATAATTGAAGTTCTAAACATCTCCCCCCCCCTTCCTGTATTATTAGAACTTAACATCATTCAATAAAGCTAAACGAAGGAAACTGCAGTCAGGACATATGTACTTTCCCAAGTTATAGTTTAACTATGTCGGATTTTTTTTTAGTAACATTTGCTTAGCTAACTTTAAACAAGGTTTAAATTGGTTAGTGGAGGAGACAAACTCTGTTTTGTCATTAACTTAGTACCAACCAGGATTTTGTTTCTTTACTACCCTACAATAAGGGTGTCAAATTCATTTTTTCCCCGAGGACCACATCAGCCTTATGGTTGCCTTCAAAGGGCTGTTGAATCCATGGACAGAGAATTCATGGATACAGAGAACCAACTATAATTTCTTTCATAGTGGCCAGTGCATTTTCGTTTTTACCCAGTTTGAGTCCCCAGATATCATTAAAAGACAACTCCCATCACTTTTGATTATCCGTCTTGTGGACTGAGGATAATGGGAATTGCAAATCAGCCACACTTGTGACTCTGAGGTTGTGGAAAGGTTAAAAGACTTTATAAAGTCAGACATCATATCCACAAGCCCTGTATCTAAATTCAAACCCCACGATCCTGACTAAACACAACAAACTGCAACCTTCCAGATGTCACTGTATCACACACACATACGGTCTTGTCATAATGTCTAAAGATGGGGAATATAGGAGTTGTAGTCTAGCATCTGGAGGGCCACATACAATGACATGGTGGACCAGATTCGGCCCACAGGCTTTGAGTTTGACACATGTGCCCTACAAGATAACAAATGGATGAAGTTCATATTCAAAACTCAAGACAACCAAAACAATACCTTCTAGGTACATACCTTAACCTAGTGGTTCTCAACCTGTGGGTCCCCAGATGTTTTGGATTTCAACTCCTAGAAATCCCAAGATGGTAAACTGGTTGCGATTTCTGGGAGTTGTAGGCAAAACACCTGGGGACCCACAGGTTGAGAACCACTGCTTCAGTTCAATCCTTTCATCCAACCAGAACTCAGAATGCACAGAACTGGGCCTATGCTTCCATAAGCATTGCAACCCTTGATAAATAGTAGGCATGCATCAGCAAAGCATGCAAATTACATTTACAGAGATAGCCCTACCCAACCTTCAGTATTTGCAATTATATTAACATGCTGGTAATGGAAGACATAATTGTAGGCATATTGAACATTTTGTACAGATTACCTAAGGGTGGGATAGAAGAATACAATTAGGTTTGATAAGCACACTCTACAGTAGCACAAGCAGATGCATATCATCCCATCCATGAATGTTTTAAGTTGATCATGCTGGCTGAGGGGCTGTGGGATGTGTATGCCAATAAACCAGTATCTTCAAATTTTGGTTAGAGCTGTACTTAGACCACATGAAGGTTTTGGTGGTGGTGGTGGAAGGGGAAAACAATGCAAAATGCTGTTTATATATGTTAAACATCTGATGCCTAACCGTTTCCCAAGTAAGGACTACATTACTCGTAGCTAATGTGTGAATTAAGATGTTCACTGCATGCCATATTACCTCCTGATCGAGACAGATGTTCATAATCATTACTTTTGTTCACTTTGATTAATTCTATAGTATGGCCAGAAGGTGGTGCCATAAAACTAGACTAAAACAAATCTAAGTATATTCTCAAATTTGACATATTTAATTGCAGGAGCATTTCCCTCCCTAAAGTTAAATGGCAGAATTGTGCTGCAGGGATTCTTACTGCTTATCACAACTGCTGTCACAATACATTAGCTACCTCATTAGCCACTTTTCTATTCAAAGTCACTTGCTGTCTGACATGCAATGGTGTTTACTATCTGAAAGTATTTTGATAGTTGGCATATGATACTGTATGAACGTAACAACAGTTGACAGATAATTTACATTGGTTGGTAGACCCATTCAATCAATTTTAATGGTGAGTCAACACAAAGTTAAATCCAGTGAATTCAATGCATCTACTCTAATTTTGGCCAATGCGAAATTGTCCAACAACCACAAACAAAACACGCTAAAATGCAAATCAAAACTTTCTTTGCCATTTTTCATTTGAATGATGAAACCAGAACCCTAGCCACATTTGAATGTTTTGTTTCAGTAATAATGAGAGTCAGCTTTAGGAATAAGTCTGTAGGTAGGGCTTCAGATTTCATAAAGGATACACTATTCCAAGTTTTTCTCTCTGTAAGTAGGACAAGTATCCCCCATTTAGAGGTGAAAAGAAGAAAAGACACTTTAAAAACGACATATGTGAGCAGCATGATTGATGCTCATTTCTTCCTGTTGGAAAGGAGAAGTCTGGCACCTATTTTAACACCACTTACAAAGCAGAGCTGTTTTCTCCCTCATTTGACAACTCAAAAGGTGATGTCTGCCAGAATGATCAATGATAAGGATCTCCTTCAGTTTAAACCTTTAAAGGACCAGAACTATATTTAGACAAAGGGAGGTGCCCTTTTTCAGCAGGTTTCATGAGTGTGTGTGTGTACATGCCTTTACATTATGGCGACCCCATGATAATAGTGTTTTAAAGGCAAAAAATACTTAAGAGTTGGCTTTGTTAGTTTCTGCCTACAGTACGTGGTGTTTGTTGAGCTCCTATTCAAATATTAGCCAGGGCTCACTCTGCTTAGCTTCCAAGATCAAATGGGATCTTAGGTACGTATCATACAAAGGAAACAGCTAATTTACTGTAATTCTAACTGCCAAAGACAAAGAGTGCTTGTGGGATTCCCTGCCTCATGTGCCAAAATAATTTGGCATACTATGCACCTTAACTTGAATGGAGGGGCGTGATGCCATTTGCTGCTCTCTTTCAGGCAGCAAAATGTCTCAGAGTGCCACTTTGCTTTACCTATGAGGGCGGGTCAATAAGTCAGTGACTTTTTGAATTTCCTGCCTCTTAACTGAAAGGGCAACACTGCTGCTGTCAACAGGCATCTGTCACTTGACTCCTGTCAAAATTTGAACAAGCTGCGTCATTTAGTTTGTGTTTGACAGCCATTGATAGCAGACTACCGCGTGATTTGAGAACGTGGAAAAAAGTGAATTTTGTGTGCTCATTAAGCATTATTTTTTACGGGAAAAAACATCACTGAAACCAAGGCTAAGCTTGCGAAATACTATGGGGACTCTGCACCATCAATTTCAATGGAAAAAAGTGGTTTACTGAATTTTGTTGTGGCCATACAAGCATAGAAGATGCCGAATGTTCTGGACACCCAGTTGAGGTCTCTACACCTGAAACAAATGAAAAAAATCATGATATGGTGTTGGCCAATCGGAGATTGAAAGTGCGAGAGATTGTGGAAGCCATAGGCATCTCACATGGCTCAGTGGTTTCAATTTTAAACGATCACATGGGTATGAGAAAGCTTTCCGCAAGATGGGTGTCGCGTTTGCTCACAATCGACCACAAACGCAATCGTGTGACAATTTTGCAGGAGTGTTTGGCATTGTTCAACCGCAATATGGATAGGTTTTTGTGCCGTTTCGTAACTGTGATGAAACGTGGATCCACCACAACACAGCAGAGACCAAACAGCAGTCAAAATAGTGGGTTTCTTGGGGTGAATCAGCGCCAAAGAAGGCCAAGGTGGGTTTGTCAGCCAATAAAGACATGGTGACCGTTTTTTGGGATGCACGCGATATAATCCACATAGACTACCTTCAAAAGGGTAAAACAATCAATGGTGAAAATTATGCCAACTTATTGGGTTGATTTAATGAGGATTTGGGGGAAAAACTGACTACATTTGGCCAAGAAAAAAGTTCTTTTGCATCAGAACAATGCAAGGGTGTACACATGTGCAGTTGCCATGGCAACAATCCATGAATTGAGATACAAATTGCTTCCTCATCCGCCCTGTTCTCCGGATTTAGCCCTCAGTGACCATTTCTTGTTTCCAAACCTGAAGAAATTGCTCGGCGGAAAGAGATTTGACTCCAAACTGAAATCATCTCACAAACAAATACCTATTTTGATGACCTCAACAAATCTTATTTTTTGGAAGGGATAAAAAAAATGGAGAAACGTTGGACAAAGTGTATAGAGCTCAAAGGAGACTACGTTGAAAAATAAAATGATTTTTTATCCAAAAACCCGTGTTTCATTCAAAAAGTCACAGACTTATTGACCCGCTCTCATATCAGCAAACATTCAATGCTGTGAGAAGCTGAACAAAGACAAAAGTAACCAACCCCTCTAAATCCCAAAAACAAATCCACATCTACATCAAAAATAATAAAACACTATACTGCAATATTACCAGTAATATTATATGGTAAATATAATATACAATTATTATATTATATATCTGCAACTTGTACCAAATGCTGTGTGGATTTTAAAAAACCACTCTTTGTCTAGGAAAAATGCACCTCCCCGCCATACAACAACTTCTGTGAACGTGTGTTCTGCAGCTTATCATACAGGAGAAGCACTGTCATGAATACTGCAGGCTGCGTGGGTTGAAAACTGCAAGTGATGGGGGAGAAGCAGGAGAATTCATAAGAGGACCAAGAGTTAATAGCACACTCCCCACCACCTTTATCTGCTTTGCTGGCTAGAGAGCTGATTATTTTAAGCAGTGTCTGAATGAATTTCATAACATTCTCAGAACTGGAGAGTGGAAGGTAGCTTTTGATTATCCATACAAGATAAAGATGAGTATTTATTGGAGAAGCAATATGAAAGTGTCCGTGTGGAGAAACATGTACATGTGTGCAGAAGGGCACATAGAGCCTAGGACTGGTTTGCATGTACACAGTACTTTAAGCATACACAATCTGCATTAAACTGGCACACTTAAGCTACTATCTGCATTAAACTGGCCACTATGGCTGATGATTTTCATGTCTGATCTACTGGGATTTGATATGGAGCATCAAATCTAGTAGCAAAACTAGTAGCAAACTTAACTTAAAGTTTTTGAAATACAGGATACAATCCTATACTCTGATTTCAATCCATAAATCAATAGGAAGAAACTGAACGATGGCAGAAATGTCTGTGCCACACAACTGTGTGGAATGAGGCTTTGAGAGAGAGAGAGACGATGGGCTGTCTTTATAAGAGTGGTTGATTAAGATGCTCTCTCATTAAGATGGAGAAGTGGAGGGAAACTGAGTGTTTAGTCTGGAGAAGACTGAGAGGTCATACAAAAATCATGTTCAAATAGCTGCAGGCCTATCATATGGAAGATGGAGTAAGCTTGCTTTTCGCTGCTCCAGAGGCATGGATTCAAATTACAAGAAATAGGCTTCCATCCAAACATTCGGAAGGATTTCCTGAGGGGAAGAGATTTTGAAAAGTGGCTAGACTTACCTGTAGATGACTATCTCTTCTTCACTGGAGATTTTTTTTTAAGGGATGGTTGGATACCCATTTCTCAGCAGCACTGTAGTAAACAATTTTTGCTTGCCAGTAGAATGGTTTTGGCACTTTGACCTACATTCCTAAGCTACATGCAGACAGTATGTCATTGTTCAAGGAGCACTTTATTGTCAGAGTGACCTCTTGAGATTTAAAGTCTCAAATGCTTAAGAGAAGAGCTAACAGTCTTCTAGAGCTATTGGTCTTGAATTACAGCTCGCACACCTTAACTGTCTGCCTCATCTCACACTCCTATAAGAGATGGAATACATACAGGAAGTTAGTTGCGCCTACAAAGGCTGTATTAAGTGTTGATGTCAAGAATATGTCAAAAGGCTGAGAAAGCAACCCACATGCTTTTCCGAAGTATGTTGGAACTTGCAGACTGGAGATTTTACACAGGATTCATTATTAGTAATCCTGCCCATTTCTTCAAGAAGTAGAATGACAAACACCAGCAAGAAACACATAAGATATCCAGTATGCATTAAAGCATCAAAGGGACAGCATGTTCAGGCAAGCTCGCCTTGGTATGGTGCTTCTTTCTTGCTCTTTATCTCAAACACAGGAGCTTGCTTGTCTTAAAATCTCACTACACAGAGTCATTCTAAGACAGAGATTTTCACTTTTACCTCCCTGGCGTAAGGAGAATATATTCACACACAGAAAATTACATTCCAGTTACTGGAACAATACGAGTTCAAAATAAACAAGAAGTTTTCAGTAAACCAACTACCAAGAAAATAGAGACAATTTGACCTTCTGTCCCGGATACCTATGTAAGGAAACATGTCTTAATTCTGTTAATAATTGGACAGAAGGCCAAAATTAGCAATTACAGATTAAGAATGAGTTACACTGCCATATACCAGAAGTCTGGTTGAAGATATTGACTGAAGGAATCAATTTAATGGGTGATAACTGACGCTCAAAGTTAGAAGTTTACTCATGTCTAAGAATACAGGATGTGAGAACAGATTTATAACTTGGCACTGAGGCAAGATGGAAAAGCACTGGTCATTTCTATTTTCAAAACAACATTACCCAAGCCAACCCTCATTGGTTTTCTTCTGGACTCAAAAATAGCAACACCGGCTTCCTGCTGTTGGTGCCCAAGAGTGTATTTCCCAGGGATTAAATGTTACCCTGCTTAGTAGTATATCTTCTGCTCAGTGTTCCTCAGACTCATTATATCTTGCATTTGCTGAATATGATAAGCAGAATGAATGCACACAGTGGAAGAAGGAAGGACACAAACATAATTTACATAAGCTGGTTGTTTCTTGGTCTTTCAGTTGAACACAACTTATATTCAGGCATCTTATAAAAGTACTCCAGAACCACACTGGCTGCCTTTTATATTACCTGCAGTGCAGAGAGTCACCAGCTTGGTTGCTGGTGAAAAAAATATTGACATTCTTTCACATTTATTGCTGGGGGTAAGATGCTTTTCCTTGAAACTGAACACATAAAAGCTTGCCGACAGTTCAATCATGCCACAAGAAGCATCAATATGGATCTATGAAGGGAGGAGTGATATGTTCTCAAGAGCTATGACATCTTCCACCAAACATCAGACCAAGGAAAACAGGAGGCTGCTGACAATCAGGAGGGAACAGGATTAAAGACCTCTCACTGGTTGCTTTCGCTTTGCTGACCTCAAAGGCTAGATTACTTGAGGTTGATGCTGCAGTTTGCAATTTCTTCTACTCTGGAAATGGTTTGGCAGCAAGGAAATGGAACAGAACATTGTTGATCTCAAGCTAGCAGGCAGGCTGAGGTCATTGGAAAGACTAATGACCAGATGTAGTCATCCTATTACATGTAGAGATGTGCCTGCGATAAAGCAGCACGTATCTGAGAATTGTTTATTCCTTTTACAGATCATTAGCATTAATAAAGTTGTGATTCTGTATGGTCTCATATCATTTGGGTGTGAGAAAAATTGCCTTCTACTGAATAGGCTGAGAAAACTTTAAAACAGGATTACAGTTTGTTATCTTATTTTTGGATATAATTGTCCTGCATATTACTGGCAAGTCATTCTGCTGTTAGGGAAGATAACCATTTTTTTACGATATTGTAAATAAGCTACCTATCTATGTAAAAGATAATTTTCTAGGTGACAGAAAACTTTCAATGATATTTTTTTGTTTCAAAGCCATCAAGCAGCATTTTATACACAGCGCCTCTGAATTGCCATATATACTCATATATATACACATGTATAAATCTAGGGCA
This sequence comes from Anolis apletophallus, assembly GCA_030556195.1. Classification (NCBI taxonomy): domain Eukaryota; kingdom Metazoa; phylum Chordata; class Lepidosauria; order Squamata; family Anolidae; genus Anolis; species Anolis apletophallus. Next base: position 19,127,623 of record JARBWK010000002.1, on the reverse strand, counting down.
TGTTTATGTGGCCAAAATTATGGGTTTTGATATGACCTATGGATAAGTCAAAGGTCATTCTGTGGAAAAGGAAAAGCAGCCATGCTGATTCAGGGGGCCAGCTGTACCTGGCTGCCAATACTATTTTCCCATCCAGACATTCAGAAAAGGCAGAAGTGGTGGAGTAGCAGAGAGAAGAGAGAGAGTCAATGCTTCTTTTAGCTTGTCCCAGGAGAGACTAAGCTGTCGCCTTTTCTACTCTACTCAGAAAAGGAAATGGTTCCCTGTCTGATAAAAGTGAAGGTACAGTACTCACATGGATCAATGGATAATAATAATAATAATATTTAGTTATATTCTGCCCTATCTCTCCGAGGAGACTCAGGGCGGATTCCAACAAACAAAGAAGACAAACATTCAATGCCTCAATGCAACAACAGATACAAACATAAAAGCCCCAAATATCCCCACATATGACAACAACTTATAACCTGAGATCTAGAAGTTATTCACTAAGTTATGTGAGTTGATTGTGTGGCCAGTGATGTTAACTGGACAAACATGATCTGACAAAGCTCGAATACAATAATGGTTTCCAGTCAGAAGTCTAATAGCGGTCTCTCATCATTTAATCCTTCTCCTCTCTTTTTGCTAATGAGCAAAAGTAAGCTTTTGGTTGTTATTTGAAGAAGAGAAGCGAGGGAGGCAGCTTTATTTCATTAAGGAGGAAGTTCCAAAGGTTGGGGGAAGCGATCACAGAGAAGGCCCTCCCTCTCGTTCCCACCAACTGTGCTTAAGATGGGGATGGGACTGAGAGTAGGCCTTGTTTGCTGACAGCAGTAACCAGGTTGGTTTGTAGGAGGAGATGTGATTAGTCAAATTAGTCAAACAGCCTAGACCCAAGCCATTTAGGGTTGGATAAGTTGAATCATGGTTTTTGGATTGATTTCTCAACGAACATTTCTAGACTTACATATTGTATTTAAGGTAATACATTTATGAGTGCATTCAGTGAATTAGGCTGAGACTTATGGCACTTTGTGCCAAAATTTATCTGGAGTTCTAATTCTTCCATGTTGAATCAGACTGAGCTCTCTCAAAATAAATATGCAAATGACTGCAGTCTTAAGGTCAAATGGAACATTATGTTAAACACATAGCGTGCCGCCTAAGAGTTCTGTTTACTGGACACTGAGCACAATAGTCTCAAGGTGGATTAGAACTCATATTTATGAATGGGAGATTCAATATTTTTCCATCTATTTTTCTCCTAAAACCCCCTATTCAAGTGCACTGGTAAAAATAAGAAATGGCTGAAATGTCAAAGTTAACTGAATCCAATCATTTAAAAGTTGGTCCATAATAGAGTCCTTTTTTAAAAAAAGCATTTAATAATTTGAAGAATTCCTTTAAAAATGTCCAGGTTAACACAATTCACCATTTAAAAGCTGATAAATAATAATTAGAGTCCTTTGTAAGAAACACTCCCTACTTTCTACTTACTACACCTAATGTTTGTGGTAAGCATACCATAATCTTCCCTCAACACCTGCTTTCACATCCACCACTCTAATGTGTTTCTGCCCAATACGCCTGGCAAAAAATTAAAACAAAACAAAATCCAGGGCTTGCTTTAAAGTGCCTTTGTCTGATTTTTTGCGAGGAAAAACAATCAAGAATTCTGTGGCTGTGCCTATGTTTTAAATGACACAATGGACAAAGCACAGTGTGAAGCTTTGTAGTTTGTTCAGCCCAGAAGCCATAATCTGCATAACCAATATTTTAGAATTCTGGAAACTGAAGTCCAAAACAGCTGGAGGACCAAAGATTGAGAAGCCCAGGTTTAGAAGTTCTTGCTGGAAGCAAGGATGATTGAATACTGTACACCAGAAAACCACTTTCACACCACAATACAAAGTTCCTTCTGCTTCCTGGTTTGTTGGCTCATGGAACACCAGCTGTAGGTTCAAAGAAAAGAGAAAACACACATAATTTTCCAAGTAAAAGGCCATGCAAAATTTCTTGTTTATGCCAAGTTGCTTGTCACATATTGGTGGCTCTGAAAGAAAACAAGATGATTTCAGCCCTGCTATGCACCTTAGGGCTGCTGTAAAATTGCACCGGGAATGTGGCACAGCTGGCTGGGTGTCAGCTGCATAAGATCTCTACTGACCAGAAGGTCATGAGTTTGAGGCCTGCCCGGGTCGGGGTGAGCTCTCGACCAAAATGTGTAGCTCGTTGTCGACCTTTGCAACCCAAAAGACAGTTGCATCTGTCAAGTAGGAAATTTAGGTACCACTTTGTAGGAAGGCTAAAATTAACTGATTTCTGGAATGTTAAATTGCCTCTATGTCTGTCTATATATGTTGTATGTCAATGGCATTGAATGTTTGCTGGCATATGTGCATTGTGATCTGCCCTGAGTCCCCTACGGGGTGAGAAGGGCGGAATATAAATGATGTAAATAATAAATAATAATTTCCCATTTTGGCTTTAACTATATTCAATGCTGTGCATCCATGCTATTAGCAGTTTTTAGAAATTATGTTAGATTTGGTACAAATTTAAGTGGCTCAATCTGTGCCGAAACAACCTGTACCCTGAATATTTGGTTAAAGAAAACAATGTCCCAATTTTACTATTATTAAGCAACTAAATCCAGGTTATAGCCCAAGCGAAAAATCAATAATAAGGAAACACAGTGAAAGATAAAAACAGAAGGTTGCAAAATTACTTTAAAATATATCAAGATACATTAACTAGGATGGATTGAACTGAACTGGACAGCAATTATTTAATTTTATCCCAAGTACAGAGATCAGATATTTTATATTTTGAGAGTATTGTATAATATAAAATGTAACAAATAATGCCACTTTATTTTCTAGAAATATCTGTTGGAAACAGCAACCTTCTACAAGCCTAATATATTTTAAAAGTCACTACGCATTCGAAGCTAGTTGAGTACAGTATGCATCAGAAGAGAGTTTTAGTCTGTATGCAACAGAGAAGAGACTGAAACAGAATGCTTAAATAATAAACTGTTTAAACTTTGACCCAATAAGCAATGCATCTGTCTGCTGAATAAATGAAGTTTTGTAAGTAAATCAACTATGTTAACTTTTAACAAATAGTACTTATTTTTGGTCTCCTGAGAGCATGATTTAAAAGCAATATATTTTATGGGAGAGTAATTTTTGGGGCAACTGAAATACCACTTCTGAAGATCTTTTACATATTCTGTACATTGAGATATCTTTGTTCCAAACAGTTTGAAGAGAAAACCAGGGATATCAGTCTAACAACTGAGAAACCTTAATTGTCTTGCATGAATACTAGGCATGAGAAAAAAGTTATGAAAATGAAATGATTCGTAAGAAATTCATAAGAAATGCTACTTTTGAGTATTTCCGCACCTGGAATGCCAACCAGGAAGTGGACTTTCTTTATAGAACTTCGGGGGCCAGGATTTTCTTAAGTGTTGTTATTAGGTCGTAAGGGGGGGGCACCCGCCTTCTCTCTCACCACCCTCCCGCCTCCCTTGCCAATAAGTATTATGGCAAGGCAAGCCCTAAACTCGCTCCTTCTTTCGGCTGGAAGCCCGGAAAAAATGTAAACAGAGAGGATTACTCAGAAGTAAATCTGCAAAGGAGGGCACTTTGGATGAAGTGCCCTCCTTTGTGGATTTACTTCTGAGTAAACCTCTCTGTTTACATTTTTTCCAGGCTTCCCTGCCTCTCCTGCCTGCCAGGATCTAAAGCATCAAAGAGTATTGGGGTGAGAAACCAACCTAATGTATAATAGAATGAATGCTACTGTAAGTACCTAATATTATAAGTAATCAACTGGTCATACCTACATTCCATGCACATGCAATAATACAGCAGTAATAACAATAACAAGAGGTAAAATTCAAACCGAAGTATTCTGACTGGTCCCTGCCTCATGCGGTGCAAACGGGCTCTTCTCTGTGAGCCCGGGAAAAGCCAGCGTTTTCTGCTTGGGTGCACACACATACATATTCTTGGGGAGAGATTTGCTGCAGAATCCCGGGCTCATAGAGAAGATTCTGCAGCAAATCCCCAAAGAATATGTATGTGTGTGCACCCAGGAAGCAAATGCTGTGCCCGGGGGTTTTGCCTTTTCCGGGCTCAGAGAAGAGCCTTTTTGCAGTTTGAGGAGGAGCACAGTCAGAATACTTGGTTGAATTTTTACTCTTCTTATACCCATTGTTATTACTGCTGTATTATTGCATGTGCATGGAATGTAGGTATATGACCAGCCTGGGCAAACTTGGGCCCTCGCTCCTTGGGATCAGGGGTGAGAGAGAGGCAGCGAGGAGCGAGGGGGCTCCTCCTCCTTTTCTTTTGCTGCTTCCAAGAATAGAATACCAGCTCCTCCCTCCTTCCCTCCCTCCTTCCTATTTGGAGAGTCCCATCTAGAATTCAGTGTGATTTATTCAAGTTTTGGCCTACAACTCCCAGAAATCCCAGCCAATTTACCAGCTGTTAGGATTTCTGGGAGTTGTAAACAAAACCATCTGAATGCGCATGCGCTGGCATACGAACTACTAATGAATTTCGTTAGTAATTAAGTTACATTTTAGAAATTTTTGGAATTTTTTTTTTGTAAGTCTTTCTTTTACTAATCAAAAAAAAATCCCCCCCCCCCCATTTGATTTTAGAATCGCCATTTTTGGGTTCGAAACCATGCCTAATGAATACTAGTTGACATTTAACACTAAGTAGAGGAGTGACTGAAGTGAGTTTTAAACTCTTCTCAGGAAGATCATACCTTACACAAAGGTTATAATTATTCCAAACAGTGTGAATGCCAATTGATCTCCAAAAAGTGTCACACTTCCAAATGGCTATGGAGATCCTGGTTTTCCAAAAGGTTATGATCTCTAAAAAAAGTCTTAATATAGATATTCTTATATCTATTTTCCACAAAGTTAGTCTTCATTGTCTGGAAAGACTGGAAATACTGTGTTGAGAAAAAGTAGGGTGAGCTCAGTGAAATATTTCTCATCCCTAGAACATCTTTTTCAAACAGAAAAACTGAAAGGTAAATCTAGGTACCCAAATTTCTTCAATGTCCTGGTATAATATTTGAGCAGCATTTTAAAAAGAGATTTGCAGATTTGTTATATGACATTGGAAATCAAAGCAGTAGGGTCAAAAACGAAGTTGCTCATATATTTCTCATGTTTTGTGAGTTAGCTGCTTTTTGAAGCAGAATCTCTTAGCTTCTCCTACACATCATATTACTAATACATTGGCTGGGTGATTGTCTTCTGAAGAAGTAAAAGAAATAGGCAAGAAAACAATACATTATTGACATTACTCCAACTTCAGACACCTATAGTATGCAGTTATACCTGGCAGGAGACCCAAAGGTATGCTTAAGAAATAGTTCTCTATTGACTCAATTCAACGTTTTCCTAAGAAGCCCATGCTTCATCTATATGTAATTTGTATAATAACTTATCTCTCTCACACACATACACAAAACCTTCTAATAGAACAAATAAGATGCTATTTTGGTTTGTCTAGATTTTTGAGCTTTCAGTTGAACAGCAGGAAAATGCTGAAACCAAAAATCATTCTGAAGAAAATAAATTTCCAAATAATTAAATTAGTTCATTTCAAGTGGTGATCATTCAATGTGTATTTATTACAAACCTCCCTCAAAACTTCCAGCATATCTATTAAATATTGTAATAGAAGTAACATCATCTGCACATAAAAATATTCTACTTGCAAGCCCTTGTCATCAAATGAAAATTAGAATCATAGGACACGGTGACATTGTGCAATTATATCATTTATCCAAATATTAAACATAACTGGGGCCACCAAATACCTTTTGGCTTTTACAAAGTCTCTGGTTATTGTCTTTCCTCTCAATTTTTTTTACTTGAATTACATTCTCAGACTGTAAGCTGAGGTGGTTTAATTCAAAGCAATGATGTATAGCTGATATGCCATTTCGAAAACCTGCTTATTCGTCTCGAATAATAGTATTTGGTTAACGCAAACCTCCATCGCAGAAAGCAAATATCATGCATACACTTTGGATGACACATCCAATAAGCTTGCTCTCAGTTAAAGGAAACAGCATAGCAGTTTATACAAGTATCTTTAAATAGCAGAATATATGAAAACCTATAATTCTCTTGGAGATAGGATTAATGTCTAAACATGAGTTATATTTACGTTTAGTCTACACTTTGCATACATACCTCAAAAGGAATCTTATATGCAATATTTTAAATAATTTTTCTGTATGAAACAACATTTTTGTATACTGAATCAAAAGGAAACAAAAGTGTCACTATTTTGAATTTCTGAATAAGGAATTTGCAAAATATATCCTCCCCTGGTCACAGTATGTACTTATTTATATATTACATCCCTGATTCTATTTATTTAAGAAGATCAAATAAAAGCTATGTTAAATGAAAGAGGAGTGGAAACATATGAAAAGCAAAACAAGCTACCTATTCTCCATCTTCCAAAGGACACATTGGGATCGAAGGAGCACTTAGCTAACTGTCAGCCCACAACAAACTACTCTGGCAATGTACAAACAATTGAAAAAAGTAAGTTACAGAGTCTATTAACTACTCCTAGTCTGGATTAGGGGTGGCCTAGGGTTGCCATGTCATAAGTGACCTGAAAGGCAAGTAGCAGCAACTACTAGTTTTCGACCACAATGCTTATGGATACCCCATATTTTCTGTGCCTGGGAACCTGATACACTTGGATTCCAAATGTATTCTATCTGCAGTTATTGAATTTTTTCCCAGGGCTCTAGAAACAGAGATTTACAATGCTTTTTTCCATAGCAAGAAAGCTATTCATCTACTGACCTTCATCTGATGTGAGAGACCTTGATTTAGTTTGGGATCTCTCTATAGGAGTTACTCCCACCAGTCAGCTAAGCAAACCTCCATAAGACAGCTTCAGCTGCTAACCCAACTGCTCACAATAGCAGGAAATTACCAGAAGCCAATATTGTGTTGTTATCATTGAGCTGTCACTTGATTTTGTTGCTTCCCCTTCATTTGTGTGCAAACAGAGCCATCCAAGTTCATGGGGTTGCCAGGGGTCACATCACAGAAGCCCATGAAACGGAACTAACCAAGAGGCCACCATTTCCTCTCTGACAACATTTCACACTCACCTTCTCCTATGGGTCACATGGATGAACAAGGAGGGGGATGTTTACCCTAAAGAATGTTAGGCACTAAAATCTCCTCTTTCAGAACAAAAGCTGACCTCCAAGAAAATCACAATATCAAAAATGAGAAATGAACAACAATTAGCAATGAATAACAGCATGCAATTAATGAAGTGTCCCTTATTTTTGCGAAAAATCACGTAAATGTCCCTTATTTCTTCTATCAAAATATGAGTAGGTAGCTCATTTTGACTTGGTTGTTTTATAAGTAGCTCGCATGCTGAAAAGGTGTGAGCACCCCTTATCTAGGAGAATACCATGACTGAAATAATCAAAAATCAATTCGAGGTTTAAGAAGGAATGTCCTTCCCTCTCTCTGTTCCCAGTAAAGAGTGCTTATCAAAGTGACTCAAGATGTTTTAATTCACATACTGGCCAACACCCAAGCAGAATGTGTCTATATAATGAATTCCATATAGATGTATCTATGGATACACGGCCACAAGTTTACTTAGTAATTTCAATTAAAATGGCTAGATGGATCTAGGCAAGCTTTATCTTTAACCCAGGTCTCTCAAGCAAGCAGACACTCTTATATAGTTAAAACACCCATGAAGAGATTTCTTCCCCACGCACCTCTTTCATCTTATCTGTCGCCCTTCTCCCTTAAGCCTCTGTTTTGTATTAGCTCCTTTATCTCCATAACCAAGAAGATGCTTAATTGAAAAACAATTATACTGCAGACAACACAGCTGTCTTCAAACCTAGCTGATCAAGAGGGGGAAATTCTGAACTTGTTGCTATAGCAGCAGGGCAAACAAAATTCAATGGCAAAATTTGCTGCTTGTTGTATGGTGCCCATCAATTCCAAATCCCTGTCTAAGCCACAGCGAATATATTTCAATGAATCAATGTACTGCTGTTAACTCTTCGATAAATTGCTGCATGGGAGGTGAATAGAGGTAGCTAAATGATAGGTTTAGTGATGTATGTATGGATGGGGAAGACAGAACCCTACCAAAAAGAAAACAATTTGAGCAGTTCACAAATAATATAACTATAGGCCAGGCCTAGGCAAACTTCGGCCCTCCAGGTGTTTTGGACTCCAACTCCCACAATTCCTAACAACCAGTAGGCTGTTAGGAATTGTGGGAGTTTGAGTTCAAAACACCTGGAGGGCCGAAGTTTGCCCAGGCCTGCTATAGACAAATTACACTCAAAGAACTATATACCATAAACTATACAAAGCAAACTATGGTAGGCTTCCACTTTTGCATGGCTTAGAAAGGCAAAATCCTTGCAAAAGTAGAAAAACTGTGAATTCTCTTTTTCAGAGAATCATAGAACTGGAAGAGACCACAAGGGCCATTCAATCTTACTCCCTGTCATGCAGGAATACACAATCACAGGTCTACCAACAGAAGACCTCTCTAGTAATATCTAGTTGCTCTGGGCCAACATGGTCCACCTCTAAGAACATCTGTTATTAGTAGATTTATTGTCGAAGGCTTCCATGGCTGGAATCACTGGGTTGTTGTAGGTTTTCCGGGCAGTAGGGCCACGTTCCAAAATCATTCTCTCCTGACATTTTGCCTGCATCTATGGCAGGCACCCTCAGAGGTGGTGAGGACTGTTGGAAAATTGGGTGTATATATCTGTAGAATGTCTAGGGTGGGAGAAATAACTCTTGTCTGTTGGAGCTTGGTGTGAACGTTTCAATTGGCCGCCTTGATTAGCATTTGATGGCCTGACAGTTTGATGGCCTGACAATCTATTAGTAGATTGTTTATGAAACTGGAAACTAATGTCAAATTAAGTAAGAGGCTATCAAAATTGCTGTTCCTAATCTGAAAAAAAAACCCTTAGAAACTTTATCTTTGGACTTCAAAACCCACAATCACCCAGTCCCAAAATGTAACGCTGCCAAGCTTTTATCTAAATGAGATATCATATACCATAGTACCCCAGGCAAAAAGCAAGCCTTGTAGATAGAGTTACTGTCATTATAGTGTGAGTTTGTATGTGCCTTCAAGTTGGATGTTGATTTATGGTGACCCCATGAAGTTCATCGAGTTTTCTTAGGCAAGGAATACTCAGAAGTGGTTCTGCCAGTTCCTTCTTCTGAAATATAGCCCATGGCACAAGGGCTGACAGCTTGGCTTCATAGCTCAGGATCTTGTGCCTTTAAGGTATTTAGACTTCTTCTTCACTACAATTGCCACCCTAAATTTATAAGAGGGATGAGTAATATTCAAGCATTTTGGACCCCTTTGAGTCCTGGCGGGAGCATTTGTCATGGATCATATCCCCCCATACACACACATTTTAGCCAAAATGGACTAAATCACATCAACAGAGCATCCAGAAAGCATAATTGGGGTCACTGGGAATGGCTTGCCCTATTTGAATTCAACATCTAACTGTCATTTAGGAAAGATTAATAACCTTTTAAAAAAATAATCTTCAGCTTCCATGGACAACTCACAGATTTCAGATAGGCAGGGATGGAAATAGTATAAGAAAGTCATTACTAAATGGTATGCTTTACAAAAGTTGTGACTTATCTGTGTGGAATGGGAATACGGATATTAAGACATCATAATCAAAATTTGAGCAACCCATTTGAAAATCTGAATCACATTTTGTGTTATTTGAAGCCTGATATTCCATAGGGGAAAGGTTTTCCTCTGACATTAAGTCCAGTCATGTCCGACTCCGGGAGTTGGTGCTCATCTCCATTTCTTATCTGTCCGTAGACATCTCCAAGGTCATGTGGCCAGAATGACACACTGTTATCTCCTGCTGGAGTGGTACCTATTGATCTACTCACATTTGCATGTTTTTGAACTGCTAGGTTGGCAGAAGCTGGGTCTAACAAAGGGAGCTCACCCCACTCCCAGGATTCGAACCGGTGGCCTTTCAGTCAGCAAGTTCAACAGCTCAGTGGTTTAACCCACTGCGCCACCGGCAAGGAAATCAGACAACAAGGTAAGAAGGGCTAGTCAGAGTAGAAATCTGTCTTGTCTTGTACACCTTTTTCATAGAGGTTAACCATATGATTCTGGGAGGAGTTGTCTAGTAATTGATCTAAGTTCCATTTTATTACTTCCAAGAGTCATAAAGACTAAACCTATTTATGTTATTCAGTAATCATCAATTATATGCAATGACATTTATTCTATAAATTGTGTTTAGTGAGAAAGAATTCAGCAACTGAATATTTACTTATTCAATGGTCAGAATATGTATATTTACTTATTTAATGGTCAGAGCACCTTGCAGTTTGTAATGTGTCACTGAATTGTCAAACAGCGGTGGGAAGGATTCAGAAGTGTTCCACTAAGTACAGCTTTTGAGTTTAATGTGATCTTAAATGGTTTGTGGACTCCAAAAAGCTGGAAGCCCGGGCTAGTCCTTCTTGTAAGGGTTCCAGCAGTTCAAGTTAGAACAGAAAAGTTGTTAGATCTGCATTCCTGAGACTATTTCAATCTTTATGTGTCTGGTCATAACTGGCCGCTGTAGGCTATATGATGGCTATAAAAGAAACAAGGAGGAAGGGCTAAAACAACTTCTCTGCTGTTTCTAAGATTTCTACTGCTGAGTTGCATTGTAGAAGGAACTAGGCATGGGCAATCCATGGTTATAAATGGTTCTAAAGTATTTACAAAACTAAGGGGCACTGGTGCTTTGCTTCTATAGTGTTGCTAAAGTTCTGGTGGTGAAAACTTTCAAAATTTCGTTATAAATGTCAGTTCCTAATTGGTTCTGTCAAAAAAAATCACCAATAAAGAATTAATGAAATTTTGAAAGTTTTGTTAAAATTCTAAAATTTTCACCACCAGAACATTAGCAAAACACCCACACCCCCTAGTTTTGCATGTACTTTAGTACCATTTAGAACCATAGATTACCCATGCCTAGAAGGAAAAATTTGTGTTTTTAAATGGCAAAGTGCAAATGCAACTGCAAATACATTGTATAATGAAATTCTAGCAAACAACCACCCACCAGGAAAAAGGGGAAGTCTTGAAAGTTACTGTTTAACAGTAATAATTTGCTATGGTTCAAGGACCCTATAAACAGGATTAGTTACTGATACACTTAATTCTGAAAAGGGCACATTTGACTTCCTCTTTCTCAAAGGTTACTCTAAAACACACAAATATCTGACTGCTTTGAGCACAAGTCTTACGAATATATTAAAATGCAGCATACATATAGGAATGCAAACATATACTGTGTAAGAGAATTGAATAAAAGTATGTCTTGTCCATATTTATGAAATTCTATGTATTATATTTAAAAGTAACCCATTACACAGAAAAGGCATGTCAACATGATATTACCAAAACAACCAATTATGCTCATTATACAGTTTTTGTTTGTCTATTCAGAGGTCAAAAGGAGTGGACAATTCCAGAATGAGTATGCGCATTCTAAGAAAGCCAAAATTCACTCTTAATCTGTAATGGCACTATCAGTTATGTTAATGATGTTACAAATGGCGAAGACACACCGAAAAACACAGCAATCACTTTGCTGGGACGTTGTCTTATTCCATCTCCACATTCACAGCTGAATGTTTATTGTTTCCAAATGCCAGCTGAGATCTTTTGGCACGGCAACCTGTGTGCCAATGACCACTGGGACCACCTGTACTGGTTTATGTGAGAGCCTCTGCAGTTCGATTTTGAGTTCCTGAGAATGGCTGAGTTTTTCCTGTTGTTTTTCCTCAATTCGACTGCCACCTGGTATGGCAACATCAATAATCCAAACATTTTTCTTTTCCACAATCGTGATGTCTGGTGTATTGTGTTCCAAGACTTTGTCAGTTTGGATTTGAAATTCCCGCAGTATTTTTGCATGTTCATTTTCTACTACCTTTGCAGGTTTACGATCTGGCAGGTGGCACTTGTGACATAAGTTCCAATGAATCATTTGGAGCACATTGTTGTGCCTCTGCCTGAAGTCGGTCTGTGCAATTTTCTTGCAGCAGCTGAGGATATGATCCATGGTTTCATCAGCTTCTTTGTACACTCTGCATTTTGGGTCATCAGCTGATTTTTTGATCCCAATGGGTGCCACCTTGTTGTGGTGTGGGGCTTAACTGCTCCAAGAATGCTGAGAGCTGGGCTGGTGGTAGTTTAACTACCAGCAGATCCAACCAAGTCAGAGAGGTCTCAGATGAGGAGTGGAACTAAGAGCACCTAACTCATTAGCACTATGGAGAAGCAAACTAAAATGAAGTCTATACTGGCTCGGTCGACACCCAGGATAAAAAGGACCGTGGTGGATGCTGATTCTGCACAAGTGGGCTACAGAATCAAAGTACAAATGCACAGTCACAGAAGTGGCAGAAATATACAATGCCAGAAAACCACACTACTACTACTACTACTACTACTACTACTACTACTACTACTACTGATGCTCAGAAGCATCTCTTTCTCTTTTCTTTGCAATTCATAAAATTTGCAGAAATCTTTATATTATTTAGATTTAGATTTTCCATATAGCCAGTTAGTGTTCAGATACTTGCAAGTTCTGACAGGATTAAGCTGCGTCATTATACCCTTTATGAATCCTTTCCCCATTAAGGGCAAATGAAAGGTTTTATTTTTGTCACTAAAGTACATGTGTATTTACTGGTTTTATTCAACAGCATTTTAAAAACATTGAACATGAACAATTTACAGCTAACCTGCAACTAAGCATGTAATAAACAAATGTAATATCACTGTTGCAAATGTAATGGCAACACTTCTTGATTTGAGAGTGTGTTAACATTTCCCCCTAAAAATAATAATCAGGAAACAAAAGCTGCCATGAAATGAGTAGGATTATTCATCAACATCAGAGGATGAGAAGAAAAATTCCAAAACGAAGCTTGGATTAGGAAATGCATAAACAAGATGGATGAGTAAGAGTATTGTTTTCAGAAAGCCACAAGATGTCAAATTTCACCCATCCCACCCCATTTGCATGATAATGAGGAAAAGACAATATCATCTAAGAATGTACTATCCACCTTCCATGAAACTGACTTCAGCATGAAAATATATACTAATTTTGTAAATATTCCAAAAGCTTCATCTAAAAATTTATGTCTGGAGCAGCACTTTCTTTTCAATTAAGTGAACTATGTGGAAGAGAAAGTTCTGGTGTGATTTTCGGTATAAATACCAAGTCCTCAGGTGACACATGAATTAAACTCATGGAAATTTTCCCAAAAATCATCCCCATAATTTAAATCCTAAATAGTGTCACAATGGTTCGAGTGTGGGGAAGAAGTGTACACAAGAGAGGAGAGCCAATGTGTTGGCACTGTTAGAACTGCAGCTATGTCAGGACCTGAAAGACCTCGGTTCACAATCCTGCTGCCATGAAGTCCAGCTTGGAATGGTTATTCTTTCTGCATAATCCACCTCACAGGATTGTTGTAAAAAGGGAGATGAAATATGATACTTTGGGTTACTTAAAAAAATAGATGGATTTGAAAAATAACATTATTTCAGTTAGCAATTAATGTGTTTAGCTACATGACGAATTCAGGCTGATTTTCAGCATATGCATTTGCTTGCTACACAGAAAGCACATTGACTTTTCTCCAACAATTAGAATGTCATATAGTGGGGCTGACTTTTGTGAATATGACTTTTGTGAATATGGATTTACCAGAAATTACTCCCACGGACTCCCCACAAAATGATGAGCCAAGCCTTGAGGTTAGCTAGAAATTGTATTTAATAACAAAGAAGCCCTATGTGCTAAGGCCAGATGACTTGGGGCAAATATAGTCAGTCAGTCAACAGTAATTCAGACTTATCTCAGCAAATGCTCTGAAATATGGGCAAAAACCAATAGACAACTAAATAAATTTCTAGTTGAACTACAGTTTCTTCCCCTTGCTCTTATACCTGTAGCTTCCTTTACCCAAATCTTCTTTGGAAAGATCTCCAAATTCCAAATCAAAATTTAATGAATTACTAGCAACCAGGTCCAATTGGCTATCCAAATATTACAACAATGCCCAACAAGATTAATTGGAAAAGACAATATAGTCTTTCCCCCATATTTTTAGAGTTCAAGGGCACAGGGCCCCCACAGAATTGAAAGTCCATTCATTAAAATTTTTTTTTAAAAAATATCAGATAATAACTCTCTAGGAACTGTTAGGTCAGTGGTTCTCAACCTGTGGATGCCCAGATGTTTTGGCCTTCACTTCCTAGAAATTCTAACAGCTGGTAAACTGGCTGGGATTTCTGGGAATTGTAGGCCAAAGCACCTGGGGACCCATAGGTTGAGTACCGCTGCATTAGGTCCTCCAGTATGATTCTATGGTGAACTTCATCTGAATGTCCACCAGTTGACCAGATGGAATTTGCACTGGAGGACCTAGAGATTCCTAGAGAGAACATTTTAAATCAAATCTACGACTAATAAAATCCCCAAAAATCAATCCAGCAAATATGGAGATATTGTAATCCTTGGTAAACTTGAAAGCCACAGGAAAAGAGAAATACCATATTATAGATGAATGTATTCAATAAGGGAAATCACAGACTTTTGATGATGACACTTTTGGAGTTCTGACTTGAAGGCAAAAACACAATTCTACTGTGAGCCTTAGAACTAGCTACAGGAGATCTGATGCTGTCTAGACTCAACTAAAGAGATTAAATCAACAAGCAATTTCAGCCCTCTCTCCCACAAGCCATGCTCAAGCCTCTCTTTTTCACCCATTGTATGTCTTTCACACCGCAAGCAATAACCTGTCTTTTACAGACTTCCAGAGAAAGGTGACAATAAATTGACTATTCAAGCCACCTTTCCAAGAATTTAATTACATAGCCAGCCTGGCAAGCCCTGGTGAACTTTATTTATTTTCAATCAAAACTGATCAATAGATGGCACTACAAATATATGTCTCTTTCATGTAGGGAAAGAAATGAGATTGTACAGAGCTATAAGAAGGTTAATGTTTATTTTGAAACAAGACTGTACACCCCAAGATTGAAGGGGGGGGAGCAATATATTCTGAAATAAGACTATACTTTTACTCCCCAAGAAAAAAAGCAATGCAGGCCTCAATAAATACCCCACTTAATAAAGTAGATGTTTCTCTCCTTTATCCGATAATTTGGTACTAGAGGCAGAATTAATATGGAATGAACAGGGATAGGTTTCTATACTACAGATTTATTTTACTGAATCCGATTTTATCACCTTTTATAGATTTTGTTTTTTTTTGGCTTTTACTACTTGTATGTCTTCTTTTATGAATGGTTTATGTTGGGATGATGTTTTAACGATGTTGTAGGCCACCTTGGGTCCAACTGGAGAAAGGCAGGGTAAAAATGCCAGAAATGAATGAATGAATGAATAAATAAATAAATAAGAGGATTTCAATATATTTCAGCATACAGTTGACTCTCTGTATCCACAGATTTTACATCCACAGATGTAATTGTTCATTAATTGTGTGTGTATGTGTGTATATATATCTTTAAAAATCCAAAAAAAGAAAGTTTGAATTTGTAATTTCATATTACAGGCACCATTCTATTATGCCATTCTATACAATGGGATTTGAGCATCAGTTGGTTTTGGTATCCATTAGGAGTCCTAGAATCAAACCCTAGTAGATACCAAGGACCCAGTACACTTTTCAATTGGAAATAAAAATGTGAAATTAAACTACCAAGTCAGATAAGCCTCGCATAAGTAAACCTTCTATAGACCCTTTCCAATAGGTTTGGAAACATGTTGGAATGAGCTAGTGAATCAGGCTAACCTGCTCTCCCTTTTTCTCTTGTTATTACTGTTCATGTAAGGTATTCTACAGGCAGCTGCTCTTTACTTTATTCACACACCTTCAGTAGGATTAAGCAGAGAACGATTGCATTGTTTACCACAGACATGCCGCTGCAACCAGAAATGAAAGCCTGTTTCTCCAGCCCTTCTTCAACACCACTCAGTGCCAATGATGCTTTTAAAAAGACCTTACAGTTAACAGGATAAAAAAAGAGGTCTGAGCAGGGAGAAAAAAGACTTAGTAAAAAGGAACTTCTTTGTTAGAATTTTTATTAATTGCAGTAAACAATATCTGCAGGAAACTACGTTAAACACTTATCATAGACATTCCTTTTTTAGAGGCCAAACCTATTTAATCAGATGAACCCAAGCCCATGTAAGCTGCCATCACAATACATATTTACTTGTCTAAGATGTCACTGGACTCTCTCCTGGGACATATTCAAAACTATTTCAAAAATAAACACATATATCAAGGCTTCTTTTAAAATTATACAAATGAATGAAATCCATTTTGTTAAAGTCATGGCATGATTACTCTGGCAAAACCGCCACATCTATCAAATAATAAAATGCAACCTAAGAACATAAGAACATAAGAACATAAGAAGAGCCATGCTGAATTGGGCCTCAGCCCATCTAGTCCAGCATTCTGTGTCACACAGTGGCCCACTAGTTGTACACAGGGATCTCTAGCAGAAAGGAGGGCAAAACCCTCACCTGCTCCCGACCCCCACAACCTGTACCCAGGAAATCCTGCCTGCCTCCATCAACACAGAGGTGGCACTTGGATGTCCATTTCAGTAACTACTGATTCCCTTGGTATCCATGAATCTGTCTAATCCTGCCTTGAAGCTGTCCAGGCTGACAGCTGTCACAACCTCCTCTGGAAGTGGGGCCTTACCATAGATTTGTAGAGAGGCAATACAACATTTGCCGACCTATTTTCGAGTCCCTTCCTGATCATGCCTAGCATAGAATTTGCTTTTTTCACTGCTGCAGCGCACTGGGTTGACATCTTCATTGAGCTGTCCACCAAAACCCCAAGATCCCTTTCCTGGTTTGTCTCAGAAAGCTTTGATCCCATCAGTTGATAAGTGTATTTGGGGTTCTTTGCCCCGATGTGCATGACTTTACACTTGTTTAGGTTAAAATGCATTTGCCACTTTGTTGCCCATTCACTCAATTTCGAGAGATCTTTCTGGAGCGCTTTACAGTCAGTTTCATTTTTAACTACCCTGAACAGTTTAGTGTCATCTGCAAACTTTGCTACCTCACAATTTACTTCTACATCCAGATCATTTATGAATAAATTAAAAGTAACGGTCCTAAAACTGAACCTTGGGGGTACGCCACTTCTCACCTCTTTCCATCCAGAGAAGTGTCCATTTATTACCACCCTTTGTTTCCTACAGTTTAGCCAGGTTCCAATCCAGGACAAGACCTGTCCCCTGATTCCATGGCTGAAGAGCTTATTTAGGAGCCTTTGGTGAGGGACTTTGTCAAAAGCCTTTTGAAAGTCAAGGTAAACAATATCGACTGGGTCCCCTTTATCTATGTGTTTATTTACACCCTCAAAGAATTCTATCAAGTTAGTAAGACATGATTTGCCTTTGCAGAACCCATGTTGATTTTCCTTCAGCAATGCCTGTTCTTCTATGTGCTTAGTAATTTTGTCTTTCATAATGGTTTCCCTCACTTTGCCTGGAACTGAGGTTAGACTAACTGGCCTATAATTTCCTGGATCACCCCTGGATCCTTTCTTGAAGATCGGAGTTACATTTGCCTCCCTCCAGTCCTCGGGTACAGTGCCTGATCTTAGAGAAAGGTTATATATTTTGGCTAGAATTTCAGCAATTTCACACTTGAGTTCCTTAAGAACTCTGGGGTGAATGCCATCTGGCCCTGGTGATTTGTGTACATTTAGTTTAGTAAGGCATGTGAGAACATCCTCCTTGTTTATCTCTATCTGGTTTAATTCATTTAATTCCCTCCCTGAAAAAACTGACTCAGCTGCAGGCATATGTTGTCTGTCCTCCTGTGTGAAAACGGAGGCAAAGAAGTCATTTAGCCGCTCAGCAATCTCCTTGTCTTCACTTATTGTCCCTTTCTTACCATTTTCGTCAAGTGGCCCAACTGCTTTTCTAGTTGGGTTTCTGCTTCTGATGTACTTAAAGAAGTTTTTGCTATTTTTTAAAATATTCTTAGCTATATGTGCCTCAAAATCTCTCTTGGCTTTCCTGACGGTTGCTTTGCATTTAGTTTGCCAGAGCTTGTGTTCCTTTCTGTTCTCCTCGGTAGGAAGAGCCTTCCATTTCTTAAAAGAGTTTTTCTTCTTTCCAATCTCATCTTTTACTTCATTTGTAAGCCATGCCGATGTCCTCTTGGACTTTCCCGGCCTCTTTCTTATTTTAGGAATGCATTTTAGTTCGGCTTGTTTTAAAGTATTTTTAAACAGTTTCCAAGCATTCTGGAGGTATTTGATTTTTTTTTACTGTTCCTTTTAGTTTGTTCTTTACTATTTTTCTCATTTTGGTGAAATTCCCTTTGTGAAAATTTAAGGTCTCTGTGTTAAGTTTTCACTGACAGTTTGCTATCCAAACTTAAGTTGAAGGTTATTGTGTTGTGGTCACTGGTACCTATGGGCTCAGTTACAAGGACATCTTGAATGAGATCTTGTTCATTAGTTAGCACCAAGTCCAGGATCCCCTTTTCCCTGGTTGGTTCCATGACCATCTGCTCAAGGGAATAATCAGCTAGCATGTCGAGGAACCTTGTCTCTCAACGTGGCCCCTGTGTCCAAAAGTTTCTTGGGGCTCCATTCAAAAAGAACTCTGTGACTTTAAATGGTTCAGAACCCCTGATTCAGCGCATTAAAATCTTAACTCTTCAGGGAATGTACATAATGATTATGCAAGATTAATGTTTGATTACTTTGTTCAGGATAGGACAACTAAAGTTCACATCATTTATGTATCAAGCCATCTATTCCCTTTACATCAAGGAGAAAAAGATTAAGAAATGCTAGAAGGCAGACATCAAGTCTCCTAACAATACCTTAATTTGATAAAGCAGATAGTTGAAAGCCTAGTTGTTGTTTGCCCCCCCCCCCCCCAGGTAATCAAAGGTAATTACAGATTGAGCATCCCTTATCCAAAATGCTTGGGAATCAGACTTGTTCCGTATTTCAGATTTTGGAATACTTGTCTACACAGAACAAAATATCTTAGGCCCCTTCTACACGGCTCTATATCCCAGAATCTTATCCCAGATAATCTGGGATAAGAATCTGGGATCAGGTACTGGGATATAGGGGCAGTGTGGATGGGGCCTTAGAGATAGGACCTAAATCAAAACACAATATGAATTTATGTTTCATACATATCATACCTTATACCTATAGCCTAAAAGTAATTTTACACACAGGATTTTAATAATGTTGTTCATAAAATAGTTTGTGCACATTGAATCATCTGAAAGCAAAGGTATCACTACCTCAACCACCATATGGCCAATTTTGCATATTCAACTACATTAAAATCAAGTTGTTTATTTCATACACCTTAATATTTATTGTCAATTTGACTCAAATCCACTGTTGGCTGGAATGTAAACTTTGTTAAAGTCTATGTCAAATAATACTGTATATAGTGGTAATATGTTCAGGATCATATTGCTACTTTGTGCAAAGGAGCCTCCCCAGTATTCTTTAATGACTTTTTTTTACAGTGGTCCCAACATCCATCAACTAAAGCAGAAACAAAAGACAAGTATTTGGAAAAAACCTTTGACAATACAAAAGGCAAGTATTTGGAATTAGAAAACAAGGAGTCTATGTGAATTTTTTGATTGTCATAATTCACACTAACGTGGCATTAGGAGTTGTGCAATAGTGCTTAGAAAGTGGAAGGATTGTAATTCTACATAAAATAACAATAATACACTTTATTTATATTTGACTTTATCTTCCTGAAGGGAAGTGGATTGCAATACACATATATGGCAAGCATTCAATGCTTTTTTACACAATGACATACAATACACAGATAAGATACAGGTCTTCCCCTTTTACCAACTCTGGCATCTGGAGGTGATGCTCAACTTCCGACCATGGGGGAGTGGGGTGCTCTTGCTCCATTTTTCATGCCGAAGGAGCCCTGCTGTCCATAGACATCTCCAATCTTTTTTTGCTGGCCGAGGCGGTACCTATTGTTCTAGCCAGATTGCATGCTTTCAAACTGCTAGGTTGACAGAAGCTAGGACTGAAATCAGGAGCTCACTTTGACTCGTGGTTTCGAACTATTGACCCTCCCATCAACAGCCTTTAACTTCTGTGTTACTGCTGCCCCCAATATATAATGTGATTGGGGATAATATTTAATCTTGGTGTACAATGACTCACAAAAGAGTCTGGAGCAACAAGCACCTGAGGCAAAGCACCAAAATCAGTGTGTACAGTGCTATCGTACTGTCTATTCTCCTCTATGGGTCTGAAACATGGCTCACCTATCGCCAACACCTACGACTCCTTGAACGCTTTCATCAGCGCTGTCTTCGCACAATCCTAAATATACACTGGACTGACTATGTGACTAATGTTGCTGTCCTTGAGCAAGCAGGGACCACCAGTGTTGAGGCCATGCTATTGAGAACACAGCTGCGCTGGGCAGGGCACGTCTCTAAGATGGAGGACCACCGCCTCCCAAAGATACTACTCTATGGTGAACTCACCATGGGTCAGTTCAAGAGAGGCGCCCCCAAAAAGAGATATAAGGACTCCCTGAAACAACATCTCAGGCTCGGCCAGATTGATCACCAACAATGGTCCACCCTGGCCTCACATCTGGAGGCATGGAGACACACTATCCACAATGCTGCGGCCTCTTTCGAGAAGACACACCGAATGGGTCTCGAAGAGAAACGACAACACAGAAAGAACCGCAACTTGGAAACAACATCACCCAAGGAGACTTTCTGCTGTGCTTTCTGCAACCGAACTTGCCTATCTCAGATTGGCCTTTTTAGTCATCAACACGCTTGTAAAAAGCGTGGGATGAGTCCTTCCTAAGAATCTTCATTCACGAAGTAATGCCGAGAGACAATGACAATTAAGTTATTCTATTCTATTGTCTTCTGTATCAGAACTGAACTCAGTTTTTTCATGCAACAATATACTATCTAAAACTTTATATTCATTTAAATATCCTTACAAAACTTTCTTCATTATACTAACCAAGTATAGATAGGGAGAACTTGTATGATGGATGACATTCTCGATGGTTGCCAACTGACTGCAAATTACCAAGATTAAACTGCAATCCAAATTCTGTTCAGATTTGCTTTTAACAGAACAATGTTTTTGCACTTTATACTAAGAACACAGTTTAGCCTGGAATGTGCCATTCATAAATGTTATGTAGAGCAGAATGCAAAATGCAGTGCTCTTTATTTTCTTTGTATTGGAATGAAAGTCAATTTTAAAAAATGATTGCAAACTATTTGGTAAAGCAATTGAGATTTCGTTTTAAGATAACATGTTAACCCCCACCCCGCAATATGTAACAATATTCTCAGCATTCCATTCCATACAGAATCCCCAGGATTCAAAAACCGCAAGATCTGATCATTAAACACAGAGAAAAGTTAAGCCATTACAGGATAAGTCCATTATCCATGCTGCTGCACTGATTGAGCCAACTAGAAGTTGGAAAAAGTAGTTTGAAAGAGGTATGTGCATGAGTGTGGAAAAGGAAGCCCTGTGTTATCCACCTCTGCTCCCAGCTCAAATCTCTAGTTAAGAGCAAACAGTCATCACCTCAGCTCAGTGCTCTCCGGTTACAAATTTAGTTAAGACTTTCAATGTCACGGTTTCAAGCAATACAACATGCGACCCATTACTCAGCCCTGATTCTTCCCTTCCCTTTCTCATCCCGAACATCTGCTTTTGGTTTTGTGTTTCTTTTTAACAGTCACCCCACATTTCAAATGAAAGCAAGCCAAGGTTGACCTTGTGCTCCTTACCCGAGAAGGTGTTGTGGTGCCAGTCAGTTCGGCCAGCTCCTGCGGAACGACTGCCAAACCGAGGGCTTCCCGTTGCTGCTCTTGGGTTGTCTGTGGGAGTGGTGTGCGGCGAGGTATGCATCATGCATGCTTGAGCAGGACCTGTGGCTGTTTGCCTGCCTGTCAGCCAGCCTGCTTAGTCCTTGTGGGCAGGGCAAAAGTGTGCAGTGTGTGTGTGTGAGCAAGTGCAATGGCAGAAGGTTACTTTCAAATCTAACCAGGCACACTCAAGAGAAAGGAGGAGTGGGAAGGCTAGCAGGGAATGGGCAATATGATCATCATAATAGTAACAACCTCTAAATCCTATGAGCCAGGCTAATGTATTATTTTAGTAATTCCCAAGAGGGATGGGAAATAAAGGGTTTTAGTGCATGAGTTTTTAGAACGAACAGTAGAATGAATACAATTTGATTGACACCACTTTAACTGCCATGGCTCAATGCTATAAAATCCTAGGATTTGTAATTTGGTGAGGCACCAACACTCTGTAGCACAAAAGGCTGAAAACCTTATAAAGCTACAAGAAGCTTTTTATTGTAAGAGAAAACTTTGATATGACATACAGTGTTCATCTTGTGGTGAAACAAATGAACTCCGTATATGCTCTAAGGATTTCTCATTCCACTGAAATGAATAAATTGGAAAAGCAGCTTTTCATGAAGAACACACTTATTATTCATGGCAGCTCTTTCCATTGCTATGAATAACATAGGAAGTCAGTTAATAAAAATTCTAAATCCCTATTAACAATTGCCATATCTATTATTTATTTATTTTTATTAACTTCATTCATACCCCCCACCCATCTCCCAAAGGAGACTCGGGGCGGCTTACATGGAGCCATGCCCAATAAGACATAATAACAAAACAATAGCAATTATAAAAACAACACAATCAATAAAACTCAAACACAAGCAGTAACAGACAATTAAAAAACCATTTCGGGCGGGCCACATAAATAAACACTGGGTGCAGACAGAGGTAGTTTGCATATAGTAGGGAGGACAATATGGGGCAGACACACAACAGATAAAGTGCTTCTGACGACTTTTGCAGAGAGTGAACATGGCAGTGCGTTATTTACTTCATTCAGGGATAATATCTATTATCCTATCAACTACTGCCAATTTTACATTCCTTTCCTTGGCATCTGAATTGATGTCCTGCTTAGTCCCATCAGTCTGTTTTTAAAGTTCCAGCAGGGAAAATGTCAGCGCTGGATGGCATTTTGATAATATTTGTAGGAGTCCGATTCTTATCAAATAAGGCAGCACAGAAAGATCATTTGGAGGAACATCTTAAAGCTGCTTTGTGTACAACAATGTTATCAGCACCAATCAGCCCCTTCTCCTGGAGACAATCTGAGATGAAAGTCAGGATTTAAAATCCACATTATCTTTCAGCAACTAGCCAATATATCTTCTCAAAGATATATGCCAATTCTCTCCAAAGTTTGCTTTTCAGGTTTAAATCTTTGTGGAAAGAGAATACTTCTTGGATCTAAGGTCATAGTGCAAAAGTAGAAATACGTGTTTACTTACATACTTGAAAGGTTTATAACTGTCAAGAGCACATTGGCTCTGAGATTTTATTGCCCTGAGGGATACACCTAGAGCATGAAGTCCCATATTAGGAGAAAAAATCCCATAGATGTGCTGCCTTTTAGAGGAAGAGCATTAAGTTAGAATTCCATATGAAAGTTTCCTCAGTTCATATTTCCCTTTCCTAGTGGACTGAGGTTGGAGGGCTTGGGCAAAAGGGGTGCAACAGGCAGGGCAGAGCCTGCAAGTGAAAAGACAGGAAAAGTTAGGAAATACGTGGTGTGCACAATTAACCATTTACAAACTACAGAATCTAATTAAATTGCACTTATGTTAGAAGTGAGAAAAACTTATCTATTATGTTTATGTGGAGTCACCAGTTATATGTAATTCCACATAAACATGCACCTGTTTTTGGAAGGCCCTGAAGTTATTGAAGAGCATATCTCAAATAGCATCATGAAGACCAAATAAAACAACTGAGATAAAGTTGTGCAGAAGCAAACAGCCCGAACAATGAATATTCACCTGACCATCACTATAATAAAGAAAAAATACAGCTGAAGTGAAAATCTGTCTAGCCAAGGCAAGGCACCAAAATTAATTGACTGCTTTAGTCACATAAGTAATCAAGAGGTCAATACTTACTGAAGGAGCTAGAGAGATCCACAACTGAACAAGAAGGAACTGTCATGGGGCAACTACCACCTCCTAGACTCTTCACAGGGTTGGGAAGAAGAACGCCATTGCGGAAACAAATCCCTATGAAATCCCATTTGCAGTTTGCAAAAGCACATATAGGAGATACACATTCATTTGGTTTGAGAGTGCCACAATATGATATCATGAGGCACAAAGACAACATGGTGAAACACCACCTGTACCATTAATATGATATAGACAGCATCATCTCACTTTTCATCAACATGGACTTGGAAAGTGGTCTGTATGAAGGCCAAGGATTAAGGCAGATTGGAAACTAGTTATCTTTGAATAGCCCAGTCAAAACTCCAACCTCAATTTAATTGAGAAGTTGTGACACAACTTGAAAGTTGCTATTGGCCAAAAGTCCCAATCCAACCTGAGAGCTGGAGAAATTTTGCTAAAGATGGACAAAAGGGCAGAACTCAGATGTTCAAAAGCTGGTAAGAGGCTTACACAAGTAAACCCATATTTTAAATTCCTACCGAAGGTGTTGCTACCAAGTGCTAACTCAAATGGGTGAATATTTATACACCCAGAATATGCCAGCTTTTTATTTAAACTTTTGTGCTACGGTAAAAATATTTTGCACTTTTACAGTGTAGACTATTTTGCATACATTAAAATAGATTTAATTGCATTGTTAAATCTTAATGTATACAAAATAAAGATGTAACAATGCAATTAAATCTATTATAATTCCAATTTATAACAGAAAAGGGAGGCTGAATCTTTCTGCAAGCCATTTTTTTGGAGAAGATACTGACTTAACATCCTATGTTTTTTGGTAAGCAACATTAATGTTAAATGCAACAAGCAACATCATTTAAACATGCAT
This sequence comes from Anolis apletophallus, assembly GCA_030556195.1. Lineage (NCBI taxonomy): Eukaryota > Metazoa > Chordata > Lepidosauria > Squamata > Anolidae > Anolis > Anolis apletophallus. The sequence goes on along the minus strand of JARBWK010000002.1, from coordinate 19,102,504 downwards.
AAATGTTTAACTAAAGACCATATATGAAAGCTGTCAAATTGTAGGCAAAAAACAAAACATTTCCATGCTAACTTTATTTTGATGTTAGCATGCAGATGGTTACTTTATAAAAGGAAATTGACCCCTCTGTGATGTTTAAAAATATTCTTTTCTATTACATGCTCCAGTGTTGTCACATTTGCTTGCTCCTTTTCATACTTCTCATTTTTGTAATTTTTAAGATTGCCATAAAACTTCCACTTTTGAAAGATTTAGAAATGACTGAAGAAACAATCAGAAAATATTATGCCACACCATTTCCGTGATGTTATTACTATTATTCATAACACTACTATTGCAAAAGAACTTTGCTACATCCTCACTGCTTGCAACTTGCTATCTTTCCATCGCTGATCTTGGTACAATGAAGCCACATCAAAGTTGGGAGGACGACATGTACTTTGTGATACATTGCACCACCTCCTGGCCACAGGAGGCTAGGACCATTTAGGATTCATGAGAAGGAAGGTCTGATTCATCTTATTGTCAAATGTATGAAAGATGCCATTTGGGGAAGTTTGAAGTATGTGATACATTGGTTGCAATAAATGTTTTGCATAATGATACATTTCTGACCATTTTAAATACGCTGTATGCAAAACACTTCTTGCAATTAACAGTTCCCTGGATCTACTGGGCAAATAGACTGAAAGCAAAATTCCTCCTAGCTACTAGATATAACAAATCCCGATTTACAAATGTCTCATAGTTAAGAATGGGGGTGCAACAGCAAGAAGTGAGAGAAATCTACCCCTAGGAAGGGAAATTCTCCCCTGGAAAAGGTGTCTCCATTGAAGCTTTACCACCAATCCGTGTTTCCACAACAAGCCAATTTTTTTTTCAAAATCCAATAATCACAGTGATAGAAAGTGAAGTGAAATCTTTTGAACAGGGGCACAGGCAACAAAGCAAACACCACAAGTGTGTTAACCCTTCTCTATCCTATCCAAAGCATATATATATATATGGCTAGAGTTACACTTAAAAATGTACTGTTCCAAATTTCATACAAATTCATAACTTGGGGACTGCCTGTACACAGTAGCTTCTCAATTATGTTATGTCCATGGGGATTAGTAGGTTCCAGATAAAAGTCGTTTCTGGTTTCATAGAGTTACTATTAAAAATAGGTCTAACTAATACTATATTACATTCTATACCATACCATAAACTCTGTATAATAATACTTTATTTATATTCTACCCTATCTTCCCGAGAAGACTAGTATTGACTAGATGTTAATATCAAATTGAAATACAATAATAAAAAGCAAATAAATACAAATAAAAACAAATTCAACTTAATGTAATACAGTTCTGCTTTATTCTGCAGTGATACATTGCCACATGAGTTTAATTTGTTCTGTGACCAAGCTTGTAACTCAATTTGCTTGTATATCAAAGCAAATTTCCCCATTGAAATGCACTAAACATTAATTAATGCATTGCAGTCTCCCCACCACCACACTAATTTCTCCCTTTAAAAGCTTGGTCAAAGAATGAATAAAACAAATTTAGTCTCTCTCTCTCCATACTGGAGGCGTCACCAGCCAGTACCTGTCGCAAACCAAGCTGGAGGCCTCCCTACAGTGCCTGACAGAGGGGGAAGCCCCATGGGGCTTGGGGAGGCTCTTCTCCATCCACCGCTCAACTGAAGGAAGGCCACAAGTAGGCCCTATGCTGGACCTGGGACAAGCCACGTGCCCAGCTGCAGCCAAAGGAGGAGAACCAGCAACCCACAAGTGGGTGCTGTGCTGGACCCAGGGGCAAGCCATATGCATGGGCCGTGGCCAAAAGAGGTTCTGTGCCCTATGAGTAGGTCCAAGCTGAGCTGTGCGCCTGGTCTGAGGAGGCTCCATGTGTTGGAAATTGCCCTGAGTCCCCACAGGGAGATAGGGCGGGATACAAATAAATTATTATTATTATTATTATTATTATGATGCCCATGAGCACAAGATGGCAGGTTCTCTTGAGCTAGCACTACCTCTTGTGCTTGTGCTAGCGTGAGAGTATGGTACTCTCATGAGAGATAGCGCTAGCATGAGAATATCCACTATCTTGTGCAGGGCCTGCTCACAGGGTGTGGGACCTTGATGGCATTTGTTCTAATGGCTTGCCAGATTATTATTATTATTATTATTAGTTATTCATGGCTCAAAGTGTTGTACAACACAGTTAAAACACATCACCACATTATTACTGTACTACTTAAGTCTGGACCTTGCTTTACAGGATCTATCTACACTTTAAGATCACATATAGAAGGAAGAACACTATATACCTAGCAAGTGTAGTTTTCAACCTCCTTACAGAGAACAGAATGATCTGGAAGAAGCGACAGGCTGTATTACATGTTCTCCTGGTCTGTCTTGGATCTGGGGCAAGAGAGTTAACATGCCGCTGCAATCAATCAAACGAAGCCTAAGGTATGTGACAGCTCATCTCTCTCATTAAAAAAAAGAGAAAACGAGGGTCCTCCCCATCTCAAACTACATGGTGCTGAACTACTAATTGCTCTGGGAGCCCCAGCAACCCAACAAAAGGTTTTCAGAGTGAAAGTATTATGCCTGATTCATTGAGGTCACGATCTGAAAGAAAGCTCGGCTTGAATAAATCCCCCATCGCAGCAACACCAGCAGTTTAATGAAGATGTGCTCAGTCACCCTTATTAACAGAGATGAGGAGGCAGAAGGGCTGTTCTGCTGCTTTTTCAGCAAAGGCACAATGGAAGCGAATTTCAAAGTGATGTTTTGCTTGATACTTTTTAAAATTCATAACCATGCCACAGAGTTCATGTATCGGTTAAAAGACAAAAAAGAGCACTACAGGGAGAAAAGATATTTGCATTTTAAGAAATATTTACTTACACACAGTAATTGGGATATCTACTAGAAAAATTAGAAGGTTGTAATAGCATTTATTTGGGCAATGAATTGTTTCTGCCCTACTCCCAAAATGTCTTTTGCAAAGCTATCTTAGATGTTTTACAAACTTCTAACTAAAAGTAGTATCAGAATATGGCCTAAATATCCACTTCTCAACCTGATCTATCTTTCTATCTACAGTAGATTCTTGCTTATCCAACGAGAGACAGAGCCATCTCAGTGGTGGCCCCTTGGCTATGGAACGCCCTTCCTAGGGACATTAGATCAGCCCCTTCCCTTTTTAACATTCGGGAAAAAAGTTAAGACCTGGCTATTTGAGCAAGCTTTTGAAAATGCAGTGTAACAGACATAGGAATTTGGAACGACTGGATGATGAGATTAGACCAGGCCTGGGCAAACTTTGGCCCTCCAGGTGTTTTGGACTTCAACTCCCACAATTCCTAACAGCCTACCCCTGGAGAACAAATTGCCAGGCCTGGATTAAACAATGCTTTTAACAAGAAGATGCAAATGATCTGTTTCATTAATCTTGTTATGATTTTATATTATATGTTAATGTTTTAAAATGTTTTTATGGTGTTCTTGAGCATTGAATTGCTGCTTTTGTAAACCGTCCTGAGTCACCTGCGGGCTGAGAAGGACGGTATACAAATATAATAAATAAACGGGCCGGCAGAATGTAGGATAAGCAAAAATGAAAATTTGGGATAATAAGGAGGGATTAAGGAAAAACCTATTAAACGTCAAATCCCAAGGGCCAAACTATTTTTTTTAAATTTACAACATTTCTACCTTGCCTTTTTCACTCCGAGGGGACTCAAGGTGGCTTTACATACAGGCAACAATTTGATGCCTTAAAACACAATTTACAAAGCCACATTTTCACTTTCTTGCAGAAGGTCCAAAGGGAGGGGTCTAATCTAACACTGCTGGGGAGTTTCAGAGTCAAGGGGCCACCACAGAGAAGGCCCTGTCTCTCGTCCCCGCCAATTGTGCCTGCAAGGGAGGTGGGACCAAGAACAGGGCCTCCCCAGATGATCTTAAATTCTATGGTGGTTCACAGAGGGAGATACGTTCGGACAGCTAAGCTGGGCCAGAACCGTTTAGAGCTTTATAGGCTAAAGCCAGCACTCTGAATTGTGCTTGGTAGCAGACTGTCAGCCAGTGGAGCTGGCACAACAGGGTATTGTATCAGGCTTTTCTATTGTCAGTGGATCTGGTATCCATGTGCTGGGCCAACCCTATTTACAGTTGTAACAAATAATATTGTGGCTCTCTCTGGCCTTTCAATATTTGTATATTGGTGTTGTTTGTCAAGCAGAATGGACTTGCCTTAAACATGCAAGTGGGTGATATGTATAACATCACAATTCCAAAATTTGAAAAGTTAAGAAACAAAAAGGCCTGTGTCTGGATAGGCAAAATGGTCATTTCCAAGTATTTCTGTTGTGCTTAGGAAGAAATGTGCACACAAAAAACCAGAACATTTTTTTCACCCGTCTCCAGTTGTGAATCTCTCTGTTACTTGCCCAAGGTTAATTCAATGGCATTAGGAAGGCTGCAAGGAAAAAAAATGGAGCAAGCATACCTATGAAACACACCAGGGTATTTTTTACAAAAAGGACGCAGAGGGAGGCATTAAAAGGGGGGGTACTCTAAGCAATAGGTCTTGCTGAAGAAAATGTCTGCTTCATGCGCGGAAGAGAATAAGCACTGAAAAGGTTTGCAGGGAATTTAGCTGATCTCCAAGGATACCCCGTACTTTGCACTGATATTACGTTGCTTAAGGCAACACAGCCTCTGCAAACAAATCAGCTCGGGATGAGGAGAAGAAAAGATTCATGAAAGCAAAGCCTTTAGAGCCCCCAAGTTCTTTTGTATGAAGTTCCACAACTAGATCCTAATGCCATGGCACAAAGGAGGCTTTGCGAAGTACTCTGGGGAAATCAAACTGTCCCACTTTCAGAGCCAAGGCACTTTACGCTATAGAAAGGGTCTGCTTTTGCAGGGCTGTGAAATCTACGAGACTGGCAAACATCCTGCCCACCTCACCACAACACATAATTCCTAATCCTTACATTGATAGTATTCACAGAGCCAAAAGTCGGAAGTTCTGTGCTAAGATGACATGTGCTTCTAGAGACAACACTTAGAAAAGTTATCGTTCTTAAAGACTAAACTCTGATCCATTGAAGGGTTCGTCAAAGCCCAAGTATAACTAGGATACTCACTTCTAGAAGCCTTTCAATATTATAAAGCTCAGGATATGCTATTTGCTTCCTTGTGCATTGTTATTATTATTATTATTATTATTATTATTTCCTTAGACTTATATGTCGCCAACTCCATACGGCTCGCAGCGGCTTACAGAATCAGGAAAACACAATACAAATTAAAGGACAGACTAGACAGACACAACATAGGGGGGATGGGGGATGGGACAAAGTCAAGGTTCAGGCGGCAACAGATGGTTGGGGCCTAAACTGGATCCATCGGACCATCAAAGGAAGGGAGGGAAGGGGGGCGCGAAGAGAGGCACCCCTGCCGGCCAAGGAGAAAGAATGTAGGCCGGCCTCCTACGTCCCGTGGCCCAGCCGATGGGGACAAGCATGGTAGATCAGTAGTGTTCCGCGGCTTCGAGGATAGCCGGAGGTTATGCCTGGCGCCCGGGCCCCAAAAGGTCCTTGCACGAAAGATTCGTCTCGGCCTGGGCTCGGGTGCTGGAGGCCTCCCCCCCAACTGTTCGCTAACCAACCTCTTCCCCTCCTGTTGACCGGCCGGGCATCTGGGGTCAGGGGTCGGCCGCCCGACAGGGGGTCTCTAGGGGGTTTAAAGGGAGAGGGGCTGAAGGTCCTCCGCCGGCGGCGGCGCCTCCTCCGGCGACGGTGTGGTCTCTGATCCGGAAGCCCGCTCACCGTGACCTCCTCCGGTCTGACTGTCCTCTGGGCTGGCTCCCCGTGGGCTGTGCCGTCAATCTCATCCCAGTCATGGGTCGACGACGGGGCAGGCGGCGGACCCAACAGGGATCCCCGGGGCACCGGGGATAGACGGCAAGCCCGGCGGCGGGCAGCTCCTGGGGCTCTTGCCAGGACCTGAGAGATGTCGGGCGCCTCAGCGTCGCCGGCCAGGCACCCGGCGATGACGGGTGCGCCGGAGCGGAGAGGGCGGGGCCGAGGAGTCCAGCAAGGTGGGGGCGGGCGGAGGACGCCGAGCAAGCCGGGCCGGTCGCCATCTTGGTAGTCCGGCCATCGCCCGTTCCTTCCAACTGGGGGGCCAGGCCCTAGCGCCCTCCAGGGACTCCACCAGGCGTTCCACGGGCCTCACCCGCCGCCTCGGCCATAGCCAGGGGCCTCTCCTCGATGGGCAGGCTCTCCCGGCGGGCTCGGCAGTGGGACTTGGAGGAGAGGTGACCCGGCCAGCAGGCCCCAAAACCATGGGACCGCGGGGGTCCAGCTCTCCTGGCAGTCGCTCTCCCTCTTCGCTGCGCTCCACTCTCTCCGCCGCTTCCTCAGCTGGACGCCTCACTGCCCCTCCATGGCCTGTCTCGGGGCCTACCTCCAGCCGGGCGGCCAGACGTTCGACCAGCCGGCCCAGGATGGGAAGGAGGGAGGTGAGTTGTTGGATGGCGTCCTGCAGGTCCCGTAGCCCATCCCGGGCTCTATCGGCTCTGTCGGGCAAAGGGTCAGGTGGGGGGTCAGCGGTCGCCCCCTGAATGGCAGGCGGGGTGCCGGGCTTGAGGTCGGCGTCCACCCACTGAATGGCGGGGAGGGTGGAGGGCTCCCGTGCTGGCTCCAGTGCTGGCCATCGTGGTTCCCTGTCCGCTCCTAGGCCCGGCCAGGGGACCGGGGACCAAGGCGGGTAGGTCCCAAGGCTAGACCCGTGCGCGGTCCTCTCCGACAGGCCGGTAGTTCCAGAAGTTGCACGTAGCCTAGCCGATATGGCAGACTCCAGGCCAACCTCCAGAATGGCCTCCGCCTCAAGTTGCAGGGCTTCTAAGGGGGGCATGGGACCCGCCGGTGGGCCTCCCAGGGACCATGGGAGTACCCTGAGGTTCTGGGGGGCACCCCCCTTGTCCGGGGTAGTCAGTCTCGCCAATGGTCCAGTTCCATAGGAAGAGCTTCCAAGGGCCCGGCGGAGCTCAACCTTCGAGCTGCTGCTCGACGCGGCCATCTTGGATCTTATATCCAAGATTGTGAGGAGAATGAGTATATTACGTATAGTGAATACCAGCATTTACCAAATTTTGGACAATCCTAGATTCATTATTTGAATAGTAACATATCTATGTGGCCACTGCCTGTATTTTTTCCTTTAATAGGCTAGCAGAGTTTCAAGCATAGTTTAAGCTGACTTCTTGGCTTTTCTTTGCGAACGAAGATTCGGGAAGGACTCATCCCACGCTTTCTACAAGCGTGTTGATGATTCAGGGGTTGGATGTGTCCGTCGAGCCTGTACAATTGATTTTTCTGGTGGAGCGCAGTGTGCACAGAACTGGCCTCACCCTTTAAACCAAAGGTTCGTCTGCTGGGGCCTAGCAAGCTGGGACAGTGGCAGCGAGATCCTCAGGTCGTAGGTTTGGTTCGAGTTTTCTTCTCTAGATGGTTGACCTTACAGGGTTAAACAAGCACCATCTGTGCGGGTTTGAAATCAGTTTTCCTTCTCCTAGGATGGTTGCCAAAAAGCTAGAGAGCCCATCCTGCCCTTCGAAGCTCTTTGTCAGACCCTTCGGTTGTGACCTGTCTGGCGTGGGAGGCCCTATTAAGCTGACTACTAAAACAGGAAAGGGTGACTGCATGGAAGGGGACTGAACTGGATGGCCCTTGCAGCCTACTCCAACTCTATGAAACTTCATGTGGTCCAACAATCAGCAGCCAGACTGCTAACTGGAGCAAATTACAGAGAGCAGTCTACCCCCGGTGCGTTTAAGGAGCTCCATTGGCTGCCGTTCATTTTCTGGTCCCAATTCAAGGTGCAGACAAGCACCTTCCCTGGTAGCCTTTAGGAAAAGCCCCAAAACCTGGCTTTTCCAGTGTGTCTTTGAGGAATGAACAACAAATCCCCATGCCATGTCCGTACCAGCATATATCTGCCCTTTTGATGCACTTTCACCCGCCCCTCTGTGAAGATTAACCCCATTGTTTGTCCCATCGGAGTCTCCTATTTATCCATCTCACCCAGGGTTTTACAATTTTATCCCTTGCATTTGGCCCAGCCCACTGTGTTTCAATGCCTTTACCATTTTATTTTGTGTTTATTCTATTGCATATTTTGTTATTGTTTGCACTTTACTTGATGTTATTACTTGTTTTGTATGTATTTGACTTTGCCTTATTGTAATTCTTGGGCTTGGCCTCATGTTAGCCACCCCGAGTCTCCTTGGGGAGATGGTGGTGGGCAGGCATGTAGCCAGGGGGGGGGGGGGCTAAGGGGGCTTCAGCCCCCCCCTCGAAATTCTCAGGGTGGTCCGTGAAAAGGCCTTACTGGTACATTATTTAAACTGTTATGTTTATTCATATCATGATCTGATCACCATGCTCATTATATCCCACATTAATGGGGTTATTGGGATAACAATACAAAAGGTTTGCTAGGGTAGACCCTCTTCCACCCAGTCTCAGCCCCCGAACCAAACTCAGCCCCCCCCCCCCGAATCAAAATCCTGGCTACGGCCCTGGTGGTGGGGTATAAATAAAGATGATGATGATGATGATGATGATTCCCCTGTTGCAAGTATCTAAGTGTATGATCAACCTCCTGCCACTACCTTTGGCAGTAAATGGAAGGAAATCCAATCAAGGATGTCCCATTATGTGTCGTTTCACATTCCTTGAATAACGCAGAAACACCAGCAAATGTTGACAGTTAGATAAAGGAGATTATTTGTTTATATTTGACAAATAAAGATTTGACTCACTGAATGCAGAGACCTTGGGGAACAATTGTTGTTTAGGACAACAGTCCATGCTTTGCATTGCAAAATGTTATGCAAGCAGAGCTCACTGCATTTCTACATGGGGTCACAGAAGGCATAGCTAGGAAGATGGATGATTTAACCTGGCATATGGTACTTACTTATCATAGAATGATATGTATATGGTAGTTACTTACTACTCTATGGCAGCAATTCTTAACCTGTGGGCCATGGACCACCAGTGGGCTGCAAGCACGAAAATCTGGTCTGCGAGCCTCCTTCCTCTTTCTTTCTTTCTTTCTTTCTTTATTTATTTCCACTTATTTTATGCCGCCTGCCACCCATTCCCTGTCGCTGACCATGGCATATGTTATGTATCAGAAACTAGAGCTGATGTGGTCTATCCAATGCAATTTTCTGAATCAGTACTCCAAACCGAATCTAAAGTTGGCCAAAAACTGATTCGTAACCCTTTTGGTAATACTGTTGGAGAGTTGTCTCTGGTCAAAGTGGTTCCTGGTCAAAATTATTCCTGGTCACAAAAAGGTTGGGAACTACTGCTCTATGGCCAAAGACATTCATCATTCATGTGAGTCTAGTTATTTTAAACTAGTTTCAGACATTTTGTGTAATGCGTTATTATTGTACATATCAACGTGAGAACTGTGTCGTCTGACAGAACCAAGCTAACATGAACATCTAATTTTGCACCTAATATCCACAACTGATTAAACTGTTAACTGGGATCAGACAGTAGTAACAGTAGTAGCTGTTGTTGTTGTTGTTGTTGTTGTGGAGCCCTTGATGGCACAATCAGTCAGGACTGCTGACCAAAAGGTTGGCGGTTTGAATCCGGGGACAGGGGGAGCTCCTATCTGTCAGCTCCAGCTCCTCATGAGGGGGCACAAGAGAAGCCTCCCACAGAATGGTAAAACATATGGGTATCCCCTGGGCAACGTCCTTGCAGACAACCAATTCTCTCACACCAGAAGCGACTTACGGTTTCTCAAGTCGCTCCTGACATGAAAAAAAAAATTATTATTATTACCCTGCTTTATCTCTCCTGCAGCAGACTCAAAGTGGTTTAATATAAAACCATCATCTGCAAACAATTTAAAATATACAAATATGCAAACATTTAAACAGGATTAAATAAAAACAGTATTTAAAAATTCCCAGTTATAAACCATTAAAAGATAGTGTTGTTGTAGGTTTTTCGGGCTGTATGGCCATGTTCTAGAAACAGTCTCTCCTGACGTTTCGCCTGCGTCAGTGGCAAGCATCCTCAGAGGTTGTGAGGTTTTGAAACATATTCAAAGTTAGAAACCAATGACAGTTATCTGACAGACACCAACAAGATAGTAATAGCACCCATAGTTACATGTAATGGGTTACTGATAACCATCTCCTTTTCCTAGTTGTATACCTGATCTGTCTGTGTAGTAGAATTAGTGTTAGCCATGAATGCAGCAACTTTTAAAGGAATGGACCAAGACCCAGAGTTTTTAAATTTCACTGAGCTATATGCTGAGTAAGAGAAGCTCCCAAATATTCTGATAATAACAGGAGTTACGTCCCAGTGAGACTGCTTCTGCATATTGAAGTTAATGTACAACCCCTGGATACCTTTTAGCAGCCTTGAGTCTATTACAGGATTTCTGTAAGAATGAGACTGAGATACAAGATCAAAGACTGGCTGAAAAAATAGGTATTTCAAAAGAAAACAATGGTTCCTTGTTTATCTGCTATGGCAAAAGCTTGCCTGCTTTTCAGCCACTTTTTTTAAAGGATGCAGCTTATCTAAAATTGCCAGATCTTACAGGTTGGTATTTCTTGTGATCAATTCCTTATGAACAGGAACAACTGCCATTAACCAATCATCAAAGACATTGCCATTTGTTGATTTTGTATAGTTTTAATGATGCTGTTTTTATCATGTTTGTGGATGTTATGATTTTATTGTATTGTTAAAATAGCCTCTTAATGGGGCTGAATGTAAGCCACCCTGAGTCCCCCTTCTGGGATTGAGAAGGGCGGGTTAGAAATATGGTAAATAAATAAAACAAAACAAAAAAGTAAACAGGACACCTAATGCCTGGAGTCATCAGTCAATACTATCCATCAAACACTGAGAGTGGGGGGAAATCACATTTTTCAGGTGTCTTCTTTCCCCTTTTTAATTTTCTTACATATGGTAAGAATGTTATCTTCTCATGTTAATATAATTCCAGGTTATTTCATCATAAATGTGGAACCAGAAATGCTATTTGTAGAAATTGTCTAGGAGTTAAAATGGAGTACCTCTTCTATTTTTCTTGAATTTAAAGAAGTATCTCTCAGTGTAGGTAAATGGTTGGACCATAATAGGGATTTGAGTTTCCCCAAATTTACATTTCTCAATGCTCTCCTGGTGGCACAATGGATTAAATTGCTGAGCTGCTGAACTTGCTGACCGAAAGGTCACAGGTTCGAATCTGGGGAGTGGGGTGAAGTCCCGCTGTTAGCCCCAGCTTCTGCCAACCTAGCAGTTCGAAAACATGCAAATGTGAGATCAATAGGTACCGCTTTGGCGGGAAGGTAACAGCTCTCCATGCAGTCATGCTGGCCACATGACCTAGGAGGTGTCTACAGACAATGTTGACTTTTCAGCTTAGAAATGGAGATGAGTAGCACCCCCCAGAGTTGGACACAACTTGACTTAATGTCAAGGGGAAACCTTCACTTATTCAATGCAATATTTAGGAAATGTCAAACTGATGGGAGGGGTAGGCATCTTTAGACTCCACCCAAGGACAAACTACTTGTAACACAAGGTGGTGATCATAACTTGGATAAGAGTCTACTTTAAAACAAAATCATCTGAAATGACAGGAGTGTAGCTGATGAGGAAGCCACATGTAGCCAAGTGTTTAATAATAAGTGTGTACTTTTCCATTTTTGTTCTTAACTGTTGTCAAGTCGGCTTCAACTATGAATGAGAGACTTGTTTATCAACAGCCCTACTCTGATTTTGCAAACGCAAATTCAATAGGCCTTAGTTACAGCAATGAGTAAACACACTTAGGACTCTACACTTCAAGATTCTGTTCTGTACAATCTATATTCCAACAATAAGATCAGAACATTTCTGCTGTCTCATTTCCAATTTCTTGCGCACCACCGAAGGCAGTCAGGGGTTCAGTTGTTGGCATTTATTACATTCATGCACATCTATTAAATTATATCTTTGCTCTGAAATCAGCTTCAAGAGATTTCAGGAAATTATAGTGGTGCACTTTTTAATTTCCATCCCCATTTCTGAGCCTCTTCGACAACAATCAGTAAACCTCAAGGCTGGAGTAAGTGTCTGAGCAGGCGCCTACCTATTCCAATATTACCTGGAGCTCCAATTTCAATCCAACTGGCCAAAAAAATTTCCACTGGCTAAACAAAGTATTTTATTCTTTTCCTGAGCATGTGAAGTGTTTTGTGAGAAGCAAACACAGAAAGGTTACAGAAAAAATCCTGTATTGTTGTGGACATATATAAGCTAATAAACATAAAGTTTGTGACTCAACAATATATACAACTGATTTTTTAAATATAGACTACAGAAATGTATGTTTTATAAACTTGCTGATTGCATTATTTTGAGCAGGTTTGTCATGCACATTCTAATGCAAATCCTATCACCACACAGGCTTGAGCTCTATGTTATATTCCTAAACGGGTTTGTGCCAGAAGTGATGGACTACAATACCCAATGGCCATGCTGCTTGACAGTAATGGGAATCATAGCACAACAACTTTGAGGGGCACAAGTTTGGGGGAAGAAAAATGTATTAAGTACTACTTCAAGTAAAATAATCAAAACTCTCACATTTTAAAAGTTAATCAGTTCTGTCTACCAACTACACTGCTCTGAAAGTTTCACACTCTATAGCTAACTCTGGGCGCTTCCAGACAGGTCTCAAACCCACGCCAAAGCGTAGAAATGACATGCCAGGAGGCAGAAAAGGAACAATTTTGCTTTTCCTTTTAAGGCTTTTGGGGGGGAGGTGCTCTCTTGGTTTTCCAGGCTCATGGAAGGCCTGGAGCTTTCAGAAAGGCCCGTGTCTAATGGGGTATTTAATTAATTTGGGACAAAGCAGGGTTTATTTATTTATTTATTTACAGTATTTATATTCCGCCCTTCTCACCCCGCAGGGGACTCAGGGTGGATTACAATGTACACATGCATGGCAAACATTCAATGCCATAGACACACAACACATATAGACAGACAGTCAGAGGCTATTTAACATTCCAACTTCTGACCACCAGGGAAGCTGTCACTTCCCCATCCAGCTGCGACACTGATGAAGTACTTTCCACATTCACCGCATGCTTTTGCTGGAGATTTTTTATGGCCTCGTAAATTTTGTTAAACTAGCCTCCCCACACATAGGTGGTACCTAAATTTCCTACTTGACAGATGCAACTGTCTTTCAGGTTGCAAAGGTCGACAACAAGCTACACAATTGACCGGAAGCTCACTCCGACCCGGGATGGCTTCGAACTCATGACTTTTTGGTCAGTAGTGATCTTTAATGCAGCTGACACCCAGCCAGCTGCGCCACAGCCCCAGTTTACCTGCTTTGTCCCAAATTTATTTTCTTTTACTGTAGGTGTCTGTTGGAAATAGGCAACCTTCTCAAGCCTCCTCTGTTTAATTATTTGTCTGTATATAATATGCTGTTTTATTTACTGACGTGTATATGTAACCTTTGATATGCAGTTTTTTCCTAACTCCATGTTCTTGAAGTTATGGGATGGGCTGCAGTCCATGTGACCAGATCAACGATTGTTTGAAACACAGTTTAGGGATGACCAATGAAGATGACAGCTGAAAGTAGATAGTTACAAGAGAGAGTTGTACAGAAGTGGATAGTGTTGAAGAGACTGATAAGGACTGAAAGTTAAAGGTATAAACCAAAATGTCCTAAAGTTTAAACTAACAAGAAATGTGCCTGTATACTTATTCTACAGTGTAGATACACCCATAGCTACACTTAAAAATAGAACATTTGAGAACAAGTGCTCCAAAGAAAATATGAAAGTGGAAGAAGTTATGTCAGGCATACATAGTGTTGCACAAATATCTGATAGGCAGCATGAATTTGAGGTGAACACTCCCAACTGTTTGGATTGCCTTCAGAGTCAAGGAAACTTGATATCTAAAGTTGTACAAGAAAAAAAGCTGGTCCTGGAGCAACTGACCCACTTTGGAATGTTTTTGTGTCAACTGATACATTTTGAAGTTTTCCATAATTCTCCACAAGCTTAATAAGTCAAAAATGTGTATAGTTTTGTGACTCCATACTCTTATTTCCAATGAGAAAAAATATGTTCACTGGGGGCTTGTGTTTTACTTCCAGTCTTTAAAAAATCAGAGAGAGAGAGAGAGAGAGAGAGAGAGAGAGAGAGAGAGAGATGTAGAACATACGAGAAGCTATTTCAGTGATTTCTGTGCTCTTTGTTGTCTGTGTCAGCAGCGGGATGCAAGCTCTTCGAGCCAGAACCCTTATAGTGTGACAGAACTATGACAGTATCTCATTGCTATCTGTTTAGTGAGTGATGGAAATGAAATATCCACTCCAGTACCAACCGCTATGCTTTCTTTCTGGATGCACAATAAAAGGAGGATATTTTTCTCCTGCTAATGTGCTGCACTCTGCCAGCTTTTAACAGAATGGAGAATTGATATTTTCACCTTTGAGACTGCACAGAAACAAATAATTTTTATACAAAAGTCATGAGGATGAGTAAAGTTCAGATGGATCAAATTTCTCATTTTGCCTGAAAGTCCCTTTGGGGAGAAAGGGCGGCATATAAATAAAGTTATTATTATTATTATTATTATTGGTGCACATATTGTATAAAACTATTTACTTGCATTGTATTTACACAAGAAACAAATAGATACACAGATGTTACCAACTCTTCAAATTCAAAACCATTAAAAAAGACACTAAAAGCTTTGTTGAAATTATCACCATTATTAACAAGCGAGACACCTGAGTCTTGCACAAAGAAGGTGAAATGAAACTGTGCCTTGAATGTTTTTGAACAAGGGATAAAAAGTTGTAGTAGTATTGTTTTGCTATTTTGAAATGCATATCCTGGGACTTCTTTTCAAACTTCTTTTCTTTTAAACATGATTTGCATGCCTAATCAATGCTTGACATACACTGTCCATGTAGACCAGTGATTTTCAACCAATGTGCCGCGGAACACTAGCGTGCCGTGAGAGATCATCAGGTGTGCCGTGGGAAATTATTTTCAAACTTCATTCATATATAAACTATAAGGTACATCTGTCCCTTTAGGAAATGGAACCATAGCACTCTTGTGTCACCTAAGAGTGATGCAAAAGTGCTATGGTCGCGCCACTTTGGATTTGCTCAGACGCAGCTAAGTAAACAAAATTAGAGTTAGTGCTGCAGCTAATCTAATTTGATTCGATTTCCACCTGCTTGCAAGTGACAGTGGCTATTTGGGATCACAGCAAGACAAGCGAGTGACAGTGATGGAGAAGTTTTTGAGAAGGGAAAATGCAAATGCCAATCAGGGCTGTGGACAAAATTATCACACAGATGAAGGCCCTAATATGAGTGGTGGACAAAATGGGTGGAATTCCCCATTCTGGCCAACAAAGCTATTTTGACATTGCTCCCGTTTTCAACCACATATCTGTGTGAGGTAAGCTTCTCAAGCTTGACGCTTCTTATGTATGGTATTTAAAACAAAAAACAGAGAGAGACTGACAGCTGTTGAGTAAGAGCTTCGTGTGTGTCTTTCTACCATTCCTGCCAGGATATCTATTTTGTGTTCATCGAAACAGGTCCGGGTTTCACACTAATTGAGTGTATAAATACATTTAAAAACATATTAACTATATGTATTACTGTGTTAGAGTGTCATTTTGTGTCATTTTGGTTGGTGGTGTGCCCCAGGATTTTGTAAATGTAAAAAATGTGCCGCGGCTCAAAAAAGGTTGAAAATCACTGATGTAGACAATAAATAATTGAAAAGTCAATTTCTCAATCCAGCACAAATTGGCTAATGAGGAATCACATCTTTTAAAATACTAAGTAATACATCAACACTCAACATTAGCAACACAATTGGGAGGGGGGGCATTAAAAAATTGGCAGAACAAACCCCGTGACAGCTTTTATTTAGTAACAATTCACTCAAGAACGGTGACAACATTTTGACTTAAATGTTTCCTCCTGACATTCCTCTGTTCTTTTATATGAAATCTGCTTCCAATTAGCTTCCTGTGCGTCAGAATAGATAGGTCTAAAACTGATCCTCTAAACCTCTCATCACAGCTGAACCACTTTCTTCTGCTTCTTACCATTATGATTTCCTCATCCCTTCCCTTGCTTTTAGTGCAACCGCATTAAGGTACAAAGAAGTGGAGTCTTATTTCTAAGTAAGGAGCCTACTCCCCTCCCCTTCCGACTCCTTGTGTGGTCCTGCCAGTTTCTGGGGACAGAGCTTGATTATAATGATGGGAAATGCCAGCTTTGGATACAGTTGGCAATACACCCACTCCCAACAGTTTTCTACAGTTGGCAATGCACATAAGGCCAACACAAGGAGCATATGAGGCAAGTTACAAGGAATAGCAATCTGTTCTACCACTAAAACCCCATGGAGTTGATCTTCTGCCATTCAAAAACCACATCAGGAGATGGCAAGCTAATCAGCCATGTAGTTAATTCACAAGGAGATGCTAGCTCACTGTGGGGCTGCAGGATCAAGTTTTAAACAGTAGTCAGTGAACACTTCTATTCTACATGTTTACAGTGCTTTGACCAATTCTAGCTTGTTCCCGACCACAGGGGCCATACCTAATACACAAATGCACACACTACTCTATATTTGCCTGTTGCTCTTATTTTCCAACTCCACACCTTGTTAGGAAATTGAGAGTTTTCTGTAGTGTCCACACTCTACGTGGGATTGCCTTTGAAGGCTGTTTGGAAGCTTCAAATGATCCAATTAATTGCAGCCAGATTTCTAACTGGGGCGGTGCAGAGGGAGCACACAACTCCCCTTTTAAGTCAGTTCCACTGGCTGCCAGTTTGCTACCGAGCACAATTCAAAGTGTTGGCTTTAGTCTATAAATTCTGTTCTGGCCCAGCTTACCTGTCCGAACATATCTCCCTCTATGAACCATCATGGAGGTTAAGATCTTCTGAGGAGGCCCTGGTCTCAGTCCCACCTCTGTTGCAAGCGTGGTTGGTGGGGATGAGAGACAGGACCTTCTCGGTGATGGCTCCTCAGTTCTGGAACTCTCTCCCCAGTAAGATTAGATCAGCACCCTCCCTCCTGGCCTTTAGAAAGAAAATAAAGACGTGGTTGTGGGACCAAGCCTTTGGTCAGTAAAATAATGCAGTGCAAAGAATAATTAGGAAATAATGTGAAATGACAATTGGAATGGCTATGGTGTACGATTTTTAGATCATGTGATTTTAATATTTATACTAGCTGTCCCCTGCCACACGTTGCTGTGGCCCAGTTTGGTGATCTGGAAAATAAAGTAATGAGAAAGTGTTGGTTTCTAATATATGTAATGTCTTTATGCTTGTGGGTAAACAGTATTTCTTGCTGTTTCTTTGTCTGTGTTGATGTGGAGATTGTCTGGTTTGCCTACTTTGGAATATGCAGCATATAATTGTCCTTCTTTAGGGGTCCCTTTCAAATTTATGATACTATTATCTCACTGTGAGTGAATCATATATACCTATCTATATCTATGGCTGGATAGCTCTTTCTTAGGAGGGCTTTATGTTGTCTTGCCCTGGTAAAGGGAGTTGGACTGGATGGTCTTAAATATTTACTGTTGGTCATGGGGGTTCTGAGTGGGAAGTTTGCCTTAATTCTGTCGTTGGTGAGGTTCGGAATGCTCTTTGATGGTAGGTGAACTATAAATCCCAGTAACTACAACTCCCAAATGTCAAGGTCTATTTTCCCCAAACTCCCTTCTGTGTTCATATTTGGGCATATGGAATATCTGTGCCAAGTTTGGTCCAGATCCGTCATTGTTTGAGTCCACAGTGGTCTCTGGACATAGGTGAACTACAACTCCCAAACTCAAGGGCAATGCCCACCAAACCCTTCTAGTGTTTTCTGTTGGTCATGGGAGTCCTGTGTGCCACGTCTGATTCAATTCCATCATTGATGGAGTTCAGAATGCTCTTTGATTGTAGGTGAACTATAAATCCCAGAAACTACAACTCCCAAATGACAAGATCAATTTTTTTGAGTGATGGTCACTCCTTGGGTTAGTAGGTGTCTTGTGGCAAAATTTGGCGCCAATTCGTCCAATGGTTTTTGAGTTATGTTAATCCCACAATATAGACTAGAGCAGGGGTGTCCACACTTTTTCAGCATGCGAGCTACTTATACTAAAACCAAGTCAGAAAGATCTACCAAGAGATAAGCAGGGCGGAGTTGGGGGAAGGGGGTGGGGCTTGGTGGGGCTTGGCTCCGCCCCCTCCTCCTCTGCTTTAGCATTTCCACAGCTTCTCCAGGGTAGAAGAGGGTAATGCCAAGCCAGTAGTGGCATAGATAGCCACTACTGGCTTGGCATTACCCTCTTCTACCCTGGAGAAGCTGTGGAAATGCTGAAGCCAGCAGAGGGGGCGGGGCTTGGTGGGGCTTGGCTCTGCCCCCTCCCCCTCTGCTTTAGCATTTCCACAGCTTCTCCAGGGTAGAAGAGGGTAATGCCAAGCCAGTGGTGGCATAGATAGCCACTACTGGCTTGGCATTACCCTCTTCTACCCTGGAGAAGCTGTGGAAATGCTGAAGCCAGCGGAGGGGGCGGGGCTTGGCACGGCATGGCTCCACCCCCTCAGAAGCGCCCCATCCAGCTGGGATCGACCTCCCTTGGTCCCAAGATCGACCAGTCGATCGCGATCGACTTCCTGAGCACCCCTGGACTAGAGGTTTTTAATGCTTTGTCTTAATGTTTAAATGTTGTTTATGCCTTATGTTTAATGGTTTTAATTATTTTAATTTATAGTAATATGTATTTTAGTTATGATTTTTTTCTTTCATTTCTTACATGTATGTTGACATTGAATTTTGCGATTATTATGTTGTAAACCACCTTGAGTCCGTCCCCCCTCCCCAGGGGTGAGAAAGGTGGTATGTAAATATAATAAATAAAGTCATTGGGTGCTATGTTTTTCTCTTCTCAATCCTACAATCAAATCCCTCCCACTCAAAGGAGAAGACCATATGTTTCTATCAGCTTTTTGATTTTACAAAGTCTCTGTCATAACTGTGCCTTGATGCAAACTATCACACTAAACCACGGCCCATTACAATGTTGTCTGACTTTCCATATTGCATGATGATAGAGGGATAAAAAGAGCCAAAAGAAGCATGCCAAACCCAATAGACATATGCTTATTTGCAGAGCCTTCCCACAATGTTCAGATTGTCCTGTTTTGTTCAGTGTGTCACTGCATTTTACCCAGGAAAGCTGAACGTTTCAGTTTGAGGCAACTGTCCTTGGAACTTGTAATGTATTTTCCTACAAACAGTCTTAAGTTACAAAGCACTGTGGTATTGTCCCCCAACAGTCAAAGGGGGTCAATCCTTCACATAAACCTTTATGGTCTCTACTTTCAAGCAGACGGGAAAAGGGAACCAAGTTTAATTCTAAATTACACATTGGAATCTAACTCTGTTTTACTTTCAAAAAGTCACACAGAATGAAAAAGAGCTCCCTGATCTAGACACAACAAGGAAAAGCTGGAAACTTGCAAATTTTGAAAAAAATCTATACTTGTGAATGAAGAAAATAAACCTGGAACAGCAATAATGTTCCAAGTGCAGTTTTAAGTGATCTGTAAAGCATGTACCAAGATAACCATTGCCTAATGAGAGGAATTATTTGATAAATGGAGTAACAGGAGCTTCAACAAAACAATTATAGGAGAATATAAAGTTTAGACATCAGTTTTTGTCCTTTGTTGCATTTTAACAGTGTACTTGTAACAGGCTGGTAAAGGACGTGTCATAAACTGAGACTGACACTAATGGCTTGTTCAGCAAAATGGGACCAACAAAAAGGGAAACACATAAAGAGCTTGCTTACCAGTTGAGTCTGCTGCAGATATTCCCCCACTGGTCAGATCTTCTGTATTTACAGACTGAAGGTCTGTATAAGAAGGAGTGATACTTGGGCTGCTGGTGTTCTCTGAAGTAGTTGTCCAACTGCTATCGGAGGCAAGAGGCTGTTTTTCAGAGGATCCCAAGGGGGGACAGGTCCAGCAGAATTTTTTTGGAGGAGAGTCTTAAAGAGAGAAATAAATTTGTGGGAAGTGAGCAGCATTAAAAGGGAACAGGGAGGACCATTGAAACATTGAGTGCGATGTTATCAAATTATCACTGAAATGTTTGCCTAATCCGTTATTGAATAATATCCCACTTTTTAACAAAGATTAAAACAAAATACAGCAAGAAATCCATGATGATACTAAGTCAACCGAATCAGGTGGGACAAAGTCAAAACTATCAACACAAAGACAGAAAGTGCCAAAACTGTCCACACAGTGAAATACATGTCATCTTCATGGTAAACTTGATCCTCAGTTAAAAACATTTGATGGACTGTGGCCTATGACAGAAAAGAGGTTACAGTATACATCACAGGTGATGTAGAATGCATACTGATATCTGAAATCTATCCAATTAATATCAGAAAGAACTAATTTCCCAATTTTCGAAAGTGTGTACTTTAGGCAAACCATTGCTTTGGTCAAAGCTGAAGGCCTAAGTCTTCTCTCCTCTCCTCTTCTACATGAAGGAAGCGTGAAGGTATCATGGAGGTTTGAAGGTTTATGAGATTACCTAATTCACAATAATCTTAATTTTTATGTTATTGCAAATTATCTTCACCAATTCCAAACCGTAGTCTACCAGTTGTACACATACAGGCTTTCTTCGAGTAATACCATTCTTTGCAAAATGCAGCAAATCCCATTACGTATACAGATTGTCTACTAATTGTATGGACTTGAATTTTATGCAAACAGATATGATCAACAGACAGATGGGTGAGGAAAGGACTGGGCTTGTTTCCATCATCCCTTTCACCTCTTCAAACACTTGTTCAGAACATGTGAGTGGAGCTGTTCTTTCCACCTCAAAGCTCCAAATCCAAACAGTTTCTATCATTTGGAAAATGAAAGCTCACAGCGAAATATATTTTCATAGTTTATAAAAACAAACTCTATCTGGCTCAAGATTTTTTCCAAATTTCTTTTGATTATCCTATACATCCTTACAGAGGAATGACATACATAAATCAGAATGGGTTCCATGTAGCTTGCTGCTAGTAAACCGATACAGGACTGCAATGTACAATTTTGCTACAATTTCTCCCCTCTTGCACAAGATAGTACTTTAGGAGATTCCGCCTGAACTTCCTGACTGAGAGTTGTTCAGCAGTGGAACTCTCTGCCCCAGAGTGTGGTGGAGGATCCTTCTATGGAGGCTTTTAAACAGAAGCTGGATGACCATCTGTCGGGAGTGCTTTCAATGCAATTTTCTGCTTCTTGGCAAGGGGTTGGACTGGATGACCCATGAGGTCTCTTCCAATTCTATGTTTCTATGATTTGTTTGGATTTTAACATCCATTCAAACTCTCCCCATTTTCAGTCACTGCCTTCATTTTTCCTTAATTACATTGTTATCTTGCTTAATACTTTCCAGCTTCAGATTGGATATACAATAAGCATTGTGTCAGGCTTGCTTTATTGTGCCTCCCAAAAAGGATGCGAGATAAAAGTCCAAGTTATTTGGGCCATTTAGAATCAGGCAGTCCTTGATAGAAGCCTAGGCAAAAGGGCACAAATCACAATAGAGCTTTATCTAGCTCTCATTTTCAAGCCTCAGTGCATTTCAGAAGGCTACACAATACAAAAACATATCCAACTAGTGACCTACTGACCTGTGACCTCAATACAACAGACAACTTAAATGAGGGGCATGGGTGATTTGCACTCCATGCCCTTACATTAAAAATGTAATGCATAGCATTTCCATCTATCCTGCTATATACCCCACTAGTAGGAATCAGGTTAACATGTGAGTTTTTCAATCAGCAAGGTAATTCACCACAATATCATAACTGCTATTCCTTCCTATGACCTGTGTCACACTCCTAATTTAATTTATATCCAAGCATTTTTCCAGTACAGATAGAGAGCAACTTAGGCTGAGGCACATGGGTTAGAGAAACTGAGCAAATTGGACACATTTGTATTAAGTATTAAATTTCACGTGTGTATTTTTACAACGATTAGCATCCAGCAAAAACATTTTGATTACAAGAGATAATATCAGGAGGTAAGAATGAAAAATGTCTTTTGAAAAGCCCAATCCAAGTTCTGGGAAATTGTAATAGTTTTTCTGCAGGACTAGAAAACCTTAGGTCAAATTATACAGAAGACTATACATTTTGTCATCAAAAGAAAGGTGAATTATATTTTTACTTCCATTTGTCTTTGATGTCAATCAAATTAAGAACTGTATATACTCAGGTACAAGTCTAGAAATTCTAAATTAAAATATGTATCCCCAAAAACTGGGATAAGTTATTCATGGGTCAGCATAAGTACTGTGCCTTAAATTTCATCCCCAAAAAGGAACCATCTTTAGTGAGAGGGAAGAGCTTAATTCATTATAGGAGAAGAAACAACTCCTTCTACTATCTCTGCCATAGTGATGCTTTTCAAAGCCTGGGTGGGAAAATGGTGCCCTTGACTTATATATGAGGTTAACTTACATATTCACAAATATATACAACATACACTAATTCATAGACTGTCCCAGTTCATGTTACCCATAATAAACCTTAGTGCAGAATGACATTCCAACCTGTATGAGTTTGCTCCAGTGAAGTGCTAGTCCAGGGTGCATCCTCAAACTGGACCCATGAGCTAAAGGATGAAGATAAATCAGGCTTTGGAGAAGGATGGTTTTCAGGTGAGCATACTGATGTGGATTCCACAGCTGTTTTGTCCACTACGTCTCCCAAGTCAGCTTGTGCTAGAGCCTGAAATTCTTGATCCAGGTTTTGGATGCTTTCTGAGGATGTATCAGAAGAGGAAAGATATCCCTCAAGCTGTTCCTCAGTATGGCCTGGAATGACAATCAAAATGTAATAGAATAATGTAATATAAAGTTATATATATATATATATATATATATATATATATATATATATATTAATATAATGTAATATAATGTAATATTTTAATATGTTGTTGTAGTTGTTTTTAAACTGTATAGCATTGAATTTTTGCTGTAATGCTGGTCTGAGTCCCTCGATAGAGGTGAGAAGGTCAGGGTACAAAAGTTTTAAATAAAAAAATAAAAAAAATAATGTATCATGATTTTTTTCTTTTTTGAAGAGAAGGTTTTTTCATTCTTTGTAAATGTATGTGTCAAAAAATGACACCCCCCCCCTTCAAACAATCAGAGTGGTGGAAATGCAAGAAAATTAAATCTTTCTGGCACCAGATTTACAAAAAGATAGAATTAATTCTACAGATAAAGTTTACGTTTAAACCAGAATATTTCTTAGTAGGAATTACAGATTTTGAGATGGAGAAAAACACAAATAGAATTTTCATGTATTTAATAACGGCAGCAAGGATTAACCTGGCCCAATTATGGAATACCAACAATTATGGAATACCAAATACCAACAATTGAAAATTAGTTACTGAAAGTCTGGGATATAATGAATATGGATTTACTTATGCAAAGACTAACATACAATAATGTACAAAGACAAAGAACAAACTGGGAGAAATTTATTGAATTTATTAGGAAGGATAATACAAAAATTTATATCCAAGAGGTTTAAAAGAACCTTAAAGGCCTAAAGGAAAAAAGAAACCCGACGGCAGAAGAATTACAGGACCAGCGGAAAGAATTGAAACCACAATCCAGAGGGACCTGAAAGTTGCAAATTTGCTAGGTTTTTTCCTCCTCTCTCTTGTTTTTTTTTCTTTTCTACCTTCCCCATTTACCACCCCTTTTCCTACTTTCCTTCCATCAATTGTTCCCACACTTTTGTTGTAAAACACCTCTTTTTTAATTTTTCTCCTTAAACTTATTGGAGACATTTTCTTTTATTATTCTTTTTTACTCCAATCTTATTGGAGACATTTTATTCTCAATAAAAACTATTTAAAAATGTAAAAGAATAATGTACCAAATGTGTCATGATTTCTTTCTTTTTTGAAGAGAAGGTTTTTTCATTCTTTGTAAATGTCTGTGTCAAAAAAAGACTTACATTTTTTTCAGACAATCAGAGTGGAAATATTTGTTATGAGAAATGTAACAGCAAGACGGTTCGGAGTCAAGGCTTTTTGTCTAATCACATCTCCCTATACAGACCATCTTGGGCACTGCAGTCAGTGGGCCTGTTCTCAACTGAGCTTTCGGTCCCACCCGCGTCACAAACACGGCTGGTGGGAACGAGAGGAGGGGCCTTCTCTGTGATCACTCCACATCTCTGGAACTCTCTTTTGAAATAAATAAAAACGCCCCCCACCTTCGTCTCCTTTTTAAAACTCCTAAAAACACCCCTTTGCACTTAGGCATATGGGGAAGAGGAGAACTAGGGCACCTTAGACCACTCTCATTGGAATGCTGTCTGACCTATTTGTACCTTGTGGCCATTATGGTACATTTTAGGAACAACTATATGCTCACCCAATTCTAATTGTTTTATTATGTTAGATGTTTTAATGTTGACCATGTTTTTAAAATGTAATCTGCTTCTAGTGATTAGCTGTTTTATGTCTTTCAGTTTGATGTTTAATTATTTTATGTGATTAACTCAATGCTGTTATTATTTTGTATTATGTTTTATTGCTTTAATGTATTTGTAATTTTGGGCATTTAATGTTTGCCTTTTTGTATGTAAATCGCCCTGAGTCCCCTCGGGGAGATAGGGTGGTCTATAAATAAAGTTTTATTATTATTTATGATAAGACATTCAATTCTCTCTCCTTATTATAGAGATTTTGAAAGGTATTCTGCTACATACCCTGCACCCTCTTGCGGTTGTGCTATGCAGTTACCCATCCCCGTTGATGTGAAGATGGGACAGTCAGTGTTGTAATAGTACATTCTGAAGTGCAAGTGCTCACCATGACAATACCCTTAGCCACAACCCGATTTATTTTTATTAAATGCATGACAATGTATTGTTCCATGTTTGCTTATTTCCCAATCAGGTCTTTAGTAAATCTTGTTTTTATTTATGTGCCTCCAAGTTGTTTATAACTTATGGTGACCCAAATATGATCTTATCACTGCTCTTTCTTTTAAAAGCTAAATCATGGCGAGAACACTTATATGTTACCTAGCAAGAATATTTTCATAAAAAGTTGATTTAAAAAAATCTGTCTCTAAAAACAGAACATCTGGTCAACCTTGGAAGAAGACTGACCATGTTGACCAATAATGAGTCCATCCACCCTAAGTGCATTGTTCAATGAAACCAAGTTTTGCTAGACTGCTTTCCTC
This sequence comes from Anolis apletophallus, assembly GCA_030556195.1. Classification (NCBI taxonomy): domain Eukaryota; kingdom Metazoa; phylum Chordata; class Lepidosauria; order Squamata; family Anolidae; genus Anolis; species Anolis apletophallus. The sequence goes on along the minus strand of JARBWK010000002.1, from coordinate 19,077,077 downwards.
TGAGTTCATTAGTCTTGTCTCATAAAGTACTGATATTTTATGAATTCTCATCTTGAGGAGATTTCTCATCTGGGTAAAATGGAAGGGAAAAGGAAGAGGGGCCAACCAAGGGCAAGATGGATGGATGGTATCCTTGAAGTGACTGACTTGAGTCTGAAGGAGTTGGGGGTGGTGATGGCTGACAGGGAGCTCTGGCATGGGCTGGTCCATGAGGTCACAAAGAGTAGGAAGTGACTGAATGAATAAACAACAACATCTTGATAGAGAGAAGATCAACTTCCAACTTTAGCAGTGAGGAAGATACACCTGGGAGAAATGCTAATAGTTTTTTCAAGATCTTATTCAGAAAGCTATGCCAATACACAATTTGAAAAGCACAGAATCCCAAGATACCATCAGTCTGCCTCTCCATCAGAATTAATAATTAAAAAAACTCAGGAAGAAGAGAACGACAAAGACTTGTAAATGTCCTTAAAATACCTGTCCTGGAATGTCAACGGGCTAAACAGTGGGGTGAAGAGGGGGAGAATTTTTCAAAGAATTAAGAACTGCAGGGCCAAAATAATAGCCCTACAGGAAACACATATTAAAAAAACGGAGGAGAAGTACCTGAAATACGATGCGATTGGCGAGGCCTTTGCGGCCTCAGCAAACAAAAAGAAAAGGGGGGTAGTCATATACGCTGACCCAAAATTTGGCCCGAAATTGGCATTTCAGGACAAGGAAGGAAGATATGTCGCAATTTTAATTGAATACGAGAAAGAGACTACATTAATTTGCAATGTGTATGCACCTAACGACTCTAAGTCAAAATTCTTTTGGGAATTGGAGGAAAAAATATTAGATCAAACATTTGATAATTTAGTGGTCATGGGAGATTTAAATGGGGTAATTGACCCAAAAATTGACAAAAGTGGAACTGGAAACGGAACGTGTAAATTCAGGGGGGGAAAATTACCCAAAAACTTCTTTGACTTAAAAGAAAGTATGGATATGAGTGATGTATGGAGGGAGATGCACCCCAGGGAGAGAGACTATACTTTCTATTCGAATAGACACCGTACCTGGTCAAGAATAGACTGTATCTTGGTGTCCAAAAACATACTGCCTAGAGTACAACAATCAAAAATACTTTCCAAACATATCTCTGACCATTGTCCGGTGATAATTGAACTTTATGCTAAAAAAACAGAATATTGCTGGAAATACCCTGACTGGCTTATTAAAAAAAAACCCTTGTTAGACGAAAGCAGAGATACTTTAAAAGAATTTCTCGAAATAAATTGTAAGGATAATGAGAATTGGAGGACTATCTGGGACACCAGTAAAGCCTACATGCGGGGATTCTATATGAAAAGACAGGCCATATGGAGGAAAAATAGACGTAAGGAACTGCAGGATGTACAAAATAGGTTAGCCGGTGTTGAGAAAGAATTAAAGAAAGATCCCAAAAGAGCTGATAAAAGACAGGAAATGAATATTCTGTTGAAGCAGTTGGACTTCTTTGAATTAGAAGAAATGCAAAGGAAAATACGGACAGCAAAACAAAAATTTTTCGAACAAGCTAATAAGCCAGGAAGATACCTGGCCTGGCAATTAAAAGAGAAAAGGAAAAGAAATGTGATCCCAAAATTAAAGATAGGACAGAAGGAAATAACTGCAGAAGAGGAGATAAGACGAACATTCGAAAATTTCTTTACTAATATATATCAGAAGGATAAGATTGATGCAGAAAAAGTCCAGAAATATATTGGAGATAGAAAACTAGAGAAAATTAATGACGATGAGAGAGAAGAATTAAATAGAAAAATAACAAGGGCTGAGATACAAATGGCAATAAAAAAAGCAAAAGTAGCCAAAGCAGCAGGCCCTGACGGGTATACTGCCGAGTACTATAAGGAACATGAGGAGGTGATCGGAGACATCATGGAAAAGGTCTTTAATGACATTCTAGAGACAGGCCGAACCCCGGGTACTTGGTCCGAATCAAATATAATACTGATAGGAAAGCCAGACAGAGATCTGTTGATCCGGCAAATTACAGGCCAATAGCGCTCTTAAACGCAGATTATAAAATATTTGCGAGTATATTGGCTGAAAAGATTAAAACCATTCTTAAACACCAAAATAAAGGCGGATCAAAATGGTTTCCTACCAAGACGATATCTAAAAAACAGTATAAGGACAATGATTAATTTGGTTGAATATTATAAAAAAAATATAAATAAAAAAGTGGCACTCATTTTTTTAGATGCCGAAAAGGCTTTTGATAACGTGAATTGGCAATATTTAAAAATTTTAGCAAGTGAAGTGGATTTGGGCTTTAAATTTCAAAATGTTATACAGGCCATATATGATTCCCAAACTGCTAGGATTATTGTAAACCAAAATAAATCGGACAAGATACATATAGAGAAAGGGGTGAGGCAGGGATGTCCCCTATCCCCTCTTCTATATATATGGTCACTTGAGATTTTGTTAGATGAGATCAGGAATGATACGGCCTTAGTGGGACCAAAAATTAAAAATGAAATTTATAAAGTACAGGCGTTCGCAGATGATTTAGCCATAATTGTAGAAAACCCAGAGGAAAACTGGACAAAATGGTCGGAGAAGTTTGAGAAATACGGGGAGATAGCGGGACTCAAAATTAATATAGCTAAAACTCAAATGTTGACAATGAATATGAAAGATAGCGAACGAGTTGAATTACAAAAAGTAACAGGTGTGCGGAGTACATCGATGGTGAAATACCTAGGGGTGCATCTAACCACCAATAATGCACAATTGTTTAAAAATAATTATGTTAAAAAATGGAAGGAAATAGTTAAGGAGCTGGACAATTGGTCAAAACTCCACCTATCAATGCTCGGTAGAGTAGCAACTATAAAAATGATGGTCCTTCCAAAAATTAATTTTTTATTCTCTGTCCTGCCGATCATCAAGAGAGGTGATATATTTAAAAAATGGATGGCTGATATTTCTAAATTCATCTGGGAGGCAAAAAGCCAAGAATTAAAATGAAGATACTTCAAGATTCCAAAGAAAGGGGGATTGGCTGTACCAAATTTGAGGATATATTATGAGGCAAACTGCTTAGCGTGGGTGGGGGAATGGTGCAAATTAGAGAATGAGAAGATACTAAATTTGGAAGGACATGATCTTAGATTTGGTTTCCACGGGTATATGTGTTATGATAAAGTGAGAGCCGACCGGGGTTTAAAGATCATTTTCTTAGAGTGCGCTTATCAAAATCTGGCAGAAATATTATAAGCTACTATATACAACAACGCCGTTATGGACATCACCACTGGAGGCATTCAGAATTAGACAACTAGATAATAATAATTGGCTAACATATAAGGAAGTTCTGGTATGGGACGGACGAGATTATATATTGAAATCTAGACAACAACTATTAATGGAAAATAAACAAATAAATTGGTTTGCATATTTACAGCTCACACAAAAATTCAAGGAAGACCAGAAAAGGGGATTCAACGGGAGGAAAGCGAGATTGGGGAAATCCTCCTAGGTAAAAATAAAAATATGGTGGGCAGAATCTATAAAAAGATAATTGATAAAATGGGAGAAGATAGTAGGATAAAAGACTATATGAAGCAGTGGTCCAGAAATATTGGGTTTAAAATCAATAAGGATACATGGAAAGGAATTTGGAAAAGGAATATAAGTGCTTCGAGATGCACCAAATATAAGGAAAACTGGGTTAAAATGGTATATAGATGGTACCTAGACCCGGCAAAATTAGCAAAGATGTATAAAACATCTAAACCAAATTGCTGGTATTGCGCGGGAAAAAAATGGCACCTTTTTCCATATGTGGTGGCTGTGCCGGAAAGCCAGGAAGTTTTGGAGTATGGTGAACACAGAATTAGAGAAAATCTTTAAAATACAGATGGACAAGACACCGAGTAATCTATTATTAGGCATATTTGACCCCACGTCAAAGCTTACCGAAAATGAAAAAAAAAAATATATTTGATTTTAACCACCGGCGAAGATATTGTATGCAAAGTACTGAAATCAAATAAATCCCCAACAAAAGATGAATGGGTCTTAAACATAATTGAAGTTATACAAATGGAATGGCTATCAGAATCAATTAAAGAAAAAAAGAATGAAGCAGGGACAAATAAAAAAACAGGATTGGAAATGCATTCTGAATATTATCAAAGGGAGCTTAGCACCACCCTATTACTAGACCGAGATTGATAATGTATATAAGAATAAGTGATTAATAATAATGATATAGAGTTAAAATAGTTATGCCTTCTCTTTCCCTTTTGCACCACAGGCACTCTAGGAAGTTTCAAGAGGAAAATGTAGGGTTGTCCGAAACCGAGGCAGTGGAATAAGGAAAATCCACCCACCCAGAACTTTAATAATGTTTTAACCCCCCTTTTTCCGACACTCTTTACTTGTACATGTAGGGATGCTGTCAGCATTCCCACCCTTTTCTAATTTTCATACTTTTCTTATATACCCCCTTTATGTGATGTGATGTGTTGTCTGTTTTGTTCGTTTAATGTATTGTATCAAATTTAATAAAGACTTTATTTAAAAAAAAAAAGAATTAATAGAGGTAATGTAATACAAAATGAGTTGTGTGATTTCACAGCAACCCAGAAAACTCTGGACAGAGTCCAAAAAGTAGCATGTTTCATTTACCAACATGGTTTGATCTATGACAACAGCTTATTTCATCAGAGGGAATGAACATACCTTGTGAGGGAGCAGGTAGGTGGTGTCCATCATTGAAGCAGACCCAGTCAGCCTGCTGGGAAGCAATGACATTGGCCAGTGAGGTCATGATTTTTGCTGGTTATTATGCATCTTCAAATCACTAGCAGACAATGCAGTCAGCAGAGGGGCAGGTACCTTGCCCTTTTACGAAGCGCTTGTTCTCATCTGAAATGCAGCAGCTGTCAGGAAGAAGAAAAGATAGAGATACACAACTGAATCACACAAATTCAATGTAAGTGGGGGTAACAAAAGAGAGAGGGGGGGCAGATTTGCCCAGAATTCCCCATTGGCATTCTTCAGAGGAGATGGATTTCAGTTCCCAGCACCTTCCAACTGCAGTGGTGATGATTTCTGTGGATTATAGTAGTGGTGGAGGCTTCTTCTTTGGAGGCTTTCAAACAGAGGCTGGATGGCCATCTGTCAGGGGTGGTTTGAATGTGATTTTCCTGCTTCTTGGCAGGGGGTTGGGCTGGATGGCCCACAAGGTCTCTTCCAACTCAATGATTTTATGAGTCTATGATCATCACTGCAGAATCAGTCATGATTCTCTGGCATCATGTAACCATCCAGATGTCATTGGACTGCGAACCCCAGCAGCCCTAGCCAACATAGTCATGAGTGAAGGAACATCAGAGTTGCAGTCCAACAATAGGAGGGCTACATGATCTCCCCTTCCATTCTATATTTGTTAAAACCTAGGCTTGATCGGACCCTGGATAAACCAATTATAATGAAATAATATGAGGCTCAGGTTACTTGTGACAAACTCGGTTTCAGTTGCATCCTAACAACTTTGGTTCCATCTACATTGCCATATAATGCAGTTTGAACTGCATTATATGGTCAGTGTAGTTTCATATAATGCAGATTGAACTGGATTAAATTGAATTATATGTGTCTACGCTGCTATATTATCAATTTCAATCTGCATTATAATGGCAGTGTTGATGGCGCCTCAGATACACATTGCAAAATCTAAACATTAAAAGGTACTGCATAACTAGAGGTTTTATGTGCAGACTGCATTTTAAAACACAGTTCTAATATACGTAATATCAATTATAATATTCCACTCGACATTAATTATATAGAGTGCTGAGCCATAGCAGACAGAGCCCATTAGGAAATAAAGCCAGCATTAACACACAGATTGTTGAATATTTTTCAATGCGAAGCATGCAAATGTTCATCAGGTCTCCAAAAATGCATAAAATAAACATACTTTAGAAATTTCATTTCTAATAAACTGTCTAGTAGCATGTTCTTCAACCATAAAAATGAAAAGTCTGTCCTATCTAGAAGCAACACTATTTGCTGGTGAACTCTAATTCTAATTCCGGAGGTGTAGTGGTAACTGTGGAAATCAGCGTGCACTCAAATAAATTCTTATTCAGCCCACTCAGAGTGTTAAGAAACCCAGTTTCATGACATTTCAGATATGTAATATGCAAGTACCATACATTTAAATAGGCTTCAAGAAACCCCAGTCAAATTAGTGAGCTTTTGCTCAATAGCTGCTTTTTCTTCTGTACTATTTGTGAACAGAATATGTCAATGAAACTAATGAGAACATCTAATTGAATTTTTCTAAAAATCTATTAAACTAATCTTACTCTCATGGGATGAAAAAATTCAGACAGTTAGGTTGTCTTCTAATCCCTGTATACTTTCATGGACTAGAAATGGACTGGTTTGGAGGTCCTCATGGACTCAGCCTGGAACCTGGCTGGAACCTCGAAAGCTGGTCCAAAGAACTGCAGCCAGGAGCTAACTGAGGCTGGCTACTGTTTCCGAGCTCAATTCAAAGTGCTGGTTATGACCTTTAAACCCCTAAATGATTCAGGTCCAGGCCAACTGCCTGGGCCCTGAGATCTTCAGGAGAGATCCTTCTTTGGTCCCACCTCCATCTCAAGCTCAGCTGGTGGGATTGAGAGAGTGGATCTTCTCAGTGGTTGCCTCTCGACTCTGGAACTGCCTGCCCAGGGAAGTCAGAATGGCCCCCTCCCCCCTTTTTAATGGTTTTTAACTGTGAATACTATTTATATTTATTTGTTTTAATGTTTGCTATTTGGATATTTTAAATTGTGTGCTAATGCTTTTATATTACACCACTATGAATCCTCTTCAAGAGAGATAAAGTGGGGTACAGATAAATATAATAATAATAATAATTGCTATCAGTTTGGGGAGTATGATTCTTAGGTGATAGAGCAAGTGTCAAAAATTGACCCTCCCTCTCAAAAAATGAATTAAATTCACTATTTCTTACACTCACACACACATATATCCAATTCCACTTTCACAATTGCAAAAGTTGAATGGTTCATGCTCCTTTCCAAAACACTTGGGAGTCCAGAGATTCCTGAAAAGATTTAATCAATTGTTTACCCAGTCTGGTGTCCCGAGGAGGTGGACCGGAGATATTCCTGGGACAATGGGATAATCCCTAGCCCCTCACCCAGCAGGTTTCAACATAATTTAAGGAACCCTCTGGGCTTTCCCTTGTGTCTGAATTCATGGATATGATTTATTGGAAATAGATACACAATCCATATATTGAGGTGCACAGGCCAGGACAAACCCAGTGTACCCAAGAGAACTCTAATATCTTATGGTGATATGCATATGCTTATGAAACGGTTGGGGTTTGTACATCTGTTCTGGCATCCTTTGACTCCCTGACTTCTCAGGGAGTCAAAGCAAATAGGAAAAGATTCTTCTTTAAGTTGCAATTCAGATCAGGCTCTGGAGAACATCAGATATGAACTGTGCCTCAGTAGGATTTGTTCTATATGCTTTCCATTTAGCTATCTATATTTACATAAGCCTTTCCACTGTATCAAAAACTGGTTCCTTTTGTGGACTCATAATCTCATCACAGATTCTTTGCATTGCCTTAAACAATATGATTAAGCCAAAGCACCGGGAATGTGGCGCAGCTGGCTGGGTTTCAGCTGCATAAGATCTCTACTGACCAGAAGGTCATGAGTTCGAGGCCTGCCCGGGTCGGGGTGAACTCTCAACCAATTGTGTAGCTTGTTGTTGACCTTTGCAACCCGAAAGACAGTTGCACATGTCAAGTAGGAAATTTAGGTTCCACTTGTGCAGGGAGGCTAAATTTAACTGATTTACGAGGCCATAAAATCTCCAGGAAATACATAAAAAGAATGAAGGAATGCGACAGCTCCTCCTGGTGGCCAGAAGCTGGAATGTTAAATTGCCTCTATGTCTGTCTTATATGTTGTATGTCAAATGGCATTGAATGTTTGCCTGTATATGTGCATTGTGATCCGCCCTGAGTCCCCTGCGGGATGAGAAGTCCCCTGCGGAATGAGAAGTCCCCTGCGGAATATAAATGATGTAAATAAATAAATAAAGCCTGGGTGATGCTCTGTCCGGCTCCAACTATAGAAGGGCAAATGAGAATCTTTCATCCTTCCCGCCACATCATAAGAACATAAGAACATAAGAAGAGCCATGCTGAATCGGGCCTCAGCCCATCTAGTCCAGCATTCTGTGTCACACAGTGGCCCACCAGTTGTACACAGGGATCTCTAGCAGAAAGGAGGGCAAAACCCTCACCTGCTCCCGACCCCCCACAACCAGTACCCGGGGAAATCCTGCCTGCCTCCATCAACACAGAGGTGGCACTTGGATGTCCATTTCAGTAGCTACTGATTCCCTTGGTATCCATGAATCTGTCTAATCCTACCTTGAAGCTGTCCAGGCTGACCGCCTGCTGTCCAGGCTGTCCAGGCTGACTGGGGAGTCAGCAAGACTCCCCAGCCACAAAAGCCCAGATCCTGGCTCGGCCGTTTCTGAACCAATCAGGGACGTGAGTGGGTCTTTTGTGTAGCTGTAAAGGGATAAAATGTTTTGTGCTGTACTGCTTGGGCATGTGCAATTCCTTTGAGCAGTGACTCTGTATCAGACATAGTAAATTAAACCTCTGTTATTGCCTTCAAACCCAGTCTATATTTCTTCATCTGGTTGTCAAGGTAGCACAAACATGTCACAGGATAGACCTACACCGCCCCTTTAATGGACAGCTCATTTCGACTACAGAAGCCGCACCTCGAGCATGAAGATACCATTTTGAATAAAGTGGTATACTTAAATATCATCTGGAGAAATCCTTTATGGACACAGTTAATCCACTATTTTGAATTCCTGCTTCTTTTATTAATGTGAATAGCACAGTGTGCATCTTCAAGTAGTTTCCAATTTATGGCGACCCTAAGACAAGCTTATCACAGATTTTTCTTGGCAAAATTTGTTTAGAGGAGTTTTTGCTTTTGCCCTTCTCTGATGCTGAGAGAGTGCAACTTGCCCAAGACTGCCCTAGCACGTTTCTATGACTAAGTAGGGTTTTAAAGACTGTTTTTCAGTGTTATAGTCCAAATCATTACACCAAGCTGGCTCTCTAGCACCAAATGGTACCCTGACTCTAAATAAATCCATGGAAACCTTTCAGCAAGGATTTTTGTGGTTGGGCCATGGCACAGAAACAGCTCCTGAGGCCGAGAAGTGAGCCCTGGCTCAACTGAAGCCCTCTTGGAAATTCTCCCCATCGTCCACCCCATTCATGTTTATTTAAATCTTTATAGTTTTTTCTTGCTCCCTACAGAGAAGCAAATAGACAAAGTTTTGTTCAAAACTAAGGACTATAGCCTCATAACTGTCTTTTTCTATTAAAACTTTATGGTGTTGTTAAATGTGAATGTGAGTGATTTTTAAAAATAAAAAACCTACCTCCACAAAATACAAGTAGGGCTTTAAGCAAGCAGGCTAAGTTTCTGTGGCCTCTGTTCAAGACGTTTAAGGTCACAAATAGTGTGTGTTCTATCTAGTATTGCCCTTGAGACCGGGAGGGATAGTTTGACTTCAATATCTCGCAGTATTATTTTCCCACCTGACTAATTTAAACTGTTCTTTTGGCTTGCTTGAATAACTGTAACATGAGTAATTTCCAAATAGAAGGCTGATCTCTTCCAAGCATTTTCAGTGAGAAACTCTTGATGGAACTCTAAATAGGGCAGGACATGAAGAAGCAAAACTCTTTATCTTGAGTTTCACACACTTAGTGAGCCTGAGATAAGGCTTTCGACTCCCTCCCTTCCTATTCTTTTTATGTGTCCCTAAAAGCCATTGGAAAGAGACAGGAAGATAGGCCTCCGCTAAGATAAAATGGCTTGGTTCTCAATTTTTTTACACTGTTTATATCTCAGTCCTCCCTTTCCACACCCATAAAATACACCATATATAACTCTCCCAAAACCAAAATAAAACTAAGAAGTGCTGAGTGTCTAAACATTATGCCCTACAGTTGGACAAGTTGAGCCTGGATGCCCAGGTTTCGGTGGTGGCCAGGGGAGCTTTCACACAATTAAAACTTGTGCACCAGTTGCACCCGTATCTTGGGAAGTCAGACTTGGCCACGGTAGTCCATGCTCTGGTTACAACCTGAATAGATTACTGTAACAGGCTCTACATGGGGGTGCCTTTGAAGACTGTTTGGAAGCTTCAAATGGTCCGATGGGTGGCAGCCAGATCGCTCACCGGAGCAGCGTACAGGGAGCATAAAACACCCTGTTACATCAGCTCCACTGGCTGCCAGTTTGTTACCAAGCATGATTCAAAGTGCTGGCTTTAACCTATAAAGCCCTAAATTGTTCTGGCCCAGCTTACCTGTCTGAATGGATCTCTCCCCATGAACCACCTCAGAGATTAAGATTGTCTGGGAAGGCTCTGCTCTTGGTCCTACCTTCTTTGCAAGTGCAATTGGTGGGGACGAGAGACAGGGCCTTCTCAGTGGTGGCCCCTCAGCTGTGGAACTCTCTCCCCAGGGATATTAGATCAGCCCCATCCCTCTTGGCCTTCAGAAAGTGAAAACGTGGCTTTGGGATCAAGCCTTTGGAGAATAATTGTAGTGAAACAGATGAATATGGAATATGTACAATGACTATTGGAATGGCCCCAGATTACAATTGTGAATGCCGTGGTTTTGAATTGTGAATGTAATGTTTTAAAAATGTTTTAATGTGGATTAATTTTTAATATCAATGTTTATTTTAACTGTATGTTGTTTTTAAGGCATTGAATAGTTGCCTATGTGTAAAGCCTCCTTTGGGGTTGAGAAGGATGGGGTATAAATATGGTAAATAATAATAATAATAATTGTTAATTCTAATCAGAGGTTAGAAGTAATAAACAAGTAAGGTTGTTCTAAATAATTAATTACCCCAATTCAATAACTAAAGAAGAACCAATTTGCATTATAATAGTAACATAACATGAGGTAAGTTCAAACTTTTCATGATGTAAATGTAACCGCATTAGTTACTTTTCTAGTTATGGTGTATGTGGATTCATTTATACACAATTTTTTTACCACAGGTCAGCATCTGGTTTTTATTTTCCAAAGTGTAATAGGACAGTGAAAGCAATGTTTAAAGTTTCCTTTCAACAAACATAGCAAAGTATTTTACTTTGAAAAAAAATGAATTTGTAACAATAATTAACTTCCAGGTGGCATGATTGAAAGTGCAATTGCAACTTATTAGTTGTTTAAAGTATCTTCCAACATTTTGACTTTTTAAAATGTTTTGATTGCTTTCAGGTTGAAGTGAATAATAACCGAGACTAGATGAATTTTAGGTGTGATCTTCACATTCCTGTTAATACTGCCTAAATAAAGGTTGGCACTTCAGCCGTACAACGCATAAATCTCTTTGTCTCATGAGCAAAGTCCTAACCACAAAACTGATTCACAATATATGAGCAAAATTCTAGTGACCATGTGAGTCACAATGCCACAATGCCAACACGCAGCTCACAGGGTTAGGTGGCAAGCAAACTTTCTTTCTTAGGGGATAAATCTTTCTCCGTTACAAACACTAGAATCCAGTCTAGCCCAGGGTTCACCAAATTGTGCTTTCTCACTCTACCCCACCAGTTATTTTCATTCACTTCCAATAAGGGCAGAATAAATGTCCATACAAGCAAAGAGAGCTCAATGTCAAAATGGCATTGCTAGAGCTAAGTGCAACCCCCCAACCACTATACTGTATAGCGTTCATTTTTAGTATGAAGCCGTTTCCAATTAAACCATGTCTCCAAATCTAGCCTTTTCCCAGTTATACCATGCCACCAGATCTATATAATTATACCCAATCTTTTAAATATGGCAAAAGTATCACACCTCAAAATAGCAGCACAGAAGACACTGTTGGCCATGCCCTTGCTGATGCTACAAATTACGAGGGTGGGTCAAAAAGTCCGTGACTTTTTGAATTTCTGCCTCTTAACTGAAAGGGCAACACTGCTTCTGTCAATAGGCATCTGTCAGTTGACTCCTGTCAAAATTTGAACAAGCTGTGTCATTTAGTTTGTGTTTGGCAGCCATTGATAGCAGACTATAGCGTGATTTGAGGAGAAAATGGAAAAAAGTGAATTTCGTGTGCTCATTAAGCATTTTTTGTGGGGAAAACCAACACTCAAATGAAGGCTAAGCTTGATAAATACTATGGGGACTCTGCACCATCAATTTCAACGGTAAAAAAATGGTTTACTGAATTTTGTAGTGGCCGTACAAGCATGGAAGATGCTGAACGTTCTGGACGCCCAGTTTAGGTCTCTACAACCGAAACAATTGAAAAAATCCAGGATATGGTGTTGGCCGATCGGAGATTGAAAGTGCGAGAGATTGTGGAAGCCATAGGCATCTCTCATAGCTCAGTGGTATCAATTTTAAATGATCACTTTGGGTATGAGAAAGCTTTCCGCAAGATGGTTGCCGCGTTTGCTCAGAATTGACAACATTGTGTGACAAGTTCGCAGAAGTGTTTGGCATTGTTCAACCGCAATATGGATGAGTTTTTGCACCGTTTCATAATCGTGGACGAAACGTGGATCCACCACAACACACCAGAGACCAAACAGCAGTCAAAACAGTGGGCTTCTTCGGGTGAATCGGCACCAAAGAAGGCCAAGGTGGGTTTGTCAGCCAATAAAGTCATGGCGACCGTATTTTTGGGATGCACACGGTATAATCCACATTGACTACCTTCGAAAGGGTAAAACAATAAATGGCGCATATTTTGCCAACTTATTGGGTCGATTTAATGAGAATTGGGGGGGGGGGGGGAACGACTGCATTTGGCCAAGAAAAAAGTTCTTTTGCACCAGGATAATGCAAGGGTGCACACATGTGCAATTGCCATGGCAACAATCCATGAATTGGGATACGAATTGCTCCCTCATCTACCCTATTCTCCGGATTTAGCCCCAAATGACTATTTCTTGTTTCCAAACCAGAAGAAATGGCTCGGCGGAAAGCGATTTGACTCCAACAATGAAATCATCTCACAAACAAATACCTATTTTGATGACCTCAACAAATCTTATTTTTTGGAAGGGATAAAAAAAATTGAGAAACGTTGCACAAAGTGTATAGAGCTCAAAAGAGACTACACTGAAAAATAAAATTATTTTTTAATCCAAAAACCTGTGTTTTATTCAAAAAGTCACAGACTTATTGACCAGCCCTCGTATTTGTTTGGGCTGGTGTGGTCAATCAAAAGGTAGCCCTCCAGCAATACATGAACTGCAGAAGCCTCTCTTTGAATAAAATCAACCTTCGGGAAGAAGCATTTCAGCCTCAATAGCTCTCCGGAAATATGCTCTGGTTACAACTTTCTAGTCTCTCAATTTAAGATGGCATCCCACACTTTGAGGTGGAAACAGATCCAAGAAGCCCCATCAGCATCTCTCCTGTTGTAGCTGAAGAGCAGGTCTAGCCAAGCTCTCCAAAACATGCAATATACTGTATCACTGAGACAGAGGAGCGGGCACTCTGGAGAGAAGAGATGTGCCATTTACCACTCTGTCTAAAGAAAAGGCTCCATCCCATTTCTTAAGTGAATACCCAAAGGAACCCAGAAAAGAAACAATACAAAATATCTAAGTATAAAAACACAATATCCAGATCTTTCAGGGATTAAAAACCCTGGATCTATTTCTGATGACAGGTCGGGAATTGTATGTGAAGGCAACGATTGGAAATCACATTCAACAGAATCCCCTTGAATCCCTCTTCATATAACCTTTTGGGGTGGGGAGAAAATATGTATGTGTGAATTGCCTCTTATAGCTCAATGGATACACCCAGGTGCCATTGCAAGTTACATACAGGCATGTGCTATGTGTCTTTGTGGAAAGTATGGATGTTTGCTGCAGAAACAAATGCAACACTAGTACCTGCTATGGAGCTGTATAACATCTTTTCTTAGATTTCTTACAGTCCTAATCTTCAGTAATTTTGTATGTTTTGTGTAGTTTACCAAATGTTTATAGTCTATTTAACTACATGAAAGCAAACAGTACTATGTGTAAAGCTGTTAATAGCAGTTTAATATTGCCTGTCACGAAGGCAGCAATGCTATGCATGAGCCCAGGGGATGAGAAAGAGGAAATCGGCAAAGGTTAGATGTGTGAAATGATGTCAACTCTGACCCACTACAGTTGTGTTGTAAGGAGCCGGGGTGGCGCAATGGGTTAGACCCTTATGCCAGCTGAACTACTGACCTGAAGGTCAGCAACTCACATCTGCAAGACAGGTTGAGCTCCTGTCTGTTAGCTCCAGCTTCCCATGTGGTGACATGAGCAACATTTCTACAGATGGCCACCAGAAGCGACTTGCAGTTTCTCAAGTCACTTCTGACATGATTTTTTTTAAAGCTACAAGATCCCTTGTTTTGTTTTAATTGGGTCACTGATTACTACAGCAAACTACAAAGTTTTTAAAGTGTCTTACTGAAATCATCCGTCCATGTTTACGGAGAGTACCACCTCTTTGGGATGTTGAGGCGTATGACTCTAGAGAGATTTAAATTAGTATTATAATATTACAAAAAGGAGGGAGCAAGCTATGTTCTCTTGGGCAATATCCTCATCAGAGTTGTAGCAGAAAAATCTATTACCTTGGCCACATAAAACAATATCCAGTTATGGAAAGAGTTGGCTTACAGTATTACTCATTGTGCCTTGATGTTTAATACCGATATTGCATTATTTATGCATGCAAATGTTTCCCTGTTATATAACTGCACTCCAGACGCAAGTATGATTTTTATAACTATTCACTCACTGCAAATACCCAGTTGACTTGTTGAGCAAAAACAAAGTTAGTTCTCTGTAACATGTGTCGCCCCCCCTCCATCTATCACTGGCATTGAAATAATTCATAGGATCATATACGTTTAAGAACATAAGAGCAAAAACGTATATTATTCAGAACTCTGTTCTCAAAGATGCCTATAGTAAATGCATAAGCTAGCCGCCCTTCCGCACATGTTCTCCAGTAATGAAGATTGTCTCTGACCTCAAAGAAAGTATGGTTTAGCCCTCCATATTTGCTATGGTTGGGGGCACATGACCACCATGAAAAGAAAAAAAATCACAAATTAAAAAAAAAGATTTTTTAAAAACTGAGGTTGACCATAGAGTTACAATGAAAAACCTAGAAATTCCTAGAAAGAACATTTTTCATAAAATCTGTGATTAATTGAATGCACAAAAATCAAAATGTGTAGGGATCACTGTGTGTAAATCTGGGGTAAGCAACCATATATAATCTAGGGACTTGTTTTGTGTGTCTGACATTCTCCAAGGGCTATGTAGACTTCACAGAGTAGATAGAAAGAAAGAGTACTGGAAATGGCTTTTCTTAGTCTGTCATTTTGCTAAGGTTAAGCCCTAGTCCCCGTACATTTGATCTTTGCACTTTTCATTGGCGTCTTTAAGGAATTATTTGCACTCATTGAGCCTGAATCCAGCTATGGCTTTACTCAGTCACATTGTTTTAGGACACATTGTTGTTTTGATTTTCTTAAATAAAAAAGCATGTTGTTTTGATTGTGTTATGTTTTTATTATTTTTATTTGAATGATTTTAATGTGTCTTTTTTATCTGCAATTTTTGGGCTTGTTCCCTTTGTAAGCCGCCCCAAGTCCCCTTGGGGTGATGGTGGCAGGGTATACAAATAAAGTTATTATTATTATTATTAGATGTTTATTTCTATTAATAGGTTTTTTGAAATGTATCAAACAGTATAGGAAAGATCTACAACATACTAGCAGAGGAAATTTACTTTTTTTTTGGTGCTGGGCAGGGGAGCCTGAGAGGCCCCTAAATTCATCAAATCTTCCCTGCAACCACAATACTACACTTTGACTATCTTTGAATTCAATTTAATGCTGAAACTCAAAGAGATATGGCACAGAAATGAGCCACATGTCAGAAAAACCTTGAGCCATGGAAATATACTCCATGCAATATTTTGTATCTGCTGGAATAAGAACATGTATTTTTCATTCTTAATTGAGCCATTTTAGCAAATGAAAAGAGAGTTACCCTTCTAATTTGTAATTCTGACATTTGTTCACTAATTTGATTTAAAATGTTTTGTCTAGGGATCTCTAGGTTCTCAAATGCAATTCTTCTTTCAGCGTCTAGGTCTAGCGGAAATTGACCACAGAGTTGTTCCGGAAGACTTAGAGGTTCCCAGAGAGGTATTCACTCAGGTTAAAAAAAGTTACTTGTTTATGTGAAGTTTTTTTTACTTTTACAGGGATCCTGTGCCACTAACCCCAGTGAATGTGGAGGGATGGTTTTTGGGAGAGAGGGCAAATCTGATATGCAAAGTAATATGCCAGGTTGTGACATAACCTAATTTTCCACTTGCACTACAGAAGGAATAATGTAGCAAGAGTCTGTGACATATCCCTTCATGGGCATATGAAAATAACAAAGCCAGAGGTTGACATTAGTTCCTTCACTGGTGTTAGTAATGTACACTAATTAGAAATCCATGAAGGGAAAATGAACCTCTTGGATTCAAAATGTGTAGTTGCAGTTATGTGAGAAGCATGCCTTTCCACACTAATGATTTCTCTGTCTCGTTTCCTCCCAGTGACTCATCTAACTGTTCATTTAATTTCTGTTCAAGCAAAATTACTTTCTTTATATGTAGCCACAGAATACTTTTTTTTCCTTCCAGCAATACAAGGGGGAACCCAGTTCTAGTAGTAAACACAAAAGTGGCATGAGGCTACATTGAACAATTGTCTTCAGTTTTGCACAGCACACAAGTGGAAGTGCCTATAAATTATGCCATTATATATACCCAGAAGTCTGCCATAAGCTGAAAAATGTTTCATACTGTACAACCCATGGAAACAGTAGCAGAAGTCTATGAAACAAGCAATCTGTCACAAGGGGAAAAACGATTCACTGTTACATAACCAATTATTTTTTTACAGGTCTTTAATTTAAAATCCCTTCTTTGTTAGGAAGGAAGGTAAAAAACCCCAAGCAAATATAATAGTTTTTATTTATAGTAACCAAAAGCTTTCACTACAGAGGGTTAGAGATTGCCATATACCTGGATTTGGCATGTGGTAAAATATCTTTCCAAACTTTGGTCACAGGGCTAAGGACATTATTGCACTATTGTCTTTTAGCATCACAACACCAATTTCTTGGAAAATGGGAACATGCCAGTATTGACTGGGAAAGCATTCATCTCTCCATTCCTCCCATCATATTAAATGTGGACACAATGTTGATTTCAATGACAATGGATTGCAATCCTACCCCAATACAAATTTGTTTACGCTGCCAAGGCATTGTGTAGTCATCAGTCCCAAACTTCATAGTATTATTATTATAATATTGGTATCCCACTTTTATCCCTGTAGTTGAGACACAAGCAATTAACAACAATAAAAAATACAACAAAAAAATCTCCAGCATATAAATATTAAAATAGAATTAAATCTACACATTGGCTAAAATCACTGAAAACATTAAGAACAGTTAAAATATTTTTGGGGCGCTTGGGCCAGAATGGCAGAACTCTGGGGCTTTGTCACAATGCAGGGTCTCGGCCAAGCCCCTTAATCACACACACAGAGACGGTAATCAGCTAACTATTTATTGAATAATAAGAAACAGGTGAAAAGGTAAATTGTCCATAAAAAGTATCAAAAAGTTCGATCAAAAAGGTAAAGAGTCCGTAAGTAAAATCCAAAGGCAAACATGGCAAAGGCTCCGCAAAACTATGCGGATCAAGGACTTGGTCCGTGGCAAAGAACAAGGCAAAGTTCATAAACAATCCCAAGGAACTTCTTGGCAAGGCTCGAGCCGGCAACTTGGCTCCCTGGAACTTCGCTCGCTTCACTCCTCTTAGAATAGAAGTGGCCGAGCTACTGAGGATCCGTTCCCACGGATCCTATACTTAATCCCCTTGGCGAGGCCCCCGACGCTCTAGGCTTCTGCGCCAATCTGTGCTACGGGATCTAGCGCTTCTCTGGCGCTCTAGGCTACGGTGCCAATCCCTCCTGCTGGACTCAATGCTCCGTCTCCTATCAAAGCTCCGTCCTTGCCTCCCAGCACCTGGGTCGCTATCTTCATGAGAGCCGAACTCCCTTTCAGCTTCCATGGGCTCATCCTCCACTGTTTCCCTGATCCTTTCCTGCGACCCGTAACCACCTGGTTTCTCATAATGATCTGAATCATCACTCTCAGGGTCAGCCTGAACTTCCCAGCTGCCATAGCCGTCATGCCATTCATCATCCCAGGCCAAGCTATCTGTGGGAGAGGAAGGCCCAGCTAACTCATCAGCCCCTTCCTCCATATCCTCATCAACTGCAGCTGGCCCTAATGCAAGTGGGACCCCCGGTGCTGCCCCCTGCCCCCCAGGCACGAAAGGGAACTGGGTTGCTACAGGCTTCCAGTCAGTGACAACGTGTGTTCATTTGAATCCAGAGCACCACACACCAATTAAAAGTGTACATCCACATTCAAAAGGTTATCCTCGTTAACACATCAACACTGTTAACAGGTATGCAAATGCACGTAAACACACTAACTAGTAACTTTTCAGGTTATATCCCTGCAGCATATCCCACATGAGGGGAATACTTTATACAACAATTAGAAGCGGAATACAGCCAGGAAAGAACTGCAAATTTGTGCAGCTAAATAAAAACATTGTGGGTTAATGAAGCAATGGGAACAATTAATGGCAATGCACCTGGAGATCCTCCCCATTGGTTTGCTGGAAGTTCAATTGCCAAAGTTTAGGAAAAGGGAAGAGGAGCAGAGAAATGTTAACATACCTATAGTGCTATGTGGATTCACCCAATAGTGTGGCACCACTGCAAGTTACCTTTCAGACCACTCACAATGCTAGAACTACGCACTATTAAGAATCTCACTTGACTAAGTTTGAGATTGTTAGACATCTTGAATCAACATGGGGAGAAAGGCAGGGTATAAATAAACATGATGATGATGATGTATTATTTCCCAGTGAATGAAAAAAATGCAGGAAAACAGTAAGGAGAAACCTGAAATACCACTAGTATGCAGCAACATTGTGAGATAGCTGTGACACAGCTACAAAAATGTCCTAAATGACCAGTTTAACACAGTAGGGCAAGAACTTAAAATAATCAGCATGGCAATCTATACATGTCAACTTTGTGGAAGCAAGATGGAAGACATAATTTCCTCAAAAAAAGAGAGAGGTGTTTACAATTAAAACAATTGGTTGATTTAATAATAAAAGTATTGCACTAAGTATGGGTCCCACACCTGGCAACAATGTTGTTACAAAATTAGTATCCCTTACCCAGAAATCCAAAATGTTCCAAAATTCAAAACTATCCACATGGATGGCTGAAATATTGACATCTCTGCTCTCTGATAGTTCAGTGTTATCAATATTTCACATAAAATTACCTTCAGGTGTATATGAAACATAAATGAATTTCATGTTTAGATTAGGGTCTCATCTCCAAAATATCTCATTACGTATATGCAAATATTCCAAAGTCCAAAATCCAAAATACTTCTGAGCCCAAGCATTACAGGTGAAGGATACTCAACCTGCATGACACTAACTGTGTTACATTTTTTGTACTTTATGCTTTTATGTTGTACCTGGCACTGAGCCTTAGTATCAAGCCCTCGGGAGTGCAGAAATCGCAATAAATAAATAAATAAATAATAAATAAATAACAACATCTCCATACAGTACTGCAACATCCATTTTCTGGTTGAGGGGTTGGAATTTGATATTTAAAGGTGATTTTGTAAAAACAATGTATTTAATATCATTATCATTATCTTTAACAAATGGATCACCCCAAGAATGTGGCCACTGCCATTTGACTTGGGGCAAGGAAATATTAAGCTGAGATTCTCTGTGAGCTGTGGTTGTCTAGCAACAGGAAAGGGCTAGGCTTTGTTGGCTTCCTCTTAGTAGAGTAAAAGGAGCAGTGAGAAAAAAAGGCATAAATACAAGAGTCATCTCAAACCACATTGGAAAACAAAATTAAGATAGTGCCACAGTGAAACTGCATGTCTGTTGTTCTTCATTGCCTTCAAGTTGAATGGCTTATCAATGAGATACCTCCAAGTCACCCTATCCTCAACAGCTCTGCTCAGGACTTGCAGACTCAAGGCCATTTGCTTACCTTTAACCATAGTTGAAATATTACACTTTGAGAAAAAGCAACCTTCCTTAAAAAGCTGAAACCACTGACTACTATGGCTGTGGAATAGCTGTCAGCATTTTGGCATGAATACCTTTTTTCCATGCCAAGAGAAACCACTATGGGCAGTCTCTGGAGGGCCTACAGCAGGGGTGCTCACACTTTTTCAGCATGCGAGCTACTTATAAAACAACCAAGTCAAAATGATCTCCCTACCCACTACAAAAATGTGAAACATATTAACACAATATCTGCTTTGAACTGGGTTTTCTGAGTCCACACTGCCATATAATGATTCAAAGCAGATAACATGGGATTTTATTCAACTGTGTGGAAAGGACCTCAGATAACCCAGGGCCGGCAGCACTTGGGCAGTGTAGGGAGCCTGCGGGACAGGACTGAGCCTTCCTCCCACCCTGCCTGCAATCTACCAGGACGCCCTACGCGATCTACCAGTAGATCGCGATCTGCCTAATGAGCACTCCTGGTCTATAGGTTAGGCCCAAGAAAGACCTGTGCAAAGAAGACCACCAACAATGAGAATGTTTTCCTCTGGGGAAGAGTTCAAAAACAAAAAAAATGACAATTTAGCCTTTCAGGGAATTATGAGAAGGTCCCCCAAACAAAAGGTTGTGCTTCTCCTTCAAGCTTTGGTTTTTGAAAATGTTTCACAGTGCTGAGCTAACACCAGAAGAACCGGGCCATATAGAAACAGACTGGATTGTTAACTGTAACATTTTACAGTTTGCAATACAACACGATCCTGCATTTTACCTAAGGCCAACAATGTAACTTAGGAAGTGTAGCCCACAGTCTCTGTGGCAAACCACAACATCAACATCTTGATATGGTTTCCTTCCATACAATGTGTCGAGGCAACTATTTTACATTGCATGGTACATCTTTACACAATGCATAAATTATAGAATTCATTGCAATTGGATGCAGCAATGGCCACCCATTGCTGTTATCCAGTCAACTAAAAGACAACTGGATAAACACATGAAAGGCACATCCATCAACAGTTAACAATCATGATAGCTATAAGAAGGTCGTGTAGATGTTTCCACAAGAACTTATTGTCAGATTATTGCATTTTGAATAGCAATTCATGAGTCAGCACAAGATATATTTTCGCAGTTTGAGATGACCTGCAGTGTGACATGTTTGACACCAGATGGCGCTGTCTCAAGACTGCTAAATGGAACCTTGAGGAATGTCAGTTACAAAGTGACAGTTGGGATTTGTCAGTTGGGGATTGAATATCTGTGAGGAAAGGATGTTTAGAAAGGTAGCTGTGATGGCTGTTGTTTTTCGATGTTTTGCCAGTTATTGTTAAATACAATTCAATACAAAGTTATATATTTACCTTGTGAATTGAATGAGAGTTTCATTATTCACTCGAACAGAGACTTGAGTTTTTGGGCCGATGGGGAATTAAACTTCTATATTTCTGTTGCCTATCCGCTGTGACATAAATATTCAACGCCGAAGACTTATTCTGTTTTTGCAACCAGTTTGTAGGTTTATAAGAGGCATTCAGTTGATCTGTCTGAACATGTTAGACTGTGTCTTGCAGATGTCGGAGAAAGTTACTGGACCACATAGATGTTTGGTATGACAAAAAAATCTTGTGTTTTCATTTCTGAATAAAAGCATGAATTTAAACCTCCAGTTCAGGTTTGCAATTAAGGGTGCACTTGCACTCTAGAATTAATACAGTTTGACACCACTTTAACTGCCATGCCTCAATGCTATGGAAACACTGAAGGTTTTATTTATTTATCGTGTCAGGAGCAAACCAAACAGTTGTGTTGCCTTAATAAACAAACAAACAAAACACAAAGTTTGCAAACTTGGCATTCTATTAAATGTCAGTAGCTGGCCACTTGGAGTGCCTCTGGTGTTGCTATAACACTAGGGTTATAATTTGCTGAGACATGAGCATTATTCGGTAGAGAAGGCTAAAGAACTTCTAAAAGTCTCCACAAAATTGAGCCATGGCAGGTAAAGTGGTATCAAACTGAATTCATTCCACAGTGTAGATGCATCTATGACAACTGACATTATGATTATAAGCATGAACAAAAAATTAGCTCATCTTTCTGCCAGTGGTCAGACAGTAGGGTTAAAGATCCAGAAATGTCCTGGGAAAGTTTGTCATAAACTCTATGAAAATCTAGTCTTCTGCAATGTTAACAAATCCATTTGAGGAAACAAAATCAATTGTTTATTGGTTTCCATAAAATCCTGGCATGCTGCAGGAACTAAAGGGATGCTTTTAACATTATTTTAAGAAAATACTAGTGTATACACCTATTCCTAATCATAATGAATTTGGAAAATCAAAGTGAAGCTTGTTCTCCCAACCACAAAATTAAAGGGCACAACGTTTTGTTCATGTATGTTTTGGTTTTGGAATTTTTAAAAAGAAAATGGTGGTATTATCACAGTAAAGGGCAAGCCACTTTGAAAATAGCAAGGTATAATTATTTTAATAAAATTAATCAGAATAAAAATGTACTGTAGAAAAAGATAAAATAGGTTCGTAAAAGGGCCTTGTTACTGCAAAACAATGAAACTAGAAGAGTTATTTTCACATAGCTACAAATCCTTTCCCCCTCTTACTTAATATTTTTATGCTTTCTTCTTAAATAACATACTTTTTCAAAATCTATTTTCTGTTTTCTTGAGTTTCAAAAGAAGTTTCCATGAAGTAAAAGGAGCTGGGAGGGAGAAGATATAAACTACAAGTCAAAAACTACCAAATGAGATTCAGTTTGACCTCTGGATGAGTACCATTTAGTACTGGACTGAATCTAGTTTATGCTAGACCAGTTACCATCACTGGCTACACAACAAACCCGCACAACTTAGTGAATGATAGTTGGCTTCTATAAATTAAGGTGAATGTTTTTATGTTCAGATTTTATGCCATTATACAATTTTTGTTTGACTACATTGGGTGTAATTTATTGATGTTAGGCTCTTTTGATATGTGGGGTTCCTCTGGGATTATTATGTTGATATTTGTCTGTTTAGGAAGGCATTGAATATTTGCCATTGTATGTTGGACTCTGTCCTGAGTCCCCCCCTTGGGGAGATAATCTAATTCCACTGTTAAGTCCCCTAGGAGCTCCTCCCCCACAAATGTACTTTTTTCATTGCTATCTCATCTAGAGTTTTATCATTTTATGTCATGCATTTGGCCCGCCCACTGTGTTTGATTTTCCATTATGTTATTTTGTACTGTTTATTTTACTTGATTGGTTAACTTATTTTACTGTATTGTTATTTTCTTGTTTATATTTTATGTTGCTGTAATGTATCACTGGGCTTGGCCTCATGTAAGCTGCTCCAAGTCCCCTTTAGGGAGATGGTGGCAGGGTATAAATAAAGTTGTTGTTGTTATTATTATTGGATGGAATATAAATAAAGTTTTATTGATTTTTTATTATTCTTGGCCTTTGTGAGATGTTGGAGGGGGGTGTTGTAGAGTCATAAAATATTTATATTTTCATAAATATTTAGATCATTGTGCTTTACAGCTGACACAGTCACACTACTACACAATCCATGTATAGTAGTTTTTATAAAGCTCTTTAGGAATAACAGCAGAAGAACCATTTTAGTAGAAATAACTGCAAGCCGCTTCTGGTGTGAGAGAACCAGCTGTCTACAAAGACGTTGCCCAGGGCGAGGCTTCACTCAGAGACTCCTCCCTGGGCACACAGAAGATTGGGAGACTTGGAAGGCACTGAACAGACTGCACTCTGTTGCAGAGCGAACCTTAAGAAATGAGGCTACAAAGTGGAATCTGCGAAATGCGAGTGTGGACAACAACAAACCACAGACTACTTACTACAATGCAACCTGAGCTCTGCCACGTGCGCAATGGAGGACCTTCTCACACCAGAAGCACACCAAGTGGCCAGTTTCTGGTCAAAAGGCATTTAGCATAATGCCAAGTTTTTGTATTATAACTGTAACATCAATTCACTTCTGACATGATAAATAAAGTAGAAATAATTGAAGATTAGATGCTTACAATAAAAAAGCTGGCCAATTAAATCATCATGACTTGTACAGGTTGAGCACCCCTTATCTGGAATTCTGAAACACGAAATGCTCCATAAATGACGTTATCCACGTGGGTGGCTGAGATAATGACACCTTTGCTTTCTGATGTTTCAGTGTACAGATTAACTTTGCTTCACGGACAAAATTATGAGAAATACTGTGTATAACATTATCTTCAGGCTATGTGTACATAAACATAAATTAATGTTATGTTTAGACCTGGGTCGCATCTCCATAATATCTCATTATGTATGTATGTATGTATGTATGTATTTATTATTCCAACTTGCTAAACCGCCTTCCCCGAGGTTCAGGGCGGTTTCCAAACATATAAAAACATCGAGATAAAACATCCTAAAACATCTAAAACATCCTAAAAACACACTAAAATACCATGGCAATCATGGTCGGATAAAACACAGAAATCACATGAAGCATGCTAATCAGAGCAGCTAAATCCGGCAACAATGGCGGTACAATCAGGCAGGAGGTTGGCGGTTCAGGCACCGGTCGAGCCAAATTTGCAAACACAGACATTCCAAAATCTGAAAAAAAATCCCAATTCCACAAACTTCTGATCCCAAGCATTTTGGATAAAGGATACTCAACCTACACTTGTTATACTTGTTTGACTAGGTAGGATTAGATTTACAAAAGATCTTGACTGGGACATGAAATTGACTGAACCTGTGACCATCACGCAAAGGCCGATGTGAAAAAAAAACATAACAAGTCATTATGTCTGGATAAAATTCTATGCAGTAAGGACAAGTTATTAACAATTACATCTAGTCTCAATGGTCTGATCTCAGCTCTCACAACTCTTTCTGTTCTTTTTCTCTTTTTCATCCACTCTTCTTATTGGCTTCTCTGGCACTTTGTACCCTGGCTGCTGCATGTCCTTTCCTTTAGCCAACTTGTATCTTGGCTTTTTGCCTTTCACTTTTCCAAGGATGTTTTGCAGACTTCAGTCCATCACACAAAGCTTCCAGGGTAGATGTAGTCAAACTGCCAGCTTCCTCTTACCTTTCAAAAACAGGCCTCAAAACATATATAATTCATCATATTGCACTCAGGTGCCGCTTCGGCATTCCCTATTATCAGAGAGTATGGAATACAATCAAAGACATACCACAAGCACAGTGCAATATTATACAGACAACTTGCTTCAAAATCCATTCTCTACTGACTTCAACTGGAGAAAGTATAACATAGGAAGGCTAACAATGGGTGGCATGGAAATGATGGAGGATGCTCAGTTTTGGAAACTGGCTCAAGTTTCTTTTTTCATGTCAAGGTTTTATTTCTTTTTATGAAGGGAAATATGGCAGTCTAATGTAAAAGATATTGTGAGAAATAGCTCCAAACAACTGAGGTACAGATAGAAAGTCTACAAAATGCTCCTCTTGCTATAAACACTGGCCACAGTCCCATCTCCCACACACCTTAACGTAAACCTGTGAAAAAAGAACTGTGCCAATAGACCAGGCATGGGTGGACTTTTAAACTTTCTAGCATGGTGGAATGGGTGGGCTAGAAGAGAGGGAGGAGATTCTCCTCAAGTCCCTTTCCCCTTCCTCTTCCCTTTTGGAGACAGAAAGTGAAGGAAAGATGGGAAATGTTTGGATGCCAAAAATGTCAGCGTTTTTTAGGGTGAGATGGTGGACGGGAGAGAAAAAGTGTATCAATTAGATCTCGTATTGCCTACTCCTGATATAGAATCCTAGAGCTGGAAGAGACCATGAGGGCCATCCAGTCCAACCCGCTGCCATGCAAGAAGGCACAATCAAAGCACTCCCGATAGACAGCCACTGTGGAAAAGTCTTCCTGAGAAGAAGACTCCACCACACTCCGAGGCAACTTATTTTATTTATTTATTTACTTTATATTCCGCTCTTCTCACCCCAAAGGGGACTCAGAGCAGATTACAGTACACATACTTGCAGACAACCCCTGCAGTTCAACATATGACATATAGACAAACATACGACACATAGATGAACAGAGGAAAACTTCTGGCCACCAGGGGGAGCTGACGCACTCCTCATCTCTCAGCGTTTTCCAGCGTCCCTTTGTGGTTCCTTCCACATTCTTCAGCGATTCCTGGAGTTCTTTAATGGCCTCATAAATCAGTCAAAATTTGCCTCCCCACATTAATGTGGTACCTTTGTCTCTTACTTGACAAATGCAGCTGTCTTTCGGGCTGCAAAAATCGACAGCAGGCTACACTTAAGATCAAGCACCCACCTCGACCCGGGCAGGCCTCGAACTCATTACCTACTTGTCAGAGAAATCTTATGCAGCTGACACTTAGCCAGCTGTGCCACATTCCCGGTGCACTTTCCAACTTATGCCACTCTCTAACAGCTCTTACTCTCAGGAAGTTCTTCCTAATCTTTTCAGTCAAATCTCTTTCCCTGACATTTGAACCCATTGCTCCCTTGGGCCCTGGTCTGTAGAGCAGGAGAAAGTCAGTTTTCCCCCTCCTCCTCAGTGGGACACCCTTTTAAATCTTGAAACATGGTTCTCATGTTCCTTCTCTAACTTTTCTTCTCCCAACTATACATCCCCCAGGAGGCAAGGAGGAAGGAAGGAAGGAAGGAAGGAAGGGTGAAGGGGAATGGAAGGAGGAGAGGGAGGGGAGACAGAAGGAAGGAAAGACAAAAGGGAAGGAAAGAGAGAGGGAAGAAGGAAGGAAAGAGAGAAGGAAGGACAAAATGATGGAAGAGAAGGAAGGAGTGGGGAGGGAGAAAGAGGGAAGTAAAGGAGGGAGGAAAGGAGGAAGAAAAGAGAAAAGGAATAAAGGATAGGATGGTGAGAGAGAGGAGGGCCTGAGAAAAGAACCCAAGGGGCTGCTTCTGGCCCACTGGGTTTCCCCATACCTGCAATAGACTGATGACCCTGACTGGCCCTCCATTAGACAAAATAGGATGCCATATAAGGCAGCTCATTTTGAGTGACAACAAATAGCAAATTTCTTGGCAATTTTAGCTTTGTATTTTAGTGCCAGGGAGATAATGAGATGCTTGTGGATTTTCTTCCTCAGGTGCCAGAGTTATGCGATGTGCCTTGGAATCTAAGCATCTTGAATTGTGCATGGAGGGTTTGTTTTTGGTTTGGGGTTTTTTCTTTGACACATTAGCTGCTATGATTCAGGTGGCAAAATGCCACTGCTGAAATCTGTTTCCTGCTCTGCTCAATGGCTCCTCTACTTCAGACTTGGCAAAACTTTTTTTTCACATACACAGGATTTATTTCGACAGTTTCTCCTCATGATGAGGAGAATCAACAAGTGGGGCACCACAAGGTTCTGTCCCTGGCTTAGTTTTGTTCAACATCTTTATACATGGTTTGGAAGACAGAACAGATCTTACAAATGGAGCCATGGTGGCGCAATGGGTTAAACCCTTGTGTCAGCTGAACTGCTGACCGGAATGTCAGTGATTTGAATCTGCAAGACAGGCTGAGCTCCTGCCTGTCAGCTCCAGCTTCCCATGCAGGGACATGAGAGAAGCCATCAAAGGTTGAGACAACAGAAAAGGTTTCAGACAACAGTAATCTGGGAAAGACAGCTAATACTCCAGAAAACAATATCAGGATTGGATTAGACAGCTGGGTCAAAATTACAAGATACATTTCAAGTAGTATAAGTTTTTACCTTGGAGGAAAACAAGATATTCAAATATAAGGTATGCAACATTGACTTCAAAAGTGAAAAGAATCTATGGTTCTTGAGGCCGCGGTGGCACAATAGGTTAAACCCATGTGCAGCTGAACTGCGGACCTGAAGGCTGGCAGTTCAAATCCATGGGACTGGGTGAGCTCCCAGTTAGCCTTAGCCCCTGTCAACCTACCAGTTCGAAAACATGCAAATGTGAGTAGATAAATAGGTACCACTTTGGTAAGAAAAGGCAAAAAAAATGCTCCAAGCAGTCTTGCCAGCCACACAACCAGGAGGTGACAATGCAAGTTCCTTGGCTTGGAAATGGAGAAAAGCACCTCTCCTAGAGCCAGAGATGAACACTAGGGCTGTTTCCAAATTTCGGATACTTCCAAATTTCAGATGTTTTTTGCCTACTTCTGACTTTTGAAGCAATTTCGAGAGCAGCCCTTCCGGTCAGCTAACAGCTGACTCTCCCTTCTGCTGATTTTTTTGCACATTTTTGAAAGCGGACACTATTTTTGAAGACTTCCGAAGACTTCCAAATTTCAGAAATACTTCTAAATCAATTCTGAATCCCCCCCCCCCAAATCGGAAGCCTATCACATCTGAAGCTAGATCGAAATCAACATCCGAAAAGACTTTTGAAAAAGACTTTTCGCAGGAGAGGAGGAGGAAAAGCCCTTTTTTCACTGATTCTTTCCTCGAAACAGCCCTAATGAACATCGCTTCCAGAAGCTGGAAATGAAAGGAGAAGCATTTGCCTTGTCTGTGTTTGTGTGTCTCATTGTATGTGATTGTAAGGCATTGAATGTTTGCTATATATACTGTGATCAGCTCCGAGTCCCCTATAAATAAAGTGTATTATTGGGAGACCGTAAGCAATGATCTGGAAAGGATTTTTGTCACAGTTCTCTGGATTTGCATACTATCCAAAGGGAAGGAGATAGACTAGCTGCCCTTTGCATCCCTTCCAGGTCTGTGATTGTATTATTGTACTGTACTAGCAATGTTTCTGAACCTTGCCACAAAGAAAGTCTAAGGGAACCCAATCAACTCCAACTAAAAATGACCTTTTCACTTTTCTAAACATTGGAGCACCACTTAAAATATGAATCATACAAGCTTGACCTGATAGGTTTAGCTTAGAAGTATTTAAGTAATTGATGTGAAGACATCATGAGAGTTGTGACTTGACAAGATCTTTAGCCTTCTCTGCCAAAGAGTTCTGGTGCCTCACCAAAATTGAAATCCCAGGATTCCATAGCACTGAGCCATGACAGTTAAAACAATATCAAACTGCATTAACTCTGCAGTGTAGATCAACTCTTGGGCAGAAGAGTAAAATACCCTTTCCCTCTTTAAGCAGGTGTCCTAACAGGTTGAGAAGAGATTCTTGAAAAGGGCTTCTAGGTGAGAGCTTTTCAAACTGTGGAGTGTTAAAGTGTTGGCCATGGTGTGCAGGCGTGTGGTGGGAACATAATAATAATAATAAACAATCTTGGAAATGTACATTATTATCTTACAAACGGAGCCATGGTGGCGCAATTGGTTAAACCGTTGTCCCAGCTGAACTGCTGACCTGAAGGTCGGTGGTTTGAATCTGCAAGATGGGGTGAGCTCCCATCTGTCAGCTCCAGCTTCCCATGCAGGGACACGAGGGAAGCCTCCCACAGGATGGTAACACACCCGGGCATCCCCTGGGCAATATCTCTACAGACAGCCAATTCTCTCACTCCAGAAGCGGCTTGCAGGTCAAGTAGCTTCTGACACGATTTTTAAAACTTACAAATCATATGTTTAAAAATATATATAAATGAAAGGTTTTCGTGTGATATGTTGTGTTCCCCTTGGTGCTATTACAATGTATGTATGTGTCCCTATCCTTCTAAAGGGCTGTTTAAATCTCTGGTTTGTGAGTAAAACTGAATGACTGTGACCCCTTCTACACTGACATATAAAATACAGATTATCTGCTTTGAACTGGATTATATGGTAGTGTAGACTCATATAATCCAGTTCAAAACTGGCAATTCGGGATCTAGGTTTTGTTAATTTTGTTAAGATTTTATGTTATACTAGCAGTGCCCTGCCACGCGTTGCTGTTGCCCAGTCTGGGTATATATGTTTTGTGCGTGTATATACAGTATATGTGTGTACATATGTGTATATGTGTGTGTGTGTATATTTATGTGGTTTTGTGCATGCGTTGTAATGTATTTTTTTATTTTTTGGCTTTTAAAGTCTTTTCTGCTGCCCTTTTCAGTGTTTTTATGAGTGACAGTCACTCGTTGGCCTGATAGGTGTATTGTGTCCAAATTCGGCCAGTGTTTTTTGAGTAATGTTAATCCCACAAACGGACATTACATTTTTTTTATTCATACTAAACGTCCCCTGCCCTGCGTTGCTGTGGCCCAGCCTGTGTAGATGTGTTTCGAGTGTGTGTATATATTTTTGTGTATGCGTGTTTGTGTGTGTGTGTGTGTGTGTGTGTATATATATATATATATATATGGTTTTAAGCAAGCGTTTTAATGTTTTTTTGGGGGCTTTTTCAGTCTCTTCTGCTGTCTTTTTCAGTGTTTTATGAGTGGTGGTCATTCATTGGCCTGATAGGTGTATTGGGTCCAAATTTGGTGTAAATTCGTCCAGTGGTTTTTGTGTTATGTTAATCCCACAAAAAACATTACATTTTTTTTATTTTTATATATATATATACATTTTAATTATAAAAAATATTTTATAAGTGTTGTAGGCATTGAATTGCTGTCTCTGTAAATCATCCTGAGTTGCCTGTGGGCTGAGAAGGATGGTATACAAATATCTAGATTTTAAAAAATGTAATGTTTGTTTGTGGGATTAACATAACTCAAAAAACACTGGATAGATTGACACCACATTTGGACACAAGACACCTATCAGGCCAACAAGTGACAATCACTCATAAAAACACTGAAAATTGCAGCAGATGACTCTCCCGGCAAACAAAACACACAATAGCATATCCACACTCTCTTCAGGACTACAGCTCCCAGCATCCCCTATTTATTTATTTATTTATTTCCAACATTTCTACCCCGCTCTTCTCAACCCCCGAGGGTGGACTCGGAGCGGCCTAACAAAGGCAGCAATTCGATGCCGAAACACAATATAAATACAATATAAAACCACAACATTCAGCATTAAAATACATTAAAATACAGTTAACATTAATACATCATATACATTCACATAAGTTAAAAACAGTGATCCCTCCATAAAAGGAGCATTGAGCCATATCCATCAACATTGCCAACATCATCCATCAACCCTAGACCAGGCTGATCCAAATGCACTGCTTCCAAGATGCAAGCTTTCTTCTCTTTGGATTTCTTTGAGAGCATCCCAATTCCTGCATATTTCCAATTTCCTATTCCTGGACTGCAACTCTCAGCAATCCTCCAGATAGACAGATTAGATAGAGATAGGTAGGTAGGTAGATCGATCAGGAGGACTGCTGGGAGTTGCAGTCCAAGAATAGGTAGAGAAGGAAGAAAGGGAGAAAGAGGAGGGGGAAAGAAAAGGCGGGGGGATGGAAGGGAAGAAGAGAAGGAAGAAGAGAAAGAAGGAAAGAAAAAAGGGGAAGGAAGGAGAGAAAGAAAGAGGGAGAGAAAGAGGGAGGGAAGGTTGGCTACAGCAATGCGTGGTGGACACAGCTCTCCCTCCAGTCTACAGCTCAAATGCGCCTGACAGGGACAGGACCTTCTTGGCGGTGGCTCCCCACCTATGGAACACACACCCAACTGAGATAAGCTCGATCTCTTCCCTCCTAGCTTTCCAGGGGGAAAGTAAAGGCATGGCTGTGGGACCAGGCGTTTGGTCAATAAATGTGATCAGCACTTTAAGGCAGTGTTTCCCAACCTTTTTTGAGCCGCGGCACACTTTTAACATTAAAAAAATCCGGGGGCACACCACCAACCAAAATGACACAAAATGACACTCTAACACAGTAAACAACGGCTGGGGGATGGTGGCCTGCTGGGAGCAGCTGCTGGGAGTGCGAAGCTGGGGGAGGGGGGAGGAGCCAGGCCCACCATGCCCCTCCCCGGCTTCAGTTCTCCCACAGCCGCCAGCTTTGGGGGCAGTGCCAAGCCAGCATTGTGCTGGCTTTGCCACCGCTGGCTTGGCACTGCCCCTCAAGGCTTGCGAAGCTATGGGAGCGCTGAAGCTGGGGAGGGGGCAGAGCCAGACTGCATCATGCCCCGCCCCCTCTCCCCGGCTTCAGTTCTCCCACAGCTTCGCCAGCTTTGAGGGGGCAGTGCCAAGCCAGCATTGTGCTGGCTCTACCACCACTGACTTGGCACTGCCCCCTCAAGGCTGGCAAAGCTGTGGGAGTGCTGAAGCCGGGGGGAGGGGGTGGAGCCAGGCTGCGTCATGCCCCCCATCCCCGGCTTCAGCTCTCCCACAGAGGAGGAGCATGAGCGGTGGACGGGCTTCAATAGGCGGGGCTCCTCCTCCGCGCGGCTTCAACAAGCAAGGGGCAAGAGTCATGGCGGATTGGAGGCTGGCTGGGGAAACGGCCGAAGGAGGTGGCGCCCCGGTCCCTTCTTCTTTTTCTTCGCCACTGCCCGGCCCTTCCTCCTCCTCCTCCCCCAAGCAGCAGGAGTTCGGCAGGGGGAGGGGGGAAGGAAGGGGGGCAGAGAGCTTTTCTCGCGGCACACCTGATGACCGCTCACGGCACACTAGTGTGCCACGGCACACTGGTTGAGAAACACTGCTTTAAGGGACGAACTGGATTGGCGTGAAGACCGATGAGGCTGGTTTAATGTGTAACGATGACTTTGTACGGTTTTAATTATGCTGGTTTTTTTAATCATGTTTGTGGGTGTTGTGATTTTATTGTATTGTTGAAATAGCCTTCTGGGGTTGAGAAGGGTGGGTTAGAAATATGGCAACTAAATAATAATAAAAAAAGAGTAAATAAACAAATAATAGCTTGCAGCTTCAGAGCCTGGCTGATTGCTGCCTGCCCGGGGGAATCCTTTGTTAGTGTCCGGATGGTGATAATGATGATTCTACACCCAGGCTGTCTACACAACACCGGTCCTGCCTTGCTTTAGGGGCGGGGAGCCTTGGGCGGTCTCTCTGCTCCGAGTCTTTCCTGGTTTGACTCATTCAGACGACAAGGTGCGCATTTGGGTTTCAACCATCCGGGGGGAGAAAGGAGCCCAGCCCAGGCTCTCTCCCCTTCCTCTCGCCCGGCGTCCAAGCAACCCAGCCAACCCACCCACCCTGAGCCCCAATCAGCCAGCGACTCGCCTTTTGTTTGCTTTCATTCGCGGCTCGCTTGACCAAGCCGGCAGCCAGCTTTCCCCCGTTTGCATTGCGATCAAAGCGAACTCCACCCGCCTTACCTTCCGAGACCAAGCGCCTCCTCTTTGGCTGCTCCCTGCTTTCCTTTCCCTGCCTCCGCTTGGCTTCCAAGGGAGATGCGATGACCTGGGGGCGCCTTCTCCCTCTTCGCCCTTCCTTCCTTCCAGGAGACAACGAAGGCGAAAGCAACACCAAGCACGGCTCAGCCGCCGACCTCTCCGCCTTCAGGGTTAGAGAGAGAGTGGTATCTCTGGTGGGCGGGACTCCGAGCCCAGAGGGGAGCAGCGGGGAAGCCTGATTGGCTGGAGGGGGAACAGGTGGGCGGGGCAGAACAGAGGGGGCTGGGCCCTCATTATCCCTAGCACTTAACTGGGAGTGCATAGGATGAATGCCGCTTGACATACAGTCTTCCCTCGCTATTTCGCGGTTCGCTTATTGCGGTCTCGCTGTTTCGCGGGTTTCAAAAATATTTATTTATTATTTTATTTATTTACTATTTCAACTTGTATACTACCCTTCCCAATAGGCTCGGGGGGGGGGGGTGTTTCACAACACAGACATAAAACATGACAAAACAGCATTAAAAACACAATAAAAGCAACTTATACTAATACAGAGAAGATGGAAGATGAACCCCAAGTCTCAGCGGTGGCCGGGGGAGCTTTTGCACAGTTAAGACTCGTGCGCCAGCTGCGCCCGTACCTTGGGAAGTCTGATCTGGCTACGGTCGTCCACGCTCTGGTCACATCCCGAATAGATTACTGCAACGCACTCTACGTGGGGCTGCCTTTGAAGACAGTTCAGAAATTGCAATTAGTCCAGCGGGCGGCAGCCAGATTGCTAACGGGAGCTACATACAGGGAGCATACCACCCCCCTGTTGTGTCAGCTCCACTGGCTGCCTGTCCAATTCCGGGCTCAATTCAAAGTGCTGGTTTTGACCTTTAAAGCTCTATACGGTTCTGGCCCAGCTTACTTGTCCGAACGCATCAGCCGCTATGTCCCACCTCGTAATCTAAGATCATCCGGGGAGGCCCTGCTCTCGCTCCCACCTACGTCTCAGATGAGGCTGGTGGGGACGAGGGATAGGGCCTTCTCGGTGGTGGTTCCCCGCCTGTGGAATGCGCTTCCTATTGATGTACGATCCACCACATCCCTCCTGGCCTTCAGGAAAAAAGTAAAATCCTGGCTGTGGGACCAGGCATTTGTACACCAGCACAAGGCAGCATTTTAGATTGGTTTTTAATGGAAGTGGGTGATTATAGCCAATGTTTTTATGGACTGAACATTGTTTTAATCCAGAGTGAATGTGTATGGTGCTAAAGTAGTTGTATTTTAATGTATTTTAAATGTATTTTAATTGTTGAAGGGCTTTGGGGTCTTATATTGTTATTATGTGGGCATCGAATTGTGCCGTACTGTAAGACGCTCTGAGTCCCCCCTTGGGGGTTGAGAAGAGCGGGGTAAAATCCCGAAATAAATAAATAAATGGATTAATTAAGCGAGGCATCTAAAGCTTGAATTTAAAATATATATCATTGTATTTTCACTGTTTTGTGGGGTTCTGCTGCTGCCGCTCTCCAAATTATTATTTATTATTAACTTCATTTATATTATTTACTTTATTTACTTTATTTATATTCCGCTCTTCTCACCCCGCAGGGGACTTGGGGCGGATTACAATGAACACATATAGACATGCATTTAATGCCTTTTGGACCAACAGACAGACACACAGATAGAGGCAATTTTTTTAACATCTGGCCACCAGGGGGAGCTGTCGCACTCCTTCATTTCTCAGCGTCCTCAGCGTGCTTTCCTCAGCGTTCCTCAGTGTGCATTCCTGGAGATCTTATGGCCTCGTAAATCAGTTAAATTTTGCCTCCCCACTATGTGGTGCCGTAATTTCCTACTTGACAGATGCAACTGTCTTTCGGGTTGCAAAGGTTGACAACAGGCTACACAAATAGGTCGAGAGCCCACCTCGACCCGGGCAGGCTTCGAACTCATGACCTTCTGGTCAGAGAGATCTTATGCAGCTGACACTCAACCAGCTGTGCCACATTCCTGGTGCCCTTCTCACCCCTCAGGGGACTCAGGGTGGATCACAATGCACATATACAGGCAAATGCTCAATGCCATTGACATATTTATTTATTTATTTATTACTTTGGACTTTTACGCCGCTGAACTCCGTGAGGCTCGCAGCGGCTTACAAGGCCAAGAGGCAACAAACACAAGCAATAAATAACGAACAGGACAATACAACAACCAAGGGGTGGGGGAAGGGAACAGAGTGGCTGGGGGAGCTTTTGCACAGTTAAGACTCGTGCGCCAGCTGCGCCCGTACCTTGGGAAGTCTGATCTGGCTACGGTCGTCCACGATCTGGTCACATCCCGAATAGATTACTGCAACGCACTCTACGTGGGGCTGCCTTTGAAGACAGTTCAGAAATTGCAATTAGTCCAGCGGGCGGCAGCCAGATTGCTAACGGGAGCTACATACAGGGAGCACACCCCCCCCCTGTTGTGTCAGCTCCACTGGCTGCCTGTCCAATTCCGGGCTCAATTCAAAGTGCTGGTTTTGACCTTTAAAGCTCTATACGGTTCTGGCCCAGCTTACTTGTCCGAACGCATCAGCCGTTATGTCCCACCTCGTAATCTAAGATCATCCGGGGAGGCCCTGCTCTCGCTCCCGCCTACGTCTCAGATGAGGCTGGTGGGGACGAGGATAGGGCCTTCTCGGTGGTAGCTCCCGCCTGTGGAATGCGCTTCCTATTGATGTACGATCCACCACATCCCTCCTGGCCTT
The DNA here is from genome assembly GCA_030556195.1 of Anolis apletophallus. NCBI lineage: Eukaryota > Metazoa > Chordata > Lepidosauria > Squamata > Anolidae > Anolis > Anolis apletophallus. Next base: position 19,040,849 of record JARBWK010000002.1, on the reverse strand, counting down.
CAGGAAAAAAGTAAAATCCTGGCTGTGGGACCAGGCATTCGTACACCAGCACAAGGCAGCATTTTAGATTGGTTTTTAATGAAAGTGGGTGATTATAGCCAATGTTTTTTATGGACTGAACATTGCTTTAATCCAGAGTGAATGTGTATGGTGCTAATGTAGTTGTATTTTAATGTATTTTTAATGTATTTTAATTGTTGAAGTGTTTTGAGGTTTATATTGTTATTATGTGGGCATCGAATTGTGCCGTACTGTAAGCCGCTCTGAGTCCCCCCTTGGGGGTTGAGAAGAGCGGGGTCAAATCCCGAAATAAATAATAAATAAGAGTCAGGGTCGGGCGTAGCAGTGGTGGTCCGGGGCCTAGGCTGGACCCACTAAACCATCAACAGACATATAAACAGACATAGAGGCAATTTAACATTCCAGAAATCAGTTAAATTTAGCCTCCCTACCAAGTGGTACCTAAATTTCCTACTTGACCAATGCAACTGTCTTTCTGGTTGCAAAGGTCGACAACAAGCTACACAAATTAGTCAAGAGCTCACCCCGACCCAGGCTGGCCTCGAACTGATGACCGTCTGGATCTTATGCAGCTGACACCCAGCCAGCTGCGCTACATTCCCAGTGCTTTCCCTCCTCAGTCCTCCCTCCACCCTTGAAGGGCTTTTCTTTCCTTTCCTTCGTTTTATTTTAAGTTTATAAAGACTTAAAATATTGTATAACTACTAAAATAATGTATAAATATTAATTAAAAATAGAGCGTCTCTACATCATGGCTTTTCACTTATAGCGGGCGGTCCTGGAACCTAACCCCAGCTATAAGTGAGGGAATACTGTACAGTGTTCCCTCGCTACTTCGCGGTTCGTTTTTTGCGGACTTGCTGTTTCGCGGATTTCAAAAAAAATTAATTTAAAATATATATCTTTATATTTTTGCTGTTTTGTGGGGTTTTGCCGCCGCCGCTCTCCAAGGCACTTTCCCTCCTCAGTCCTCCCTCCAGCCTTCAAGGGCCTTTCCTTCCTTTCCTTCACTTTATTTTAAGTTTATAAAGACTTAAAATTGTGTATAACTACTAAAATAATGTATAAATATTAAAATAAATAGAGCATCCCTACAAGTGTAGTGTCTTGGCGGTGGATACATAGGTGACTGTGAAGCCCTATTCTTGACCTGCATGTTCTTCCACAGTGAGGACATCAGTTTCCAGGTGGAAGGTGGTTCTGGTCAGGGTTGGCTTGATGCGCCTTCCTCTTGGCACGTTTCTCCCGTTCACTCTCCATTCGTGCCTCTTTGAATTCCACAGCATTGCTGGTCACAACTGACCTCCAGCTAGAGCACTTAAGGTCAGGGCTTCCCAGTTCTCCTTGTCTCGGCCATAGTTTTTAACATCAGCTTTAAGCCCATCTTTAAATCTCTTTTTCTGTCCACCAATATTCTGTTTTCCATTCATGAGTTGGGAGTATAGTAACTACTTTGGGAGATGGTGATTGGGCATTCAGACAATGTGGGCAGTACAGTGGAGTTGATGGCAGAGGACCATCGCTTCAGTGCTGGTGGTCTTTGCTTCTTCCAGCACGCTGACATTTGTCCGCCTGTCTTCCCAAGAGATTTGCAGGATTTTTCGGAGACAATGCTGATGGAATAATTTCAGGAGTTGTGTGTTACGTCTGTAGACAGTTTACGTTTCGCAGGCGTATTGCAGGGTTGGAAGGGCAATAGCTTATAAACAAGCACCTTTATCTCCCTTTGGATGTCTCGATCCTCAAACACTCTCTGCTTTATTTAGAACAATGCTGCACTCACAGAGCTCAGGTGGTGGTGTATTTTAGTGTCAATGTTGACTTTTGTGGAGAGGTGGCTGCCAAGGTAGCGCAAATGGTCAACATTTTCTAATGTTACACCATTGAGCTGTATTTCTGGCATTGGAGAGGGATTGGCTGGTGACTGCTGGAAGAGCACTGTGGTTTTCTCAATATTCAATGAGAGGCCAAGCTTCCTGTATACTCCTGCAAAGGCATTTAGACTGGCTTATAAGCTTTATTCTGAATGCACACAAACAACATTATCATTAGCATATTGGAGTACTTTAACAGTTGTTGTTGTGACCTTGGTTTTGGCTTTTGCTGAGGTTAAATAGCTTACTACACAAAGGAGCAGGGGTTACTAACAAAGCAAACACCTGGGTTAGCAACAAAACTCAATAAGTAGATATATATCTTATATATATATACTATACTCATACTATATTATATCATAATTATATTATACTACATTACAATATAATTATATTATAATATATTGACATTATAATATAATGTAACATTCTATTATATTATTATAAAATAATAAAACTATTTATTTAAATAAAATTATCCTCTACTAAATATTTTCATTGCTCCTATAAAACTCAAATAACCCAAAATAAAGTAAAATAAAATATTATATACTACTATTTTGTACAATACCACTGTACTGCAATATTGTTTGTAATATTACATGTAATATAAAATATATCATTATTCTATTGTTATATTGTATTTGTATTATATTGTATGGCAATATTAAGCAGAACTGTATAATAATCAACAAGAAATGCAATGTAAATGCATCAAAATCAGAATATATTACCTATCACCCGACTCATAATTCATAGGAGTCTCCCATAAGTCCAAAATTAGGATCCCAATGTAAATGTAAATAGAAAAACAGCCAAAATGTTCGAATGAGGTCGAATACAGGCAGCGCGGCCTGGGCAAACTTGGGCCCGCCCTCCCTCCTTCTAAGTGTTTTGGCCTCCAACTCCCACAACTCCTCATAGCCTCAGGCCCCTCAGGTCTAGACAGAAATAGAGCCGAAGAAAGGAAGGAGGGAGAGAAGAGGTCACAGAGGAGGAGGAGGAGGAGGAGGAAAGCCCTTCATTCATTCCTTCACTTACACTTCCTTCACTGATTCTTTTTCTCCTTCCCTGCAAGCGCGCGCGACGGAGACAAAGGGAGAGGGGAAGCACTCCCTGCCTGCCCAATAGGGAGTGCTTTGCTTACAGGCTTCTGCGCAAGGGAGCTACTGGGCATGCGCGGAGGTTTTCGCGCATGTGCAGTTGCTCCTGTGCTCAACTTCAGCTCCGGAGCAACTGCGCCTGCGTGAAAACCTCCGCGTGCCCAGAAGCGGCGTCGGAGCGCACAAGGCTGGGGTCAAAAGCAGGCAGCTGCAGCACTGTCTGAGGAACATCGGCAGGGCCAGGATGGCGCCCCATGCCAGGATGGCGCCCCTTCCCAGATGGCGCCCTAGGCGGCCGCCTACTTGGCCTATCTTATAGGACCGCCCCTGCTTATATATATATATATATATATATATATATATATATATAGAGTGCCAATTATATCATAATATCAACTATCAGAGTAACCAATGAGCACCTGATACATAATGAATCACATACTGTACCCAACCATGGGAGTGACATCCATCAATTCAATCTCCTTCGTACGCACAAAATGTGAGTCTCTCAAGCAGAACAAAATAGTTGGTTACTCTGATAGTTGATATTATGATATGATTGGTACAAAAATATATATTAGATATATTTCTACATATTGTGTTTTGTTGCTAACCCAGGTGTTTGCGAGGTTAAATATCTTGCCATTTTCCTGATAGATGATTTTCACTCCGGGGGGAAGCTTCCCATCAACAAGATGAAGTATCATAACAATGAAGATGGAAAATAAGGTTGGGGCAATAACTCAACCCTGTTTGACACCTGATTCCACCTTCAATGGGTCACTTTGGGAGCCATTGCTGTCCAAGACTGTTGCCATCATGTCATCGCACACTTTTTCAATGATCTGGTGGAACTGTCGTATCATATTACACAAAAGAGCAGGGGTTACTAACTAAGCAAACACCTGGGTTAGCAAAAACATACAAGTAGTCGGACTATATCTAATATATATATATATATTATATCAACAATATCAAGCATCAACTACAAGAGTAACCAATGAGCACAAAATACACAATATACAATCCCCAACCCTGAGAGTATCGTCCATCAGTATAGTATCATTCCAACGCGAAGAAACGTAAACATCCAAACTGTAAATCTCCAGGAAGGAAAGAAGCCGACGGCGTGATCAATGCACAAATTCCACTGGCCAAGATGGTCCGTTTAGCGGTTCGCTTTCGCAGGTCGCTTTATCAAAGCTTCAATAATATTTATTTCGCATCCTCATAATCAATCTTCACAACAATAGCATAACCTCACTGTAGACATTTGGGTCACCTCACTATCTACAGTGAGGTTATGCTACTATTGTGAAGATCGATGATGAGGACGCAAAATAAATATTATTGAAGCCTTGATAAAGCGACCCGCGAAAGCGAACTGCGAAACGGACCATCTTGGCCAGTGGAATTCGTGCATTGATCAAGCCGTCGGCTTCTTTCCTTCCTGGAGATTTACAGTTTGGATGTTTACTTTTGAACGTCCTTCATCTCTGATACTCATATTGAATCACGGAAATTTATATGGACAGAGTTTCCTTTCAAGTACCTTTTTGCACCTTCCCCCCTTTGGACTTATATCGGATTATCCATCGAGATACCGGAACTACCTTGCTCCGCTCAAGAGACTCATGTTCTTCACGTTGGAATGATACTATGCTGATGGACGATACTCTCAGGGTTGGGTATTGTATATTGTGTATTTTGTGCTCATTGGTTACTCTTGTAGTTGATGCTTGATATTGTTGGTATAATATATATACTAGATATAGTCCGACTACTTGTATATTTTTGCTAACCCAGGTGTTTGCGGAGTTGTCATATTAGCTCAGGTCAATCCTCTTTAAAGACTTCAGAAGGGATCCCATCAGGTCCGGTGGCTTTGATATTTTTTTGTTGGCTGATGGCATTGCTGACTTCCTCCAAACTAGACAGTGCTGCAAGCTCATCCCTGGCTTGTTGTTGCGGGATTTGTGAAAGAACCTCTTCGGCCTCTGTATATCTTACATATACAAAGGCCAGGATGACCCCCCCCCCACACACACACACACACACCTGCTTTGGTGTGTTAGGGTTGGGCTTTTAAATATAGTGTGATTGGGATTTTAAGTTGGGAATAAAGATTTAATAATTTTGATATTTTAATGTATAATAGTTTTTAATACCATACGTACATTATTGGGTTTTGTTTTTTAAATTTTAAATTTACATTTTAATGTATTCACATGGTTTTCAATTAACATTGTTTTATATTTGTCATTAGCAATCAGGAGACAGGCAGGATAAAAATAAATACTGTAACATACATAAATAAATGATGTGTTCAAAGCAAAATCTTTTCAACTTAGGTTTTTCTTGCATGCATGGTTTTCCTGCACAAATAGACTTCCATAGCTTCCATAGTGTTGATTTTCCTGTACTAAATTTTTATTGATTCTGTTAATTCTGTCCCCGTTATTCTCTTCAGAAAAAGTACCAGATTGAAATGACTGGTAGCTTTAGTCAATGCTTTTGATTTGGTTTCACATGGTTTGACAAGAGGTTTATTGTAGCTACTTTCCAAATTACAAAACTAGTGTCCTTATCATGTATGTGAATATTATGCTCATATTTTGTTATATCAGTGCAGGTCTTTATAGAAAGATTGATATAATAATGATGATAACAAGATAACAAAGCACAAGGGTGTGCTGAATACAATTTTCCTGCTTCTTGATAGGGGTTGTACTGGATTCTATAATACACTAGCTTGGGGACCCGGCGGTGCTCGGGTTATTTGTGGAAGGCATTGTGTGCCAAAGTTGGTTCCTATTAGATGTTTATGTGGCTTGCAGTGGTCTCAGGAACTTAGTGAAGATACTGCGAGTCCCATTGGCCATGGTCCATCCCCCTCCAAACAGCACCAGGATGTAGAGTGGGTTATGGGGGCTCTGTGTGTCACATTAGGTCTTGATCATTCTTTGGATGAGGGTTGCAGCAGTCTCGGAAGGTGAGTGAAGGTATTTCAAGTACCATCATCTGTGGTCCATCCTCCTTGAAATAGCACCAGGGTGTTGAGTGGGTCAAGGGGGCTCTGTGTGCTAATTTTGGTCTGTATTGGTCATTGGGTGAGGGTCGCATTGTGAAGTGGGCCATTGGGCCCCTGTGTGCCAAGTTTGGTCCTGATCCGTCACTGCTGTGGGCCGCAGTGCCTGACTGCCTGAGGCCTTCCCTTTTCCCTCTGAGTCACCTTAGAATGTTGGAATGTGGATGGCCAATCGGAGTCCTTTATGCAAATACCATTTCAGTGGCAACCAATCCCCTCTGTCTGGGGCCGTAGAATGTTGGAGTTCTGAGGCTGACCAATCAGAGTCCTTTATGCAAATAATCCCATAGTGGCAACCTATTGAAATGCTGTCACATATTCCTTGGCACCTCCGCACCTCCCAGAAAATGAACATTCAATTTCTAACGGGAAAAAACCTGTCATTTGGCTAACTCAAGCATTCAGTTGCATTCTGTTTTGCTGGCCAATCAGAGTCCTTTATGCAAATTTTCTCTTAGTGGCAACCAATGCCCTCTGTCTGGTGCCTTAGAGTGTTGGGAGTTCTGAGGTTGGCCAATCAGAGTCCTTTATGAAAATGATCTGGTGCCTTAGAGTGTCGGTGTTCTGAGGCTGGCCAATCAGGGTCCTTTAAGCAAATAATCCCACAGTGGCACCCAATCGAAACGCTGGCACATATTCCTCCCTCCGCACCTCAGCACCAACACAAACACTGATTTTTATTATATACATAGATAGATACATAGATTATATTTGTTACCCGCCTCTTCTCATGACTCAAGGTGGGGTACAACATATTTAAAACATACAGATAAAACATAATGCCATAAAAATACATATTTTAAAATACACAGAGCTAATATTTACACAAATGTTAATAAAATGTAAAGTAAAATTTATATTTTAAAATTGGCTGGGTAGGCCTGCTGGAAGAGACAGATCTTCAGTCCTGTCTTGAATGCAGACATCTCATTTAGCTGTTGGAGCTCTTCTGGCAGGTCTTTTCATATTCTTGGGGTGTCCAGTGAAAAGGTCCTCTGGGTAGCAGTCACCAGTTGGGTTTTGGCTGGATGGAGTAAGCATCCGAAAGGGTGGATTGTGCAAGATAAGGTGATCCTGTAGGTAACCTGGACCTAAAGCATGTAGGGCTTTCAAGAGTATAATCAACACTTTGTACTTTGCCTGGAAACTAATTGTGAACCAATTGAGTAAGTTTAGTATGGGTTTAATATGCTTACTTAAAGATGTTCCTGAAACCAATCTGGCTGCCATGTTTTGAACTAATTGGAGTTTCTGAACTAGATACAGAGGTAACCCAATGTATAGTGCATTGAAAAAGTCCAACCTTGAGGTTACCAGCACAAGCACTACCACCTTTAGGTCCTCCAGTTCTAGGAAGGGACATAGCTGGTGTATCAGCCGAACCAGGTAGTAAGAACTTCTGACCGTCACATCTACCTGGGCTGACATTTGGAGGGACTAATAGAGGAGCACTCCCATACTGCGAACACAGTCATCGAATCACTGAGTCAAGCATGTAGCTGGGGGGCTTGGGGGCTTCAGCCCCCCAAATTCTCAGGGTGGTCCACGAGAAGGCCTTATTTAAACTGCTATGTGTATTTATATCATGATCTGATCACCATGCTCAGTATATCCCATATGCATGGGGGTATTGGGATAACAATACAAAAGGTTTGCTAGGGTAGATCCTCTCTCACTCAGATTCAGTCCCCCCCCCCAAATCAAACTCAGCCCCCCCCCTCAAATCAAAATCCTGGCTACGGCCCTGAGCTGGAAGACACCTCGTGGGCCATCCAGTCCAACCCCCTGCCAAGAAGCAGGAAAATCGCATTCAAAAGCATCCCCAACAGATGACCAACCAGTCTCTGTTTTAAGTCTCCAAAGAAGAAGCCTCCACCACAGTCCAGGCAGAGAGTTCCACTGCTGAACAGCTCTCACAGTCAGGAAGTTCTTCCTCGTGTTCAGGTGCAATCTCCTTTTCCTGTAGTTTGAAGCCAGTGTTCCTTGTCTTTATCTCCAAGGCAGCAGAAAACAAGCTTGCTTCCTCCTCCCTATGACTTCCTTTTACATATGTATACATGGCCATCAGGCCTCCTCTCAGCTTTCTCTTCTGGAGGCTAAACATGCCCTGCTCTTTAAGCAGCTCCTCATAGGGCTTGTTCTCCAGTTCGTTTTTCAGAGGGAGTGTACCCCAGATGAGGACCCTTGATGGGCAAGCACTCCTGTCTTGTCTGGATTCAGTTTCAATTTGATTGATTGATTGATTGATTGATTTTATTATTTATGAGTCGCCCTCCACATCAGTGCTCCGGGCGACTTACACATAAAACACATAAAAGAGTTCAATAGTTAAAAGCTAAAAGAATAGGAAAATTAATTACCGTATTTTTCGCACCATAAGACGCACCGGATGATAAGACGATTTTAGAGGAGGAAAATAGGAAAAAAAATATTTTCGCTCCCCCTCTAAAATCTAGGTTAGTCTTATCAGCAGGTGCATCTTCTCAGAGGGCTCGCTGGTTCGCTCGCCCTCTGCCTCCTTTTCCTTCCCCCCACCCTTTCCTTGAGGGTAGAAAAGGTGGGGGGAAGGAAAAGGAGGCAGAGGGCGGAGCGAACTGCGTCGCGTCAGCTCTGGCGCGACGCGGTTCGCGCCGCCGCCTTCTTTTGCTTCCATCCGCCCCTTTCCTTGAGGGCGGGAAGCAAAAGGAGGCGAAGGGAGAGCGAACCGCGTCGCGTCAGCTGTGACGCGGCGGTTCGCTCTCCCTTCGCCTCCTTTTGCTTCCCTCCGCCCTTTCCTTGAGGGCGGGGAAGCAAAAGGAGGCGAAGGGAGAGAACCGCGTCGCGCGTCAGCTGTGGACGCGACGCGCGCTCGCTCCGCCTCCGCCTCCTTTTGCTTCCCTCCGCCCTTTCCTTGAGGGCGGGAAGCAAAAGGAGGCGAAGGAGAGCGAACGCGTCGCGTCAGCTGTGACGCGAAGCGGTTCGCTCGCCCTCCGCCTCCTCTTTGCTTCCCTCCGCCCTTTCCTTGAGGCGGGGAAGCAAAAGGAGGCGGAGGGAGAGTGAACCGCGTCGTCAGCTGTGACGCGAGCGGTTCGCTCCGCCCTCCGCCTCCTTTGCTTCCCTCCGCCCTTTCCTTGAGGGCGGGGAAGCAAAAGGAGGCGAAGGGAGAGCGAACCGCGTCGCGTCAGCTGTGACGCGGCGGTTCGCTCTCCCTTCGCCTCCTTTTGCTTCTCTCCACCCTTTCCTTGAGGGCGGGGAAGCAAAAGGAGGCGAAGGAGAGCGAACCGCGTCGCGTCAGCTGTGACGCGAGCGGTTCGCTCTCCCTTCGCCTCCTTTTGCTTCCCTCCGCCCTTTCCTTGAGGGAAGCAAAGGTGGGGGGAAGCAAAAGGAGGCAGATGGCGAGCGAACCAGCGTCCCTCCACCGCCGCAACGGACCAGAGAAGAGGAGAGGCGGCGACAGGGTGAGTATATCGTCGCCCTCCCTCTGCTCCAGCGCCGCCCCCGCCTGCATATTCGCACCATAAGACGCGGCTGATTTTTCCTCCCACTTTGGGAGGAAAAAAAGTGCGTCTTATGGTGCGAAAAATACGGTAAAATAGTTCCAGTAACTCAGGCTTATTTGTTTATTGTCTCCAGGCATTCATCCAGAGAGGGCATTCTTTCCTTCACTAAGGCTGTTTTTGAAGGCATGGATATATGAGATAGGTAGAAGACAAAGAGAAATATTTACATGCTTTAGTTTATTTATGTTGTATTTTGGGAGTGAGATATTCAGGAATTGTATCATATAGGTATTATGATTTTCCATGTTAAGCGTGCTGCATCCTGCCCTCCACAGAAGTGTTCCCATCAACACTATTTATTTATATATTTCCCTCTCTTTAATGCGTCTCTTTTTTAATGTGTAATCTTCTTGACTTGTTATGGTCATTACAGGATGCACAGTATTACTTATCTTCTGGTATGCAGAGTATCATTTACCTTGAAGCTATAATAATAGTGCAAGCGAATCCATTTAAATAAGCAATTTAAGAGAATGATTTGCATTTATGCTTCAACAACATCAACACATTATAAGATTCCCTTCTGTTCATTATAAGCAGCTGGTGTTTTCTTTGAAAATGAAGAGCATTCATATGAAAATGTAGGGAAGTTTTGCCTCAGAATTCCCGCACTCTCCTTATGTGACATAAAAACGGGAAGCTTTTTATTCTAATAAGGCATTGAAGAGAAACATTTTCCCTCTTGGCCAGCTTTGACTACATAGCGGGCCACAAAATAAGGAACTGTTTTGTTCTGCCAGTGTGTGCACCAAAAATGACCAAAACAGTCAGATTCCCATTTCTGAACAAACATTTGCATTATGCACATGGCAATGGAATACAGCATATTTAAAAAGTCCAAGGCAGCTTGCAAGTCTCAGAATAATTTAACTGCTGGTGTTAGCCTAAAAAGCCCTAAACAGTTCTGGCCCAGCTTAACTGTCCGAATGTATCTATCTCTCCATCCAGGAATTTAAGATAGTCTGGGGAGGCCCTGCTCTCGATCCTTGGCGGGGACGAGAGACAGGGCCTTCTCAGGGGTGGCCCCTTGGCTGTGGAACTCCCTTCCCAGGGATATTAGATCGGCCCCCTCCCTCCTGACCTTTCGGAAAAGAGTAAAAACCTGACTCTTCAAAGAAGCTTTTGGTAACACGGCATAATTGGATAAATACAGTATGATGAAATAATGAACATGGAATGGCTTTATGCAAATGGATAAGGAGTCAAACTGGTAGACATTAATTATTATAGCTTTAATTGGCTTTATATGGATTTTTATTATGTGATATTAAATGTTTTTAATTGATATGTATGTATGTATGTATGTGGCATCTAATTGTTGCCAATCTGTATGCAGCCCTAAGTTGCCTTTGGGATAAAAAGAGAAGGATAAAAATGCCGTACATAAATAAATAAATAAATGTCTCCTAGTTACCATTTTTTGATATCTGGTAAATAACTTTATAATTGACATGTCCTAATCAATAGCCTTATTTTGGACGAGATAACTCTTGTTTCCAAAGGTGGTGTTCCATTTTTATTTTTTTAAACACCAGAAGCTCCCCCAAACCATTGGGGTGGGATTTATTTACACTATAGGCCAGGAATGGCCTTCTCTAAAGAGTCCCAGAAATCAACTTTCAGCTTATCTCCTTTTGCTACAAGGTTTTCTGGAGAATAAAATGTCTGGTGGGCTGTGAGCATGGCAAAATTGGCCCCTATCCTCCTAGGAGAGTCTTTGGTTTAAACCAAATGGTTTAGCAGTACTTCCCAATCTTTTTTTTTTTTGACTAGGGACCACTTGAACAGGGACCACTTTCCAACATTAATACCAAAAGGGTTATGAATCAGTTTTTGGTCAACTTCAGATTCTGTTTGGTTATTTGGGATGTCGATTCAGAAAATTTGTGGATAATCAACCTCTCCCCTCCCAACATCCCTGTTGCGTCAGCACTATAAGATGGTTACATGAGACCAGTCACTCTCGTTGCCACGTGGCTTTGAGGCAACGGTGTAGTAATGGTGAGGCTGCAGACCATATTTTTGTTCTTGCGGATCACTGGTGGTCCAGGGGCCACAGGTTGGGAACCACTGGTTTAAAGTAAAACATTTAGAGCCTTTTGGATAACAAAAAGGATTCTGGGAGTGCATGAGGCCCATGTGCTGTTTTCCCCTCCACCTTGTATCTAAATGTAGACTCAAGCAGCAAATCTTTTTTTCATTTTTTTTTAGAGAAGTAGGATCCCTTCTAGAATAAATCGATTCCAGGTCAGATAAGATACCTATCAGCATAAGTCCAAAATATTTTGCTGTTGGACATCGGGCACCAGGTGGCACTTGCTCTTCACATAGTACCCAAAGCACCTCTCACATCTTCAGCTATTGGGTTAAAAACACACTCAGTAATAAAAAATTACATAACAAGCAATTTGCTTTCCTACATAATCACCAGCATCTGCTGTGCACTGGCTGCTGGTCTGTTCCTAAGCACAATTCAGTGTATAGGCAGAACTTATATATCACGATATGGTTCAGGTCCACATTATCTGAAGGACTGTATTCTCATATGGGACTGTCTAGGTTTTGAGATCTTTTGGACTGGCCTTTCTCTCTGTCCTACCACTTTCACAGGTACATCCAGTGAAAGTGCTCTGGAAGAGCACATGGAAGAGGGCCTTTTTGACAGTGGTGCCCAGACAGATACACTTTCTTCCCATTTCTTCCTATTACCATTACTGCTGTCCTTCTCTACACAGGTGAAAACATTTTATCTTGGCAGGTCTTTGAAGGCTGATTGTTCTAGAACAGTGGTTCTCAACCTTTGAGTCACCAGATGTTTTGGCCATCAACTTACAGAAATAGTAACAGCTGGTAAACTGGCTGGGATTTCTGGGGTTTATAGGTCAAAACACAGGGTGACTCACAGGTTGAGAACCATTGCTCTAGAAGAATGTGTTGTACTACATAACAACAACAACAACCCGCTCTCTCTCCCCGAAGAAACTCAGGGCAGTTTACAAAAAATAACAAAATGGCAAACATTCAGTGCCCAAAAACAAATAGACAATCAAAGCAAAACATAAAATAACATAAACTCAATGCAATTTATAAACTAACTTCTAATACTTTGTATACATCATTGTCAGATACCGTCCTAAAGTATGGTCTGGAATTCTTGGCCACAATTTTTGCCCCTTATTTGCTGCTTTCTCTTTGATGTTTACGTCTTTACTTCTATTGTTAGTTTAGTTATATTTTTATTTTTTAATATGTGAATGTTTTAGCCATATCTATAACATTGTAATCTGCCTTGTGTCTCAGACTGGGAATAAGGTAGGATACAAATTTAATGAGGACTATGACAACATTGTTTCCAGAATGTGGTCCTTGAGGATTGCTGCTCAGCCTCATTATTTTTGATCTATATTGTTCAGCGGTGCTCCTGATTTATGCCATCTACATGAAAACACAGGAGGAGGTCTTCTGCATTTATTATTGGGGGGGAAATTATCCATGAGACTATTTAAAGGTACGTTCTCTAGCAAAGAAATATGAAAAGCCCAATTGCCATCGAGGTGAAACAGAGCTGGATATCATCAACATAGTGGTGACACCCATCTCAGTTTCACTTTAACAATGAATTGCAGGCAGGCTCGTCTTATTTCTTTTTTGTGAAATCTACCTTTAACAGTCTCATGGAGCCATTTCCGGAGGGCATGCAAGACCACTCTTTTCAGACTTGCCTTCAATTGAAGCCCGGAGATTTAATCTCCCTGTCTGACCACTGTTTTATTTGAATTTTATGTAATTTTAAAATTGTTATGTATACTGTTGTTTTAATCTATGTATGTGAACCGCCCCGAGCCTGCAGGGAGGAACAGTATACAAAATCAAACAAACAAACAAACAAAAAAATAAATAAATAAATTTCCTACCCCAATACTAACATAGTCTCAACTGAGGAAAATGTTCCCCAATGATCATTCTAGTGAGCTACTGTACAAACACTCTGGTGCTGCTAATCTGGTTCTTGAAACCACATTTCCAACCTCTGATGTATCATCTGTTGGTTTGCTTATCTGATGCTCCATCATTTTAGTTATTCTGGGGCAAGTAACATGGTTTATTTGGTCAATTAGAGCAGGTGTACCTTAGGTGTTTAGCGAGCAGACCATCTACAAAGTTTAATCTAGTGATCAGATTGCTCCTCTCCAGGAGATAATTATCAAACCATTTGTCCTAGTAAATATCTTTTTTCAAAGATGTCTTGTTTAGAACTTCAACACCATTACAATTTTAGGCCATATTTTTCTTGTGTATTTGGTGTACTCTTCCAGAATAGTTGCAATGAATGCAACAAACTATGTATAAAATTAAAGGTACAATTAGTTCCTGGTATGTCCCACATTTGAAACTCCTTGACAAACATATCAATAAGCAACAAGTTTCCCAGTGACTGCATGCTTCTTACATTGATTTTATGAGATGTCACATATTTTGGGATACTGTTTCTCTGACACAAAAGTGTCCTGAAACTAGAAGCCAAAATTCTGCCAAGGCTTGATGGTGTCCATGATATATCTCTGGGAGCAGCTTACCAGTGTATGCTCAAGCCACTGCCTTCTTTTGATAGACTACAATTTTTTTTAAAATAAATTTTTATTGTGAAGTTTTCAAATATGCAGTGATACATAAACGAAACCGTGAAGTGAAGGGATGGGGAACAATGGGAGGAAGAAAGGAAGAAAAAAAAAAACAGCAACCAACAAACACTTAACAATATGTAAAATTGTACTTCCAAATTTGTATTTACAGTCAAGAACATTTCATTACACCTTTAAGAAATCAATCCATGAAAACCTGATACGTTTTGCACAGATCTATCCTTTATTGTTATGACTAGATATAGCTACTTTAGTATTCCCTCTGCCTTTAGTTTTCCTTTGTAGTAGCCAGGAATGGCTATCCTCCTGGCTAATGTTTCGCTTGACCCATTGACCGATAGTCCTCGTAGGGAGACCAGTCCGTTGATTTAATTGGTTTCCCATTGCTCTGTTTTAGGAGAAAGGTTAACCTGTCCATGTCTCTTATTTCCCACACTTTATCATGCCACACCTCCATGTCAGGTATTTTCTCCGTTTTCCAAAGGGTGGCATAGACTAGTCTAGCCGCCGTTGTTATGTATGTAAAGAGTCTATCTTCGTTTTCACTCCATACCTTCGCATTCTCCGTCAGGCCTAAGAGGAAGAGTTCTGGTGACAATGGTATTTGTTTTTTTAAGATTTTTTGTGCTGCCTCTTGAATGTTTTGCCAGAATTTATTTGCTTTCTCGCAGGTCCACCATATATGGTAGAAACTGCCCTCGTGTGTTTTGCACTTCCAGCATATGTTGGATCTATTTTTATACATTTTACTGAGTTTCTTTGGGGTCAAATACCATCTATGGAAAATCTTAAGCCAATTTTCTTTTAGATTTGCCGCATACGTGTATTTGAGTTTTTTGGTCCATATTCGTTGCCAATCTTCTAACTTTATCTGGTGGCCCACATTCCTTGCCCAGTTAATCATGCAGTTTTTAACCACCTCTGGTTCTGTTTGCCAATCCAATAGTTTATTATATAACACAGTAATAGTCTTACGGTTCCGTACCATCAATTTCTCCCAGAACTCCTCCTTCTCAACAAAGCCCTTCAGAGAGTCCTTTTTATAGCTCTCCTTTATCTGGATGTATTGAAGCCATGACATATTTTTAAATTTCAATCTCAGTTCCTCTATGGTCCTTAATTCTAGACCCTCTTTGCCTTTCTTAAGGAGGTCCTTATAGGTTGGCCATTCTTGCCATCCTAGGAGTCTCCTTTGTTTAGCTTCTAGCGGTGAGAGCCAGAGTGGTGTTTTTGGATAGAAGAAGGGTTTAAATTTACTCCAAACTTTAAGCAGTGCTGATCTTATAAAGTGGTTCCCGAAGTTTTTCGATTTTTGCTTGCTCATACCATAAGTATGAGTGCCAACCCACCCTGAGATTAAAACCCTCCAGAGTGAGTAGTTTGCTATTTTTTAGTGAGATCAATCTTTGACCCACGAAAGAGCGCTGGCCTCAAAGTATGACTTAAGATCCGGAGACCAAAGCCCCCCTGGTGGTCCTGTCGATCATTACTCCTAGTTTTATCCTAGGTTTTCGTCCATTCCAGATAAAGTTTGTTAAGTCTTTATTCCAGTTTTTAAATATTTTTGAATTTCTAATTATCGGGATATTTTGGAATAGATATAAGAGTTTTGGGAGGACATTCATTTTAATAATCGCTATTCTCCCTAATAATGAGAGATTCAATACTTTCCAATTCTTTAGGTCTTTTTTTATCTCCTTCCACTTCTCTTCGTAATTGTTTTGTAAAAGCTGTGAATTTTTTGCCGTTATCCAAATCCCTAAATATTTAATTTTCTTTTTAACCTGGAGCCCCGTTTGGGTTTCCAGTATATCTTGATTTGTCCTTGTCATATTTTTGGTAAGTAGAACAGTCTTTTTTTTATTGAGTTTAAAACCGGCCACTAGACCGAATTCTTCTAGCTTCCTTAACCATTTTTGAATATTTTTGATTGGGTCTTCAATTACACAAATGATGTCGTCCGCAAAAGCTCTTGTTTTATAAGTGTAGTTAGCGACTTTTAGGCCGACTAGCTCTTTATCGTTCCTTATCCCTCTTAAGAGGATTTCGATCGACAGGACAAAGAGCAGGGGGGACAAAGGGCAGCCCTGTCTTGTACCCTTGCTAATCTGAAATTTCTCTGATAGCTCATTGTTTATTTTTAGTCGGGCTTCTTGATTCGAGTATATAGCGCCAAAGGCATTTCTAAACCCGTAACCCAGGTCCACTTCATTCATAATAGCATCTATAAACTCCCAATTGATATTATCAAAGGCCTTTTCCGCGTCCACCGACAGAAAGGCCATCTCCTCTTGTGAGTTTATATCGTAATATTCTATGATATCTAAGATTGTTCTCAGATTATCTTTGGTACCTCTGTTGGGTAAAAACCCTGCTTGTTCCTCTCCCACCCAATTCTGCAAGAAGCCTTTTAGTCTTTTTGCTAAAATATTTGCAAAAATTTTGTAATCGCAGTTCAGTAGGGAGATAGGTCGATAATTTTTAACATCCGATCGATCCAGATTATCTTTTTGTAGCAACACTATCTCTGCCTCTCTCCAAGTACTCGGAACTGCATTATTTTCTAAAATTTGATTCATAATTTTTTTCAAGTATGGGATGAGTTCACTCTGCATTGTTTTATAAAAAATAGCGGTAAACCCATCTGGGCCAGGTGCTTTGTTATTGTCAAGCTTGTTTATTGCTTCACCAATTTCCTCCTCCGATATTTCCTTATTCAGACTCTCTCTATCTTCGTTTGATATTTTATTCAACCTTGTTTGGATATAAAGGTTGTAACCTCGTCCATAGATATATTGTCCTTAGTATATAAATGTTTATAGAAATCTAGAAATTGTGTTTGAATGTCTTTGTTAAGTAGTAAATACCCTTTCCCCCTTTTGATCTTAGTGATAGTTTGGGTTTGTTTTTTCTTCCTGACCTTTCTAGCCAGCCATTTCCCAGATTTATTTGCATTCTCGAAATGGTACTGTTTGATAAATTTGTACTTCTTTGCCAGGGCTTCCATATCTAAATGTTGTTTTCTTTTAATCATCTCTTTCAATTTATTACAAATTCCCTTTTTATTTGGGTATCTTTTTAATTTCCTTTCCAAGGATGCTATGTTGTCCTCCAGGTCCCTCAGCTCCTTATTCCTTACTTTGCGCTTGAGAGCATTCTGTTGAATAAAGTTTCCTCTCATCACTGCCTTCATTGTGTCCCACACTACCTGCGGGTTTATCTCATCTGTATCATTGAATTTGAAAAACTCCCTTAACTGGTCTTTATTCTTTTTAATATCCGTTTCCGTTTTTAATAAATTTTCGTCGAGTCTCCATTGCCTTCTCTTTTGCTTATTGTTCAAATATAATTCAATAGGGCAGTGATCTGAGTGTATACGTGGCAGTATATTAACCTTACTAATTTTGGGTATTAAAGGAGAGGAGAGCCACACCATATCTATCCTCGACCACGAGTTGTGGCACGAGGAATAGAAGGTGTAATCCCTCTCCTCTCCATGTGTTACTCTCCACGCATCCTCCAATGCCATCTCTTCCTTAAATGAAATAAAGGATCTAGGGAGGAGACCAGCATCCATATTCTTCACCTTTTTTCCCATTCTATTTTTATCCAATTTGTTATCCAAAATCCCATTGAAGTCTCCCAGTAGGATTATTTGATCACAATCATTATTTTCTAGATTTTCTTTTAAGTATTTAATAAATTTCGTCTTAGGGCCATTTGGGACGTACACATTACAAATCAATATTTTTTCATTGTTTTGGGTGATTTGAACCGCTATTACTCTACCCTCTTTGTCCTTGAATTTCAAATCTGAGGTTAAATCCTCACTCACATACAATGCCACCCCTCTTTTTTTTGTGTCAAAGGATGAATAGTATAGTTTACCCATTTTCTTATTATTCAAATGGGAGACATGTTTGTGAGTGATGTGAGTCTCCTGAAATGCTATAATTTGGTACTTTACTTTATTGAAATGGTTAAAAATTCAGTTTCTCTTAAATGGCGAGTTCAGCCCATTCACGTTTAACGTGCAGATACTCAAGGGTATCTCAGTCATTGTCTATCTCCTCTCCCTCCTCTCCATCCTCGTCTTCTTCCTTTCCCAGATTCTCTCCTCTTGGATCAATCTCCAGGGCGATTGCTTGGCTTTCTTTCAACTCTTCGACCTCCTCCGGTGATTTGAGCCTCGGCCTCTTCTTTACCTTGCTGTCCCCTGTTGGGACATCTGGGTATTTTTTTTGACCATCCTTCCGCAGTTTTTCTAGAAAGTCTTTGGCCTTTTCCTCTGTTGTAATCCAAATCCTTTTCTCATTATAGGTAGCCATTAGGCCTTCTATCTTCTCCCATCTAAATTTAATTTTTCGTTTTTCAGTTCTTCTGTTAAGAAGCTGTATTTCTTCCTTTGTTGTAGGATTTGTTGTGGGATCTCTTTCAAGACCACAATTTTCTTCCCCGCCTGAATAATAGGCTTTCTGCTAGTTAATCTCAAGATGTTGTCTCTAGAAACCTTGTGGACAAAATTCACGATGATGTCTCTAGGGGTCTTATGTTGCCTTGCGTACGCCGACTGAATTCTATAAGCTCTGTCCACCTCCGCTTCCACCTTGTTGAATCCCCTTTCCAGATATGACGCCAGTAGTTTAATAATCTTCAATCTTGTGTTCTCCTTGGCTTCTTCTTCCACGTTTCTGAAGCGGAGTTGCCCGTCCATTTCACTTATTTGCAGCCTGTCTACTCTGATCTCCATTTTCTCAGTCTTGTTTTGGATTTCTCCAATGTTCCTTTTCATTTGTTTTTGGTTTTCTTCCAGAGTATTAGTTTTTATCTTCATTTCATCTATTCGAACGAAGGCCGCAACCAAGTCTTTTTTTAGATGTTGAATCTCTTCCTTAATGTCCGTCTTCATATTGTCAATTTTTTCTTCCAATTTCTTATTTTGGTTCGCCAGGATCAGTTTGAATTCTTTTTGGTTTTCTTGCTGGTCTTCTCTTATTTTTTGCATCTCTTTTAGTAGCTCCCTCATACTGGAGTCTTCCCCACTACTCCCCCCCATGGAGCCCCTTCGTTGTGTAAGGGACATTGATGATCTGGGATCCTTCCAGTCCTTGGAGGTGTTCTTGGGGGTCGTCATTGGCCTCAGCCTCTGCTATCACTATTCCTTGGGTGTATGGGAGTGGTATAAGGGAACAGGACAGGGTCTTATTTTGCTTCAGTCAGCTGTAATCGCCGCCCTTCTTGTTCTTCTGCTTGCTTCTCTTTTTCTGGGGTCAGCGTCCTGGCTTATGCAACCCCCTGCAGCCGCCTCTGGACACTTTCCTCACCACACTGAGGTTCCGCTGCGTTTAAATCACCCGCTATTTGTAGTTACTGTTACTGTTACCGAGCCGTGCGTTCTGTGTTTTTCTGTATTTATGTTCCCCGCGGGATCTCCAACACTCGCGAGAGCCCGCGAGAACCCGTCGATTTCACTTCCGGCGGACAGTGATGGCGGTAGGCACGGGAAAAGCAGGGCTCCCGCTTTCCCAACCTCGTTGAGTCGCTGGGCAGGAGCCTAGGCTCCCCTATCCCGGTGGATCGATTCCGGGAGGATTGCAAAGCACCCGGTGCAACTCCTGACGGCCTATAAGCCATCCTTCCCCTCAAGGGAAGGGTGCCGGGGGCCCAGGAGGGTACCAGGGCGTGCAAGCGGCTCCGAGGGAAGCGGACCTAAGGTCCGCACAAACTACCAGCCCCTGTCCCGAAGAATTTGCATATCACCCGCATCGCGGGTCTAAGAAAGATCAAGGCACGTAGCTGCGATGACAGGAGAGAGCACCAAGAAAGCCCACAAACTGTAAGTCAACGGGAGGCTCTAGACCAGTGGTTTAAAGGGAGACCCTAAATTAAATAAGGATTGGGCTCTTAAGGAGAGAGGAGACCAAAAAAAAAACAGCGCGATCAAGGGGAAACCCCAAACTCGCACCCGAAGCTTAAAGAGGCAGCCAGAGGAAGACAGCAAAACACAGTATCGGCCTGACCTTGGGAGCCATGTTGTTTTGGCTATCTCCAGTCCTTCTTGTAAACAGGGGATGAGAGCCGGGAAAAGGCGCGAGGACAAGCAGGAAGCTGCGGAGGGCATCAAAACTCGCGAGATCAGCTATAGCTAAATAGCGGACGCACGGGACGTGAAATCTTTTGTTAGACTACAATTAACCTGACTTCTGTAGAAACCAACATAGATCTCTGGAAAAGCTACCCAGCTTTTCAGGATTAAAAATTATACTAAAATATCTTGACTTATAGTTAACTATGTGGTCAAGCTTGTCAAGGCTTAAACATTTCACAATAATATTATTGCTGTATTGGAACATCTTTGAATATTGGAGAAGGAACCTCAATAGGGAGTCTTCCAACTGAAATACTCAACAGCTGTGGAGTGAGATCATATTATGTCATGTTGTTCAGTTTTCTCTCATTTCATCTCACTCCCTCCTGTGTATTTTTTCTCTAGGCTGAACCAAACTCAACTTTTACTTGAGATCAAAAGTAAAACAAACAAAACAAAACAGGAGTGCAAGTCGATTAAGGTTAAACTCGTTGCAGCTCCACTTGTTTCACTTGTAAAGGTTTAAGCTAGTATTTCTCCTCCTGGATAGAAATCCAGTTATGAAATAAACACAATTCTATCACCAACAGGTACCCTGTGAACATATTGTAGTTTCTAAATCTTTATTCACTTTGTTATTGGAGTATATGGATATGTTTAAGATGATTTCTAATTATCCTTGATAAATTTCCTTGGTTAGTTTTTGAATGCAGATTCTTCACATCCTTTCTGGCTAGGCTGAATAAATGTCTGTTCCTTGCATTCAAACCTGGTTCATGTCCTGATCTGGCCTTTTGGAAGTACTGACGCGCACCGAGCTCCGGACCCAAATCTCAGTTAGCTGAAACCACTCAACGTTCCTTTTACTCAAACCATCTTTCTGTAATGTGCTTGTGAAACAGCTGTGCTCACAGACATAACACTCAAAAAGCCTTTTATTTTCCGTCTCCCTCTTCTTCCTTTCTCATCTTCTTCAGTGTTGCCAGAACACAAGTTTGCTTATCCTGGATCTCTGCAAATTCCCAGAAACTGACATCCAACCTACTTTAGTCAGTTTCACCCAGAATACCATTATGTACTTGATTTACAGATTTCATTTTAAATTGTGAACACATTTCTAAGTTAATTTCTTCACGATGAAGTCTGTTTTATGGATGCTATTGTGTCTGTTTAATTCTATGACTTAACATACTTGGTATGCACCAAATCGTGGATATTCTATGAGCTAATCAGTTCTCTACAACACCTTCTATAGCTCAAATACTAATTTCCAGAATATATATTTATCTATTGTTGATTTCAATATGCTCCATAAAAAGCCCTTGAGAAATAAGGGTGTGTGAGAATTACTGGAACAAATTTGTTCAGATGTGTTCTTTCCAAGCTTCAAATAGGCCTTATATATCTTCGAGTGCATGCAAATATGTACATTTGTCTGAAAGAACATTTGTTACCAAATAAGAAAAAAGAACAAAACTTAATTGAATCAAGCACTATATTTTAAAGATATGGACTAGCAAAGAGAGTGAGCATGGTGTAATGATTTGAGTGTCGGACTATTATTCTGGATGTCAGAGTTCAAATCCTCACTCAGCCATGAAAACCCACTGAAGTTGCATCTACACTGCCGCATTAATGTAGTTTGACACCACTTTAATTGCTGTGGCTAAATGCTATTAAATCATGGGAGTTGTAAATTTTGCATTTTGGCCTTCTCTGCCAAAGAGTGCTAGTGCATCACCAATAACAAATCCCACAATTCCATAGCATTGTGCCAAGGCAGTTAAAGTGGTGTCAAACTACATTAATTCTGCAGTGTAGATGCCACTGTAGAGGCATAGACGTATGCGTGCAGGTTTACGATAATGGTTGGATACTTTCCTCTGACCTTTTCACGTCATTACAAATGGATATAAGACTGCCACACTTTGTGTTGCTATAGTCACTTGGAGGTATTAAACAAATACTGCTCACGTATGGTGCATTACTGCTGCAGGGCCAGTAAAACCGAATTTTCTCTCTCCCACTACAGCCCTTGTTATCCCAAACTGCTTCTGGGCTTTCCTCATGTCCTCTAGAACAGGTCTTCTTAAACTTTTCTCACTCGCAATGTCTTTCTGCCCAAGAAATCTTTACATGACCCAGGTATATCTATATATATAAAGGAAGAGTCGTCATGGAAAGACCGTCCCAAACAGAGAAACTTTACAACGCAGAGACACCAAACTTGCCAACAGAAATAGGCCTCAGACAAGGTACGTTTGTAGCAAAGAACCTTTCCCCCCCAAAACCTAAAAGGCCCCCAAAACAACGAGTAAAACAACTACATTTCCCAGCATCCTCCGGGGCTGCCAACGACTCTCCCAGTCTCTACATTCTGACAACATGATTGGCTGCCAATAAGGCGGATTTTTGCATAACTCCTGTACTGGCCAGCCAACATGAACATTCCGACCCATAATAAACTGTCAGAGGAGGATAAGGCAAAGGGCTGAGGCACAAACACAAACACCCAATTCACTTCCAACAGAAAATTTACACCCCTACAAATCACAGACCACGCCCAAAATTCACACAGAGCCCCTATGACCCACGCTACATTCTACTACAGTTTGGAGGAGGATGGACCATGGATTATGGGACTTGAAGTACCTCCATGGATAATGGGATTTGTAGTACTTCAAACCCCATCATTCCCCACAGACCACTGTGTCCAAGAACCAAGACCGATAAAGACCAA
This sequence comes from Anolis apletophallus, assembly GCA_030556195.1. Taxonomy (NCBI): domain Eukaryota; kingdom Metazoa; phylum Chordata; class Lepidosauria; order Squamata; family Anolidae; genus Anolis; species Anolis apletophallus. The sequence continues at coordinate 19,017,753 of JARBWK010000002.1, read as the reverse complement.
ACTTGGCAAACAATGCACCCCATGACCCACACTCCATCCGACTGCAGATTAGAGGAGGACACACCATGGATAATGGGATTTCAAGTACCTCCACTCACTTCCAAAGTACCCCACCCACACACGCATCAACCTCTACATCAACACAGCAGACGGAAAGACAAAAAACATTGTATATCCACAAGCAATGCAGAACGCCAGCAACACCACACAACAACAACTCCACAGGACTCCAACATCCCACCCACCAAAACAACCCACAACAACACAGCCATGACCCCAACAACACCATAACTAACAACAACTCCAACCCTTACATACTCAGACTTCCTCGCATCTCCAAAATAGGGCACAGCAACGCGTGCCGGGTACAGCTAGTAGGCATATAAAATACAGTGTTTTTCAACCTTTTTTGGCACATTTTTACATTTACAAAATCCTGGGGCACACCACCAACCAAAATGACACAAAATGACACTCTAATACAGTAATATATATAGTTAATATGTTTTCAATGTATTTTAAATGTATTTATACACTCAGTGTGAAACCTGGACCTGTTTTGATGAACACAACATATATATCCTGGCAGGAATGGCAGAAAGACACAAACTTCCCACACAGAACTCTCATAACCAAGAGAAAATACTATAAGAGTTTGGTGGGCATTGACCTTGGGTTTTGAAGTTGTAGTTCACCTATATCTAGAGAGCACTGTGGACTGAAACAATGTTGGATCAGGACCAAACTTGGCATGAATACTCAATATGCCCAAATGTGAACACAGATGGAGTTTGGGGAAAATAGCGTGAGCGTGGGGAAAATAGCATGAGCGTGTTCAGGAGGGGAGGGGGGAGGAATGAAGACGTGACCCGTGCGGGCGTTACTGTGCAGACTTGTCCCAGAGCAAAGTGAGCAGAGCGAGGCTGGGAAGAAGGGAGCCTGAGTGGAGAAGAAAAAGTGTTTGGCAGGAGGGGGAAGAAAGGGTATTGGAGGTTGCAATTTCCCACGGCACACCTGATGATCGCTCACGGCACACTAGTGTGCCACAGCACACTGGTTGGGAAACACTGATGAAATAGATCTAAAAATCAAACGTTCACTGATAATAAACTAGCATTTACAAGGCTTGCTAAACTGGCTGATTTTCCCTTTTCATGAAGTACAGCTGAAGCATTTTCTGCAGAGCCCACTGCAAACGCTGCATGTTTGTGTGAATGGGTGGCATTCAGAAACCTTTTATTGTTGCCAATTTTGGTGACCCCAACATTGAACTAAGAAAACCCTATTTGAGGTCAGGACCCACCGTTTAAGAAGCAGTTCATACCTGAGTCACAGTGAAGAGAGGATTACCTCCTCCTCATTTCTCTGCAGCAGAGGTAATCTTTTGGATTCTGGCCTAAGTAAACAAAAACCTATGGCAATTACTTTCTGTAGCACCATTAGTGAGGGCGAAGTCCTGGCCCAGGGAGTTTCCCATTCAAAAGTCTACAGAGAAAAGGGTAGAAACTAGAAGACAAATTAAACTTGGAAATCAATGTATGATTCTTTCAATGAAATGCTCTTGGGTTCAGTGAGGTACAGGAACTAGGAGGAATAAAAGGTGGCATGTCAATATTTTGGGAGGCAGTTAGCTTAGCCCATAAAAAAGGAAATTGTGACATCTTTTAAGGAAGCAGACATTTGGGTGGCTGTAGGGTGTGAAGCTGGGTATCAAAGGTCACTGGCAGGGACATATTTGGATATATGAAAGATAAGTAAAGGTAAAGGTTTCCCCTTGACATTAAGTCTAGTCATGTCCGACTCTGGGGGGTGGTGCTCATCTCCATTTCTAAGCTGAAGAGCCAGTATTGTCCATAGACACCTCCAAGGTCATGTGGCCGGCATGACTGCATGGAGTCTTGCTGAAGCAGTACCTATTGATCTACTCATATTTGCATGTTTTCGAACTGCTAGGTTGGCAGAAGCTGGGGCTAACAGCAGGAGCTCACTCTACTCCCTGGATTAGAACCACCGACCTTTCAGTCAGCAAGTTCAGTAGCTCAGCAGTTTAACCTGCTGTGCCACCGGTGGCTCCTATGAAAGATTATGGGAGGCAAAGTCATGGTTTTGAAGAAAAGGCCTAATAATTTGTATTGGATTCAACACAAACCCAATGCGAGGCCTCAGGGAATGGATATGCATCCACTACATAGCCGTAGGCCATTGCACTTGAAGCGTGTGGGCGTTACCACACGATATTAACCATGGATGTTAATTCCTGTTATTTTATTGTGTTTTATTGTATTTACTGTGTTTTATCGTGTTTTTACTGTGCTCTTGGCTTCTGTGAGTTGCCCCGAGCCTGACAGGAGGGGCGACCAACAAGTCGAAATAATAAATAAATAAATATGAGCCTAAATAATCTTGGCAGTGCACAAATAATCTTGGTAGTATAGGGTGCTAAGCACATATCAGAGGATCAAGCTGAGACGGGTGTCAAGACGCATATGGATCCATTTTGGCCGAGGAGACAAACTCTTTTTTTTCTTAGGGAAACCACCTGACATGCCTAGACTCTCAATATAGGGGAGTACAGAAATAAGTGTCAAAGTTAATCCAATGGCTGTTCAGCATACTAGATGGAAAGACAGTCACTATATAAGATGTATAAAACAACAGCCACAACATTAAATGCAAATAAACACAATTTCCCTATGTAAAGTTGTATATCATAAGACATATCAAAATGCTTATTAGGGCCAAAAGAGGCACAAAACCATGCACTTTTGCAATTGTAGGTCTTTTTTCAGCAAGCAAAGACATTCTAAAAGACGCAGACAGGCTTCTCTGGTTGCTTTGCCCAATGAAGAAATCAACAGTTTTTAAAATGTGTATAATAATAACTGTGCCATGTTGGTTGGCCTAATTGTATTAGGACCATTACATGGATCCTTGTATTAGCCTTACAGTACCTGGATTGCTGCACCCTCTGCTGGTTTGCAGAATGATGTACTCTATATACTTCCTTTCTTAATGTTAAGATGCAAAACAGTGCTTATTTCAACAATGAAAGCTATTTTTCCAGGCTTTCAAAACATGGTACACAGAGTGAACTCTCAGTTAATTGGCCCTTGTGGGGATTGGGAGATGGGATAAAGGTAGTTGACATCCTATAGACATCTGCTTATGAATCTTGGAGGTTAGTCAAACTTATATCCAGGTAAGTGAATAAGGACCTTATCACACTAGAGAATGAATCCACTTTAAATCTGGTTGCTGGCTCCTGAAGAATTCTGGGGTTTGTAGTTTAAGGGAGGAGGCTTTAACAGCCTCACTAAACTACAAACCGCAGAAATCTGCAGGAGGCAAAAACTGGATTTAAAGAGGATTCATTCTCTAGTGTGATTAGGTCCTAAAGCGGGGACGGGGAATGTGCAAATAGTACCCTGCCTATGAATAATGAGCCAGGTTTTAGCACAGTTGGTAGTTCACCAGCAGCGACAAGATCTACCAACTGAATGATTGCCAGTTCGAAGCCCTGGGTCCGCTTGAGCGCCTGACTGTTGACCCAGCTCGCTGTTTACCTAAGCAGTTCAAAAACAGCTTAGAACTGAAAGTAGAGAAATTAGGTACTGCTAAAAAGAGTGGGAGGTATTTTACGTCATCATAAAAATAAAAAGATCAGAAAATGCCCGGCGATTAAAAGGAAGAATTCCTGATGGTTCTTCATCTTAGAGGATGTAGCGACAGCACCCCCCCCTGTAGCTGGATTCATACACAACCTCCAAGGCACCAAAAAAGATGGACATCGACACAACATACCTTCTTTCTGTCTGTGTCCTGTCTGTCCAAACGGCATTAATGTTTGCTGTGTATATGTACTGCGATCCACTCAGAGTCCCCTTGGGGAGATAGGGCAGAATATAAATAAAGTGTTGTTGTTATTATTGTTCCCACCTGCAACAGAATGTTTTCAGAGCTATGAGCCTGAGCAATGAAGCTGGCAAATTAAGTCTGTTTTTACCTTTCAATGATCAATCATAAAAGAAAGCATGCAAGGCATTCAGCAAGGTATTTCAGAAAATAAAATGCTATTAGGAACAAATGTATTTTAGCACTTGAAAGGAAACCTCTTTGATTTGACCCTGGGCATGTAAACTTATGCATATTTACTTAAATTCTTCACTATTTACCTCGGAGTAAGCATGTATTTGACTACACATAGAAAAGGGGGTTCAACTTGAAACAAAATGTATATTGGGAATTGTTTAGTCAGAAATCATACTTATCTTTTTTGACTTCATAAAGGAAACATGTTTTCATACAGCATTACAGGCCAATCACAAAAGTGGCATCTTTATTCAACAAGATATAGTACAAAATGAATCTGTACACCTTTCTATTAACAGAATTTGTTTACACAGTTATATTACACTTTTCCAGCCTTTATACTGCATCATTTTAAATACAAAATAAAATGTACAAAACTCCTTATATACTCTCAGCAACTTAGGCTAATTGTAGACAAAAAAACATCTTCTCACTAGCCCTCTCCAACTGTACATATTCAGTTGCATTTTTGAAGTCATACCAAGCCTTTAAAAACCTAGGAAAATTATGTTTATCATGCTCTAGGGAGACCTTCCATCCTTGTAATCTAGATAAGATGGGAGTTTAATCCTCTTTAGAAACAGCAAACAGAGTGCAAGTTCTGCCTTCAATTTAGCCTGATCATATGCATATTTACTTGGCATTAAGTTCTGCTGTGTTCAAAGAGATGTACAACCAAGGAAGTTCACAAAGAACTGCAACGGTAGTTCCACTGAAATCAAGGGAACACATCAGTTCATGACATTGATATCCTACTGTTGCATATACAAGAACGAGCACTTCTTTTATACTCAACACCATTTGCTTGAAATTTCATACAAATTCTATTTTTTCACCAAACCAGCATCATGTGAAGTCAGGTATCACTCAAAAACATGTTTCAATGAGGTTATCTAGCATTGAATAAAAACCCAATTTGGTCTAACAGTGATGGCTACCTTTAGCTGGAGTACTGTACATTTCCATTTGGTTTGGTAAAATATGTGAGGAAAACCTTTTTCCTAATACATCAGCAACCTCTCTTGAAAGACAACCTCTCCTCTCCTACTTTATTTCCCAAAGGATAGTAGTCACAAGAGTAAAATATTTGCTCTCATACAACTGCACTTTGAATAGGCGATGTCTATGACAACCACCAAGAAAAGGAAGGCAGAACCTTGAAAACTCAAAACGGATCTGTAGCAAAAGCAACCACTGTTATTAGAAATAACCAAACATAATCGCTTAGTTCTTAGTTTAGAGAGTTTTAAGACTTGAGTAAACTCTCCACTCAAAAGACTATCACTTTGCAATGTGTAAGTCTCAGGACAAATGTCTGTAAACATGGAGAGCACTACTTACATTCAGGTATGCAATGTTTTATCAAAACAGTATATAATCATGTTATCATATTTGCAACACCTTATGCACTTTTAAACAACTTTTACAGAGAAGTGGGTTAGACACTGAGAAGTGTTAGCAACTCTTCAGCCAATTCCTTTTTGATGTTCTAATCCTTGGACATAAATATCCACTCAAGAGATGGGGTAGCAAAGGAGACAACTTTTCATTGCATAGCCTCGGCTCTTAATAATTTGATTTATGTCAATTAACACATTTAGGTTAAGCCCAATAAGGCTGTTTCCCCCTTTACTTTTTACATGGCGCCCTCCCTTGCACAGTTAAATTAATGGATCATGAAAAACACACCCCATAAGAAAACTTACAAGTCAAAGCCTAGTTTCCGAGCATCAACTGAGTGCAAACAATCGTTATACTGATAAATACTAGGTCTAGTTTAAAAGAAAATTTGAAAGGTTAGTTAAGCATAAAAGAGGGTGTTCGAAGATAACTTAGAACTACTCAATATTCTTAAATCCCTGAGTTAGTTGAATGTCGTTCTCTGTATTTCATTAACTACATCACATCCATAATGGATATTCTTAAAATTGAATGAGCAATGAAAAAAATTGAGAAAACGCATTTATTGCTTATATTGCATTTTTTTCCAGTGATAGGGGAAGAATCAGTCGATTTCTTTGGGTTATTTATTCCCCAAAGTGTAGACGTGGCTGTGGTGTGCTTCGTCAGATGGAAATAGCAACTAAGACCCTGTTAACTATCAAAACACAGTAAGAATGCAATACCCATCTACAGTAACAATGACATGTAATGTTGTTGCTAGAAGACTTTGGAAGTACATAAATACTTTGAAGATTATGTAGTTATTGTGATCTTAAGAAAGTAACATTTTATTTTAATGCATCGTGAAAAAAGTATTTTTGGAATTCTGTCTTCAGTACTTAATAGAAATGATTCATATTTGCACTGAGTTGAACATTTTCAGAGCTGCAAGTTTTACTACATTTGTTTCTAGGAATGCGAGTACTGCAAAGGTTTTTTAAAAAACCCTGCATATTGCTGTTCTGAACTGCAGACGGTAACAACTTCAATTGTGCCGGTTTCTTTTGATCAAAGTTCTAAATTTTAATCTATCTCCCCTATAAGATTGTCTATCTTCCTAATACTGTTGTTATTCCACAAAATGTCCTGCTGCTGCTAGATCTTCCCGGTGATTCTAGAATAAATTAAGAGCAAGGCAGTCTTGTTCAACACTATTTAGCCATTTGAGAGACACCCAGTGTCTCCCTTTTGATGGATGCTCTTGTGAATCCGTGTATGAATCAAAGGTTTACCTAACAAAAGCTCTTTGTGTGCAAAGGTAGGTTGTACACTTCACAAATGTTTTATATTCAATCCCACTTCCAGAGAACATCACTCCAAAGCCACCGAGCTTTCAAGAGGCCAGAAGCGAATATAATGATGCTCTAGAAACAGACATATGCACCTGCTACAGTGTTTTTATCTTAGTCCTCAATCAGAAAACTATCCTTGTAGCTTTAATCTGTGTAATTATTTTACTTCAAAAAGGTAGTCAAATAAAAACAGGGCTCCCACAATTTTGTTACAACCTAGAATATGTTTTTGAATTAATAGCATGGCAAATTTAGGATTATATATATATATATATATATATATATTTACTATAACACAGGCCTTAGTTTCTGCTTAGTGACATTAAACTTCACAAATTCCCCCAATCCTTCTAACAGACAACCCTAATATGCAAAAAGCTTAAAAATCACATGTCCTCTAGCCAGATTATAACTGTTGCAGGGAATTCAAATGGGTATGATTTAAATGGTAAACCTGGGATTAAGTAATACCTTTAGAGTAGCTTTGTATATGTTCACATAGTGTTGTCTGGGTTGCATTTGCCTGTAAAAAGAGATTATTTTAAAGAGGTATGTAGATCTCATATTAAATAGCTGCACAATCCCCTGCCACAAAAATAGCAATTTAATTAAGTCTGGCTCATTAAAACTACATCATGATCAACTGAAATGCAAACCAGCAACAAACTGGGAGGCGGGGGAGAGTGGGAAAACGAAAGAGAGCCATAAATGGGGCTTTCATAGATTAACACTGGTTGTTTTTCCAGTCTACTGTTTGGTTAATCTTGCCATATTTGTGGAACAATTGAGAAAAGGAAGATTAAGTAAATCATCTTGTGTATTTGGGGGTGGCAGGAGAACCTTGCTAGTTGCAAACAGGCTTAATCAAACATTTGAAAAGTTGACACAAATTGACTGTTTTTGCTGAATTCGATTTTCGCTTTGTAAGTGCAATTCATGTTTCTAAACCCTGCTACAAGGAGAAGACTATATCCAAATGGAGAGGACAGGTACAGACTCAAGAAGTATATTTGCCATATTTACTGATTGTCTTTATCTCCATCTTATAACTGGCAGACCCAAGTTACAGCATCCAAAGGGTGGAAAATACTATGAAGGAATTAAAATGATTAAGAAATAATTTGGGTGTCAGAAAGTAAATCAAAGTTTATCACAATGCCAAACACACTTTGAAAAGAGTGTCATTGTTTAAAAAGTACTTAGTGGAAGACCACAGGTCTGGTTTTCTTGACTCGAGCTTCACAATATTTTCCTTTCTGTGCAGGCCAACTTTCACAGGACGTTCAAACTACCGAGGAATATTTCAAAAGAGCACTGAACAATGTGGGTACAGCAGGCATCACTTTTGTAGCAGTACACTTTTGTTTTTTGTTTTTCTTTTAAAAAGCGGCTTTGTTATTCCATTGGCACTGAAATAACATTCAACTCCATCTTGAAGGAAGATGCACATCCCTGAAAAAAAGGCATAGCTCTAAACTGCTTTCAGAACAAAAAGTGTGTGTCTGTGTGTGTTTCTCTTGCAGACGTGGCTGTTTGATCTGGTGTCGTAAAATCGCGAGAGCTGTCCAGGTTGGAAATCAAGTCCACTTCACCAAGGCTCCTGGCTCTGCTACTGGGCTGGCTGATGTTCTGGGGCAGGCTCCTGGGGAGGCACCGCTGGTCTTGGCCCTGGCGGTCTGGGGATCGCCTGATGCTGCCTCTGCCTGTATGCTATAATCGTGCCCAAAAGCAACGCAATGATGGTCATGAGGTAGAGGTCCCACTCAGGGCCCAAAATCTGGTCCATGTCAACTTGTAAGAACAGCTCTTTGATCTAAAAAACAAAAGATATTCATGGGGGAATCAGTTAAACTGCAAGTGTTAAACTGAAGGCTCACAGTCCAAATCTGATCCACCATGTCCTTTTATGTGGCCCTCCAGATGCTGAACTCCAACTACTGTATTCCCCATCATTAGGCATCATAAGTAGGAGTTGTGATACAATAACATTTGGAAGACTGCTGTTTTGCTTAGTCAGGAAAGTGGGATTTGAATTTAAATACAAGGCTTGTGGATAGAACATCTGACTGTAAAAAGATACTTAACCTTTCCTCTACATCAGAGCCACAAGTGCTGTTGGATTGCAATCCCCATTATCTGACGTCTGCATGGCAAACAATAACAAGTAATGGGAGATGTCATACAATAACATCTGGGAACCCAAATTGAGTAAAAACTAAATAGCACTGGTCACTACGAACCTGCATGATCTCTAAGATCATCTGGGGAGGCTCTCCTCTCACTTCCATCCCTGTCACAAGCGCGGTTGGTGAGGACAAGAGAGAGGGCCTTCTCGGTGGTGGCCCCCCAGCTCTGGAATTCTCTCCCCAGGGAGATTAGACTGGCACCCACCTTGTCCACCTTCCATAAAGATCTAAAAACATGGATGTTCCACTATGCTTTTGATTAGACAGTTCCCCAGATAATTTTGGCCCCTAGCTATGATCCAAAACCAGTTCTTGTACAAAGCCACTGTCCCCTAACTAGAGATACAGTGCTCTTTTTACACTGCCCCCATTCCCTAACCTTGTCATCTGGCTTCAGCACTTTATCCATCACACCAGTCCTTGCAAAGGATTTGTACCAGACCGGCCGCCTGAGCTCAGAAACTGTTTACTACTCAGGCCATTAGTAGTTTTCTCGATATTGTGTTATGTGTAGTTGTTTTAAATTGTTTGAAATTGTTTTTATGAATTTTGTTGTGTAATATTTTAACCATGTTGAATTTGAGCTTGTTCCCATGTAAGCCGCCCTGAGTCCCTTAGGGGAGATGGAGGCGGGGTACAAAAATAAAGCTGCTACTACTACTACTACTACTACTACTGTAGTTAGCTTTTTGCACAAGTCCATGCTCACCCCTCTCTAATCTGATCACGCCCACCATATTCCTGGTTATTATTATTATTGCTCCTCTGTATTCATGGATTCTCCATCCATGGATTCAAAGACTGAAGTGGCCCTTGCTAATTGACAGTCGAAACTTTAAGAAGTCTTTTAGTAAAAGAAGAATACCTTCTTGGGTAGTGACACCAGTATATCTGATAAGAGACCCACTTTGCAGCAGAGCAGTGCTACTTGGGCATTCTGTTCTAACAAGATACCTTGTTCATTGGTACCTGTTTCTGAATCTCAGAAAGGTCTTTTTGTTTGTTTTTCCTACAATCAGAGTATTATACACGCCAAATATTTCAATTTTTAATCAATGTTGTTGTTGTAACTACAAATGGCTGCAGAAAGAATTTCTACTCAATCACTATTATTTTCCTCTCCCCTAAAAGCAGCCTTTATACTGTCACATGAAAGGAATGCTTATTTCCTGCACTTCTTTAAGGGCAAGGAAGTTAAAGTGATAATTCAGAAGGATATATGGGTGGAAGTAAAGCTTGAGTCCAAATTTCATCTTGACCTAGCTGCTCATTTTTCAATATAATGATTCACAGGAATCATGGCCCTATCTGGCCAGAGCAGAAGAAGGGTGTGCAGGGCCATCTAAAGGGCAAAAAGTCAGTGTCCCAAGAGCATTTGAAAATAAGCTCCAACCAACTCTGAGCTTTTATCTGATGGGCATACCAGTAGTTGAAAGGAACAAACAAAAAGCACTGTACAGCCTGATATTTATTTCAAGGAAAAAAAAAACTATTCAGATCAATGATTTGTATATCAGAAGATGCACTATTTGGGGCTTTTCTAGCTATGTGTGAAGTCACACTAGACTTAGAACATGTGTAATAAACATCAGTAATTAACAAATCTAGGTCCCTCTTCCTCCTCACTAGCTGAATAGGAGTGAAATACTAGAACAGTGGTTTTCAAACTTTTTTGGCCTACCACCCCCTTTCCAGAAATTTTTTTACTCACCGCCCCCATAGAAATTAATTTCTTAAAAATTTAATAGCAAATAAACAGAAAGATGTATGTATATATATACACAGTGGTTCTCAACCTTTCTAATGCCGTGACCCCTAAATAAGGTTCCTCATGTTGTGGTGACCCCCAACCATATTTTTGTTGCTATTTCAGAAATAATTTTGCTACTCTTACGAATTCTAATGCAAATATCTAATATGCAGAATGTATTTTCATTGTTACAAATTGAGCATAATTAAAGCATAGTGATTAATCACATAACAATATGTTTGGGGGAGTATGGACAACGGATGATGGGATCAGTGGACTTCCACAGACCACTGAGACCCCCATAAATTACAGAACTGGACCAAACTTGGCACAGAGAACCCACATGACCAACAGAAAATACTGGAGGGGTTTGGGAGGAATTGGCAGTGATTTAGGGGAGATGTAGTTCACCTACATCCGGAGAGAACTGAGAACCCAAACAACTATGGATCTGGACCAAACTTGGCACGAATACTCAATATGCCCAAATTTGAACACTGGTGGAGTTTTGAGAAAATAGCCCTTCTCATTTGGGAGTTGTAGTTACTGGGATTTATGGTTTACCTACAATCAAAGAGCATTTTGAATTCCACCAACAATGGAATCGAGCCAAACTTGGCACACAGAACCCCCATGACCAAGAGAAAATACTGGAGGGGTTTGGAATGAATTGCCTCTGCCGGGGAATGCCACACTTTCTTCCGCAGTGGCAGGGAGGCTCCGCTGGAGGACGCAGAGGCCCTTGCACTGCAGCCTTCGCACTGCACTGCGTGTGGGGGTCAAAGCGAAGGGCCGGGGCCAAAGAAAAGGGCCGCGTGACCCTTCCTAAATGGCCAATCGTTCACCGCCCCCTTAAAGGGGTTCACCGCCCCTAAATTCCTCTGAGCATCCCACCGCCCCCTTGGATCGTCTCACCGCCCACCAGGGGGTGGTACCGCCCACTTTGAGAATCAGTGTAATAGAAGTACTAAGTGTAACAAAGAAATGTAAAATCCAATTGCAGTGGAAGCAGAATAGAAACTAAACATGGAACATTAACCAAATACCCTTAAAAACCACTATCACAAGAAACTGTTCTGTCAACAAGTATTCCTACACCAAAATTGTGTACAGAGGAAAAATTGTTTGAAGCTACAATCAATGTGGTTGCTGTTGCCCGTTTTTAATTAGAAATATTTAACCACTTGTGCTCCTTCTATTTTCATCAGTTTTTATACTAAGTTATGCAATGCTTTTAATACGAAATAGATAAATAAAACCAACATTGTGTTAACATAATATTTATGTTTCAAACCATTCTCCCAAAAGAAGAAAAATGGCTACATCATTTAACATCATTCTTTCCTCCAGATCACTTACATTGGTGTCTTGTACATACTGGAAGGCATAAATGATTCCGAGTTTACACAGTGCAAGGAAGACAGGAACTTGAGCATCTGGACTAGCATCAGCTGCCATGTCATAGAAACGTTTTGCAAGGTGAATATCCTGCAATGTAAACACAAACATACGAAGATATGTTTATAAAAACAACTCAAATCAGTCATCTTCAGTGTGCTGATGTTGATTTGCAAATAGCAGCGAGAGAGTTTTTTTCCCTTCCCCAAGCTACTTATTTTGTAATAACTATTTAGGTGTGGTAGAAAGCACGAAGTCTATTTCCAAATGGATGCTTGTGCTACAGCAGATTGACAAATAATGACACTATGTCCCAAGCTGTGCTTACCTGCTTGATACCAAGACCTTTCTCGTGCATATATCCCAGGTTGAACATAGCTTGGGCACTGTGTTGTTGCTCTGTCGCCAGACGGTAGTGAATAAATGCTGTTTCATAATCGACTTCAGTGCCAAACCCATAGAAATGGTAATCACCAAGTTTTAGTCTAGCAACAGTATAACCTATCAAGTAAAAAACAAAACACAATTCTAGGAAGACCTATGGACTATACAGGCAGCTCTACAAGCTTACAGGTATGACATCTGCAGATCTGATTACTCAGGGATTGATTTAAAGTGTTATCTCTGTGTCCTCCAATATGATTCTGTGGCCACCTTTCATATAGGTTCGCCATAGATTCATGTTGGAAAACTTAAGAGTTTCCAAGAGAGGTGTTTCTCAGGTTAAAAAAATGACAATTCTTTTACTTGTGATTTTTTTTTTTGCTTTCCTGGGGCTCCTGTGAACCAATCCCAGTGGATGTAGAGGGCTGAATGTATCGCATACAGATGACATTAATTTCAGCACAAGATTTACTTGAACATCTGTCCGGATTTTAATCTTAATTATAATGCTAAAACTTGAGTGCCCTACTTCTTTTATGCAAAAGCACTGGAAATAGCATCTTTTGAGAACAGGAGGTTAAACCGTTAGCTGTGGAAAAACTTGCCGACCGAAAAGCTAGCAGTTTGAAGCCATGGGTTGGGGTGAGCTCCCACTGTTAGTTATAGCTCCTGCCAACTTAGCAGTTCGAAAACGTGTAATGTGAGTAGATCAATAGGTACCACTTTGGTGGGAAGGTAAAAGTCGCCCATGCGGTCACACTGGCAAAACATGACCAGGAGGGTCTACAGACATCAGGCTCCTTGCCATGGAAAAATGGAACAAGAGCACCTCCCCATGGCCAAAGTTGAGCATCACCTCTAGAGGCCAGAGATGGAAAGGAAAACCTTTGCCTTTGTTTGTGTATTGTATGTCATTATTCACTGTATAAAAGGCATTGAATGTTTGCTTATTTATGTGTATGCTGTAATCCTCCCTGAGTCCCTCGGAGAGATAGAGAGGAATATAAATAAAGTGTGTTATTGTTGTTCTTGTTCTTATTATCATTATTATTCAATGGCTAACATCAGAAATTGTGAAGTCTGGAATCTAAATTGATTCCACTAGTTACTGAACACTGCTGGTACATTTGGTCATTAGGAGATGAAGGTCTGGTATTAATTTAGTCCTCTACTATGCAGATTGGCCCAGATTCTGCTGTAGTTAGTACCAAAACATAGGGAGAGGGCACAAGAAAAATTCATGTGGCACCAAGTAACACATTTATGTACGTTGGAATATATTTACTACCCTGTATTTTGTGCTACTTAACTGACATTACAGTAACCATCTTTTCTTTGTTTACCAATATGACCAGGCATTTCCTACAAGATGAAACAAGGCAATTTCAATTGTGACTGACCTTGAGAGGCTGCTCTATTCCAATGAAGTAAGGCTCTAGGGTACGTCTCATTTTCTTCAATTATGCTAGCTTCTTCTGCAAATTTATTGGGGAGGGGGGGGGAATGGAAGAATTAAGATACAAGTCATATTTAAATACATGAAACTTCAAAATCCCAAATGACTTGCAGTGTTCCGATGTTACTCTATTGAGCCACTCTGGGAACAGAGTAGTAAACAGATCACGGCTAACACATTTTAAAATCCCAGGTGAAAGTGCAGCGCATGGATTTATGCTTTGCACTTCACAAGACTGCTTTTTTACCAATATGCTGCCCTCTTGAGATATCAAAATCAAATACTTCAGAAAAAAAAAATATCTGCAACGAAGAAAACTCCAAACACTGACCCGAATGACACATCCTGCCAGTTGCTGTAGAACAATGCAAAGTGGCCTTTTAACAGTACCGACTTGCTAATTTCTAACAAATTTGATAAAGACCTTTATATTCAGAAAAGGCTTTGGCAAATTAACTCTCTTTGAATTAAAGTATTTTAACTGGATGCGTCTTCTTTTCTTTAATGGATGTGTTTAATTTTTTATGTTTTTATTAAACTTATGTGCACCACTTTTACCGAAATGCTTTGCCCATCTACTTATTTTGTAACATGAATTAATGCAGTAATTTCTATGGAATGATATAATAATGTGGGTCTTTTGCCTTGGAAATGAGGCATATAAAACAAATGAATTTAAGTTGTACCTTAGTTCGTTCCTCTGCACCCAAGCATGTTAATTTACATGTGTTTAGGTTTTACTCTTGTATTATGACATTTTTTCTGTAATGGTTGTCAGCTGAAGAATATCTTTATGCCAAAATTATATGAACAGTGTGCCAATAATCGTGCTTCTTCAGGTCAGGTTCCTAAGAATTAGGCTGCTTGGGTATTGAGAAATCATCACAAATAACAGACATGAAACTAGTACCATAGACAACATTCACCTAATGCCTTACTTTGATCAAGAATGAAGGCAGCATTGCTTTGTGCAACTTCATAACCTTGTTCTGCCAAAAGAAGATACTGAACAACTGCAGAATTTGTATCACCATCTTTGTAGCTGTTGTAAGCATTCATAAGCCTCTCGGACCAACGGCCCCTTTCGCAGACATTCTTAAATAGCTGTAAGGGAAAAACAAAACAGAACACACCAAACATCACAGATATCTAGGATAGATATAACCTTCAAGCCATTTTGGAAGTCAGCACAGATGTGTCAAAAATAGGATTGGCTACATAACCATCCAACACAAAGAGAGGAAACGTTGGAAGTGTCAAGCACAAGATAAAGGAATGGTAAACATTGGTTAGACATTGATTTGCAGCAGGAAGTTTTACTTTTAATACTTCTGCTTTATAAGAGCATACTTTCCAGGTCACTTTGTTTAACATCAAGAATAGAGTGGTAAGCAAATGGCAAATAATGCTGCAAGTTGCAGTCCAACAACATGTGGACGGTTCACAGTTCCTGCCCGATTTATATTAAACTCCAGAGGAAGGTTTGTAATTGTGGGGTTTTTCATACTTAACATCCCAGAAGATGACCATTTATCCTCCATGCATAATAATAATAATAATAATTCTAGACTCCCCTCTCTCCCAAAGGGACTTAGGGCAGTTTACACAAAGAGAAATGGCAAACATTCAATGCCTTAAAAAGTACAAACAACCAAAGGAATAATACAAAATAGTACAAAACAACAACATTGAAATGGGGACTAGATAGCGGTAAATTAGGTATCTGACTAGTTCATACAAATACGTGCAATTAAGCCATTTAACAGCCTTTAATTGAATACACTGAATTCATGCACAAAATGCAGCTTGGTTTCACCTGCAATTATTTTGGTTGATGCTTGATTATATGCAGACTTATTGACCCTTACCTCAACAGCAGTATGACAAGAACGCATTACTCCTGTGCCAGTGGCATGCATCTGTGCCAGGTTATAGAAGGCGAGAATGTGGCCTCCCTGGGAAGCCATATTAAAGTATTTATAAGCTTGCTTGTAGTCCCGCTTGACTCCGATACCATCTACAAACAGAAAAGGGACAACGGAAAGTTACATCAGATGGAATTATCGAAGTCGTATCCCTTGGGGTAATTGGATTCCACCACTGGTTTATTAAAATTCATTCCTTAAACTGAAGGAGCTCAATTATTTATTTGAAAAGACCCTCACCCCCTCAATATATATGGTTAGGAAGGAGTCTATTAAACGTTCTAGGTTTTTAAAGATGTCTACTGTATTTAACTGAGTAGTACTTTTATCTTGCTTTCCCCATAACACATTATAACCAACCCCACATGTGTCCCAGTCTTCAAAGATGTCTTGTTCTAAATTTTATCAAGTGCCATAATGCGTTCTTCTTTATTAAAGACTGCAAATCTTAGTGAGCCAAGAAAGAGACATATCAATCACCCCCAAAGATGATACAAAATGGATTTCTATCTGTCAAAAATGTGAACAACCCCATAGTTTGTCAGTCATCCTATTTATTTAGTTTGGCCTTTTGATAACAACAAAAGCCCCCCCGTTTATAGACAATGAACATCTGATTGAGAAGGCTTACTGTAATACATGGAGCCCAGTTGAAGCTGTCCATCCACCCATCCTTGCTCTGCTGCCTTCTGGAAATATTTAAGTGCCAATTCATAATTCTGCAGGAAGACACAAGTGTTAGTAAAGAATACAATAATTCCATCTTAACTTGAAATACACAGGTATCTTTATAATAAACCTCTTTGACTACAACTTCACTGAGTAGAAAAGTCTTGGTACCTGGAAGGGGAAGGCCCTTTGACAGTTCTGAAAACATCTCAGAATGGCGGCTGATGCAGGAGAAGGTTGGCATAATCAATTAGGAAGGCCCATGAGCCATTCTATGATCAAGCATCCTTTTCTTCAGGTATCAAGTATCTCTTTGGAAATTGCAAAGTTATTTGAATGTTTTGGGTGGCAGGGAGTTCCACAATTCAGCTTCCGTCAATTTCAGGGCCCATGACTCAAACCCCATCTACACTGCCATACAATGCAGTGTGAAACTGAATTATAGTGTCAGTGTGTAGACTCATATAATGCAGTTTAACAGCACCAAACTGCACTGAGTCTGCACTGAACATATAATGCAGTTTTGAAATGCATTATATGGAATTGTACATGGGGCTTCAGAGACTGTTTTCCACCTCTTCCCTCACCACAAACACTGTACCTCTTCAAATATCTTATCTTTTGCTATTTTCATTACTTCTTTTATATTTACTTCACCCATAACTTCCCTCTTATTCCCTTTGCCTCTACTTCCATTTTTAAAAACATATAATAATTTTAGCCCTAACTTTCAAAGTCTCCTGTAGTTGATCTTCCAAGGTAGAAGTAGCCACTACCATGCCCAAAAGCTGAAGATGCTCTTCTTTTTTTCTTCCTCTCACTGCATCTGCATTATTTCTATACTTTTCTCACTCAGTTAATCACTTTATCTTCCTGCTTTCCCCTCTTTCTCTCCAATTGGCAGGTCACAGCTTTATTTTTCAATTCCTACTCTCAAAAATGGCCTGCAGGGATCTACATAAGGAGGTATAATAGGCAAATAGTGTCACTGTGGCCTATTAGTGTCTTCAGCTTGCAGGATGGGGGAACACAGTATTAGAAAATAAGAAAGACTATGCTAAATATAGAGCCACAAGATCTGTTAGCTTGTTTGGGTTTCTTGTTTGTTTCTGGATTGAACAGAAGCTCCTCTTTCTTATCTTCAGGGCTCCGTATTATGTCAACCTCAGCCTTGTTGCTCTAATAGTTTCAAGATATCATTTTCTCTTCATTCTTGTTGCTTCAACCAC
Organism: Anolis apletophallus; assembly: GCA_030556195.1. Classification (NCBI taxonomy): domain Eukaryota; kingdom Metazoa; phylum Chordata; class Lepidosauria; order Squamata; family Anolidae; genus Anolis; species Anolis apletophallus. Next base: position 18,999,932 of record JARBWK010000002.1, on the reverse strand, counting down.
TCAAAATTCTCTTCCTGCTTTGAACAAGTTTGCCCTTCTTCCCTTGTTGGAACTATCTACCAGGATATTTCTATGAAATCTTTGGCACTATGCTCACCTGTCAGCTCTCTTTCACACAATTACAATTAGAGCACTCATATGCCATTTCAACTAGCATATTTTGTGTGAGGCATTTTGAAATCTCTGCTAGAGAGTTGTTGTACCTCTTCCAAACCACATATTCCAGGATTCCAAAGAGAATACCAATTAAAGTGGTATCAAAATGCTACAATTCTGGAGAGAAAAAAAATCCTAAACAGGTTTACCTTGTTTCATTGTATTTTATTTATTTCTCCCAGCATAGGATCCAATAAACCCTATTATTTTACAATTTACCTTGCCTCCCCTCCTATGTTGTTTTCTCTATATAAAATTATAGCCTTTAACCGCCCCGTCCCCCCCACCCAAGGTAAGTACTTGTCATTTTGTACCATAGCGATACTATTAAACATGGCAATAAAAGTCTAACTTATGTTACAAAAAGGTAGTTTTACTGGAAGGTTAGTACTGCTACTCTATCAGGAAGACTTACCACTGGAACACCTTTTCCGTACAGGTAAGCCATTCCTAGACCACTCTGCCCTACTGGATTACCCTGGAAAACAAAGATATTACAGGAAATGGATGGCCTCTGGATCTTCAGGGGATACATTTCTGGACTTTGCATGGATACATGAAACCGGAGATATCGTGAACTCTATTGAACTGAAGTACTTCTGGCCCCCAAATCCCATGGAGTCATGCCGGAGGGTGTAAAAAATAGCTAGAGGGGATATCTTTGTAACACTTGGATAAATGAAACAGTCGATACCAGTCCCATGGATACAAGAGCCATGTTGTGTAAACTTGGCTTTTATCTTCACTAGACATTTCTAGGATCTAGGCTTTCTGATGTGTCATTATAAATTTAAATAAATACATTTAAAATCAGACATTACTTAGGCCGTATGTTAACATAAAGTTGTGACTTAGGTTAAAAACAAGTGGTACCATGCTGGAGCAAAGGAAGAAACTGTTCCCTCAAGATACTACAAAGACAAGACAATACAGACATTCCTCAGGTGGTCAATTTGTTGAGTTATGATGAATTTTCCTTATGCAACAACACAAAGCTTATGTTGTATTTGCAATTGAAATGTACCATATCAGCCGCTTTCTTGAAGTACTGAAGAGCTGTCTCATTGTTCTGAGGTACAATATCACTTCCTTCTGAATACATCTGGAGAAACAAAATGCAACAACAGGTCAGATTGTGGAAATACAAAAGCTTAGACAGAGATGCCACTATAAGTAATAAGGTATTGGAATCCTTCATGCACAACTTATTTCTTTTATTCTTTAGCACAAATATAGAAATGGCAGTCACCTAATTAAAAAATACAATTAAGGGTTTATGTACAGATCTAATTTGCAGTTAAATAAAACAAAAGGAAGATTTACTTTGTTTGTAAAGTATGGAGAGATGCCACTTTTGCTTATTTATTTATTTTATTTACTCTACTTCTATACCGCCCCTCTCAGCCTGAAGGTGACTTGAGGCGGTGTACACATGGCAAGGACAGCCCAAGATAAACACATCAACAGTTACTAACACAATCATATCATATTCAAATTAGCAATTAAAATTAAAAACACAGTATCAGCGTCTCATTATTAAGTCAATTTCCAATTGCGTCATCGTCGTTCCTTAGGTCTCAATTTAATAATCATATTACATCTGCAAATGCCCGGTCAAACAGCCAGGTCTTGACCTTCTTGCGAAATGTCAGGAGGGAGTGGGCTGATCTGATGTCACTAGGAAGCCGAGGAGCCACCACTGAAAAGGCCCTGTCTCTCGTCCCCACCAATCGCGCCTGCAAAGCAGGCGGGACCGAGAGCAAGGCCTCTCCGGATGATCTTAAACATCTTGAAGGTTCATAGGGAGGGATGCGTTCGGACATGTAAGTTGGACCAGAACCATTTAGGGCTTTAAAGGCTAAAGCCAGCACTTTGAATTGTGCCCAGCAGCAAACTGGTAGCCAGTGGAGCTGGTGCGACAGCGGTGTTGTACTTTTAAAGGGCTTTTGATCATTATATGTAATATCTGTCACCACTGATGGAGCCAGCATGGTGTAGTGGTTTTGGCATTGGGTTATTACTCTGGAGAATAGGGTTTGAATCTTGCTCAGCCATGAAAACCCAATGGGTGATCCTGGAAAAGTCACACTCTTAGCTTTAAAAACCCCCCATTGAAATAGGTTTGCCTTAGGATTCCCATAAGACGGAAATGCCTTGAAGACACACAACAAATTGGTCAGAGAGTCTGTGTGCTGTAGTGGTTTGGCTATCTCATCACCAATGAAACTTATTGGATGATTTCAAGCACATTACACACTCTCAGCCTCAGAGGAAGGCAGTGGCAAATATCTTGCAACCCCCCCTTATGACAGGTTTATCATAAGCCAGAGACAAGAACAATAACATCGGTCAGAACTGAAAAGTTCACCAACATGTTTTTGCAGTTACTTTCTTCAAAACATCATTGGGTTACCAAGTGTTTAGATTTTCATTGTTATTTTTCATAATCAAAGTGAAGATCAGCTATTCTACATATAAATTTAAAAAATATTTTAAAACAGTTTAAGCTCAAGTGAACTTAGAAGGAACAGCTTTACAGAACGTGTACCTCTTTCCCCACCAGCACTTAGCCCTGATCTTGATAGTAATAATATTATAACTTCCAAATGTGCTGCACCCAAATATTAGCATATATTACCTTCCCCAAAAATGCCATTGCATGGGAGTTGCCAGCACCAGCTGCTTGACTGAAATATTCAAAAGCTCTCTAGAAAGGAGGGAAAATTATCAATTAATACAAGTGAGAACATCTGTCCATTAGCATGTCTCTTAATGTAATAAGAGTAAATATTTATATATATATATTTATAAACAAATTACAAATACATATCAAAGACAAAGTGCTAATTATTTTACTTGGTTTTTAAAAAAATATCCTAGCTACTTAAGAGATACTTCTTTAGCCTTGTCACAGTGAAGAAAGTAAGCTTAAGAACTAAGTTTAAGTAAGAACCCGAAGCTTAAGAAGCACTGAACTAAACAAGTTAAGATGGCTGGGACAAGTGATTTCACCATTATTTAAACAGGCTCCCTATAAAATGGAGAAGGACTTTTCGCAAGTAAGAAGTTTAAATGTGAGGTAAATTCAAAAATTCAGTGCCCCATATTTGATCTGGAATGATAGCTTTTGCTCTATCACTTGAGCATCCCAATATTTATTAAAAGCACTATATTAAACTGGTATATTTTTGTGAGCTACACTGTGAAGATGTTGTGAAAGCTGAGCGACTAAGCAAAATGACACTGGAATCTTTTTTTAATGCAAAGGACAGTGCATACATATTTTCAACACCATTCCATTTTGCTTCATCTATATATTCAATCTCTGCTTGAGCCGCCCTGAGTCTCCCCTCGGGGGTTGAGAAGGGCGGGATAGAAATATTGGAAATAATAAATAAATAATTGACAACTACTAGTTGGTAATTTTATTGCCCAACCGTATTGCTTATTCAGCCAGGTTAACAGGTTTAACATGTGTCCAAATAAATAACATGGAAAGATGCCAGTTTTAGTTGATGACTCATCCCAAGAGAAGTTGGAACATTTGTTGTGTAGGAACTAAGAGCTTCCTTAACTCAAGGTTCCCATTAAAAACTGAAATTTTTTTTGGTTCCCTCATATATTTTTTTTGTATTAGGAGCGACTTGAAAAATTGCAAGTCATTTCTGGTGTGGTAAAATTGGCTGTCTGTAAGGACATTGCCCAGGAGATGCCTGGATGTTTTACCATCCTATGGGAGGTTGCTGTCATGGCTCCACATGAGAAGCAGGAGCTGACAGATGGGAGCTCACCCAGCTCCAGATTAACTGCCGACCTTTCGGTCAGTAGTCCTGCCAGCACAAGGGTTTACCCATTGAGCCACTGAAGGCTCCCTCATGAACCAATCTTACTACAGTAACTGTACAGATATGGGTTAATAATGGTAAAGTGCATTACAAATTCATGTCAAGCCTAGTTGATTTTGAATAGATGCTAATATTTCATTTTCCTAAAACAACTGTACTATTTTATAACAATAGCAAAAAAGGAGACCTGATGATTTTGCTCTACTCCTCTTCCTCCATGCAAATGCAATTGTCCGAGTCCAACCTGGAATTCAAACGTTTTTCTATAAAGCCGATCCACCCACAAGATACACAAGAGCAGAATAAACAAACATACAGCAAGAGTATAATGAGCAAATCAAGAGGCCCAGGAAACATTTTAAGGGGGAAAAAGCAACATAGCCTTAACAAATATAGCAATGTGGATATCAGCAGCTACCAATACATTGCTGGCACATGAAATAATAATAATAATAAACTGTTCTGGGTACTGTTCAGAATTCACAGAACTACCTTTCACGGAGATGGTAAACCTAGGTCAAATCAAAAGGTGCTCCATTTCAGCAGCCGTTTGCCTATTACAGCAGGGATAAATACTTTCTATCTTCAAGAGCCCAAGCCTCATTGTGGGCTTGTTTATTTTTCCATCTAACTTTTTCCCCATTTCCCCCCTTTTCATTTTTCTCGTTTTCTTTTCTTTTTAATGCTCTTTTTGTTATCTCTCACCTTCCAGCAGCTATAGTAGGTTTCATGAGGAAAAAGACAAAGGGGGAATTGGTGTGCATGCACGTATGTGCGCGTGAAACAGAAAGGAAAAGGCTTTCATTTATTGTAAACATTTAAATGTTCTACAGAGCAAGATTACTTTTGTGAGTCCCACAGGTTGACAACCACTGTGCTAGTGGAACACCATCCTTTGAAAAGATAGAGAATGCCTCTTTGACTATTTTTGTTCATTTTTGATTTGCAGACCACAACTTGGATGTTTTCTTTAAAAATGGCATACACTTGTATTGTACCACATGTACCGACAGAAGGAAGAGTAATGCAGTACAAATGAAACTGGGAGGCTTCAGGGGCTGCATTGACTTTGGCCACAAATGGCCCCAAAGCCTCGTATAGAGATAAAATACTGTAGAAAACAGGGGCCACGTGGTCTTTACCCAGCCTTTTGTAGCTGTCATACTGCTATTGTTCCCGCCATTAGCAACATATTATTATTGAAGAGAATTACATTTTTATAAAGGTACCTTTTAATGAAATACAAGTTAAGCAGTTTAAGGAAGAGCTCGAAAAGGGAAAGCTTGGGAGAGGAGAGGAACATGATGGTAGCAAAGTTCACTGATTAGTATGTTTAGACAAAACATGCCCAATAGGAGCACTGGCTACATGTCCTAATCTTTCTAGATGTTCATTTATATGTAATCACAAAACCATTTTCAAGGAGCAATTTACCATCCTGTCTTGCCAAACTAATCCATACCTGTGCTTGAACATCTCCCTTCTCAGCTAGAAACTGGTAATATTGTATCAAATCTTCCTCTAGCATCCCACTTGCCATTCCTGGATTTTCTACTTCATCTGGAAGGCGAATTCTCTGTACCACTGTGCCTCCTGTCAGAGAGATGTCACTTGCCACTAGTAAGAGAAAAAAGAGAGAAGGAAAGTACATTCAGCAGTTTGTCCACATATAATTGCCTGCAACAAATGACAAATGTTTATATGAACAATTTACTGTAGATTACGAGAAATGAGGAGGAAAATATTGCATAAATGGTATCGTACACCCTGTCAATTAGCATACTATTATAAAAAGGGGAGTAGTCAGTGCTGGCATGGATGCCATCAGAAAGGGCGATTTATGCACATGATGTGGGAATGTGAATATATACAATATTTTTGGCAGACTATACAAAATCAGTCAAAACAAATTCTAGGAAATGAGTGGGTCATAACAAAGGAAATAGCGGTAATAGGAAAAATTGAGAAAATGGAAAATGATAGGGAAATAAAAGAAGCAATAATTGAATGTGCACAAGCAGTAATAGTATTAGGATGGAAAGATAAATCAAAATGGACAGTAAATAAATGGTATTATATGGTGGGACAAATAGAATTTGAAATTATGAATGTGAAATTAAATGCTTTAAAAATTAATGAAAATAGAATGAGAGAAATGGAAGAAAGATGGATAAGGGTAAAGAATCATATTATGAATCATTCTGGAGATCAAGCCATAAGAAATAGGATACAAATGTTATATGGTATATAGAATTGAAAGGTATAAAGATAAAGATATAAAGATTGTCTCCATAAGAAATGAATATATAAAAGGAAATAATCCTCGTGTTGGTGGTGGGAATTGTAAATGTTCTGTGTGTGTTTGGTATGTTTTTTGTGTTGTGTGTTAAAAAATATATATATATATATATAAACATACAGCAGATAAAGGTAACAAAGCATCTAAGATAACAAGCTGTTGCAATACATAGTGAGGAGAGCATTAATTTTCTGTTCAAATCAAACTCAGGATTAAATATTCATGTTTCCTTCTATTGCTACCTGCTGTGAAAAAATCAATCCAAAAGTGAGTATACTAGGTAAAGTCAAATTAAATATGGAGAAAACATACCATGGTTGGCAACCAGACGATAATGCGTGAGTGCAGATTCACAGCTCTGAAGAACTCCTATCCCAGCCCAGTACCGGTAGCCCTGGAAAGGAGCAAATCATATTATTCAAATTATTAAATGACAAAAATCTTGGCATTACACAAAGATTTACGTTGTTATTTAACATCTATATGCGGCCACTTGCTAGTCTGGTGCGAAGTTTTGGGCTGGAATGTTATCAGTACGCTTGTTCTGAGGATGGAAGGACGACCAGACTCCATACCCTCTTGTTTCCATCAGTGACTTGAGGCCGTCACTGAATGGCTGCGTGCTAGTAGATTGAGGGTGAATCCAGCAAAGATGGAGATACTGTGGCTGGGGTGTCCGGTGGGTGGGGCGGTCCAGCTGCCTACTCTGGATGGCGAGGCACTATGCCCGTCATCTTCCGTAAAGAGCCTTGGGGTTATTTTAGATCCTTTGCTGACGATGGAAGCTCAAATTTCCAGCATCAGCAAAACTGCTTTCTTCCATCTGCGGCAGGCTAGGCGGCTGGCTCCCTACTTATCCAGAGACAACCTGGCCATGGTGATCCAAGCCATGGTCATCATGAGACTGAACTACTGTAACGCCCTTTACATTGGCCTGCCCCTGTCTCTGATCCGGAAACTTAAGCTCACCCAGAATGCCGCTGCGCGACTTCTTACTGGAATTCTGGTGAGAGGTCACATAACTCCCATCCTTTTGCAGCTCCATTGGCTTCCGGTCGAGCACCGGATCACTTTCAAGGTGATGGTGTTAACCTTCAAGGCCTTGCATGGTCTGGGGCCGTTGTACCTGAGGGACCGTCTCATCCCCTACCAACACCAGAGATCACTCCGCTCCGAACATCTGAACCTCCTTGAGGTACCTAGCGTTAAATCTATCCGCTTTGCGTCCACCCAGCATAGAGCCTTTTCTGTGGTGGCACCATCAATTTGGAATACTCTTCCAAGTGAAGTCCGGGCCTTGCAAGACCTACCATCATTCCGCAAGGCCTGCAAGACTCATCTCTTTCGGTTAGCATTCGACTGCTAAATTGTATAACTATTTTTCTGCCAATTTTAAATGCTGTTTTAATTGTATTATGTTTTTATGTGATTGTGAGCCGCTCCGAGCCCTTGGGGAGTGGTGGCATACAAGTTCAAATAATAAAATAAATAAATAAGATAAATCTTGCTGTCTTTATACACAAAACTATTCAAGAAGATGATCCTGAGAAAAGGTGAAAGATATTATCATATTCAAGTGTCCTACATCCAGCTTTTGTTTCAGTTCAGGAACTATAAAAGTTATACTTCAAACAAAACTGAATCCATACTTTGCCTCCCATGAATATGAAGCGGCTTTTCATTCACAATTTTTTTATCCAGAGTGAGATTATTGCTTTAACTCAGGGATGGGGGGTCATACAGCCCTCCTGATGTTGGAATACAAGCCCATCAACTATGTCCAGCTTAGTTAGTGATGAGAAAAGCTCACAGTTGTAGTTCAATACTACCCGAAGGATCATTTGATTCCCATCCTTGCTTTAACCAGAATCTGAATCTTGTTGGAAGACTATGTATCACTGCTTCAAAGGTTACGATGTCACAGCATGGACTTGTGAGAAAAACATCAGCCTTGAAGATGCACAACCTCTAAACTGATCCTATGTAAGGTGGTGAGGAAATATATTTACCAAAATCATATGGGCTATCAAATTCCCTCCAAGAGCTCCAAAAGTGTAATAAACCAGTGCCTAGAAAAAGAGAGACAAGATTGATTTTGTTGGCATGATTAACAGAAAAACACAAGGAGGGAGAAAAAGCTCAGCTAGAATTATATAGTACCTTAGCCTGGCTGGAGTCAACACCAAGGCCAGAGGCATAGAGAAAACCAAGGGCCTGAAATGAAAACAGACAACAGAAATCGTATGTGGCAATTTCAGTATTGCTTTAACAACAGTTACAACTGCTTTACAAGGTAACTCTTTTTGTACTTCCTTTTAATTATTAATAAATATTAACTTATTCATATTCATACTTAGTCTTGTTCATCCTTCCTACATAGGTAGCCTAGCCAATACAACAGAACACACTGAAGTGATGGAAGCACTTCCCATGCTTCATAACACTATCTCAAAATCTAGTGCAACATGGTATGATACAAGGTACACTTTGTGACCGATAATGTTTTCACATTTTAATCAATCCTTCATGGTAACTGAAAATTAAATCTGCAGTGAGGACATGAGGAAATCCTAATGAAAAATGTGACATTTTACACATATATTTGCTGGTCTACAAATTCTGGCAAAAACCTACATATTAAGTTTCATTCTGATTCTGAGAAGATATGGTTGGCATCAAAATGTGTCTTATGCTATTATATGGAAAAATTAAGGTGGGTTGTCAGGTTTTAGTGTTCTGATGACTGAATATTCTGAAAATGAAACGTGTAATACGGACTGGGTTTTTTTTACATTTCAGAGAGCACTAATTAAACCCCATTTCACATTCTCTGAGGATTTCCATGGCCACAAAGCTTACATAAGAAGTTCTGATACTACCTGAAGTCTTTTAGCTAACTTGGCTAAAGGCGCAAGTAGCACAATGTATCTAGACATGTGATGTATATTTTTCCACAGGCAGACTATTGCAATAGTAAAGGTTTCCCCTTGAAATTAAGTCTAGTCGTGTCCAACTCTAGGAGGTGGTGCTCATATCCATTTCTAAGCCAAAGAGCCGGCATTACCCGTAGATGCCTCCAAGATCATGTGGCCGACATGACTGCATGGAGTGCTGTTACCTTCCCGCCAACACTGCATAGAGTGCTGTTACCTTCCGTACCTTATTGATCTACTCACATTTGCATGTTTTCAAACTGCTAGGTTGGCAGAAACTGGGGCTAACAGTGGGAGCTCACCTCGCTCCCTGGAGTCGAACCACTGACCTTCCGGTCAGCAAGTTCATCGGCTCAGCAGTTTAACCCGTGGTGTCACCAGGAGCTCCACAAACTATTGTAGGTAACATTAAATTATGAGGGAAGCCTTATATCAGCTAGAACTGGAAGAACCTGTCAGGACATTAGCACACCTTCAGTTATAGCAAAAGAAATATGGTCATTCCTTTAAGGAATAACATGAAATCATAACTGATATTAAGGAGTAAACAAAGCAACACAGGGCAAGCCAAACACAATTATTCATTTCATACATTATTAATAAAAGAGGTCTCTAAAATATACACACTGTCTGTCCTTTCGGAGAACCCTCTTCGGTCAGTTTCTCAAAGAGCTCTTTAGCCGACTGAATGTTTTGCTTCAGGTAATCCCCGAACAACATCGCATAAGACACTTTTTCCATCGCCTTTGTATGATTCATATCAGCTGCCCTCAGAAGATATTGATAGGCTCTTAAAAAAAACACACAAGCACTCTCAATTATTATTTTAAATAAACGGAGAAGACTATCTAGATCAGTGGTACTCAACTTGTAGGTCCCCAGGTGTTTTGGCCTACACCTTCCAGAAACCCCAGCAAGTTTACCAGCTGTTAGGATTTCTGGGAGTTGAAGGCCAAAACATCTTGGGAACCACAGCTTGAGAACGACTGATCTAGATCAGGGCTGTTCAACTGCCGGCCCTGCAGGTGTTTTGGACTTCAACTCCCAGAAATCCTAGCCAGTTTACCAGCTGTTAGGATTTCTGGGATTTGAAGGCCAAAACACCTGCAGGGTCGGCAGTTGGACAGCCCTGATCTAGATGAAGTGAAGAGAGGTTCCTTAATGTTACATGCAGAGAAAAATTATAAAGTATTAGCACAGAGCTACTGGAAATGATGCTCAAGTCAGCAGTTCTTACATGCTATTAATATTTACCTGAAAAGAAGTGTGTCCTGCAGTAGCTTGACAGTATTTAAATTGTCTTTTAATCACTCATATAGAAGGCATTTATGTGTTAGAGCAGGGGCCCGCAAACTAAGGCCCGAGAGAGGGATACGGCCCTCCAAGGTCATTTACCTGGCCCTTGCTCAGGGTCAACCTTAGTCTGAAATGGTTTGAAAGCACCCAACAACATTCCTATCTCATCAGCCAAAAGCAGGCCCACACTTCCCATTGAAATACTAATAAGTTTACATTTGCTAAAATTGTTCTTCATTTTAATTATTGTATTGTTTTAAGTGGTTTTTTGCACTACAAATAAGATATGTACAGTGTGGATAGGAATTAATTCATTTTTTTCAAATTATAATCTGGCCCTTCAACAGTTTGAGGGACTGTGATCAGGTCTTCTGTTAAAAAGGTTTGAGGAACCCTGTGTTAGGGGAATGAAGCTGCTAGTTCTAGTTCTGGAGGCAGCAGAGAGTATCCCTATCTGGAATTCCAAAATAAGAAATACTCCAAAATTGTCTACCTAAGTGGCTGAGATAGTATGTAATACCTTAGTTTTCAGATGGTTCAATGTGCAACAATTTGTTGCATGCTCAAAATTATTAAAACATTGTATATACAATTATCACCAGGCAATATGGATAAGGTGTATATGAAGCATAAATCAGTTTTATGTTTAACATTGTTTCTCATCTCCAAGATATCTCCTTATGTATGTATATGCATATAAAAGTATTCCAAAGTCCCCAAAATGCTTCTGGTGCAAAGCATTTTGGATGAAGTATACTCAACTTGTACCAGGGCTAACAGTTACAGACATTCTGGATCCTGAATTATTGCTGCATAAAATTGTGACTAAAAACTTTGATCTCAAAAAGAAAAAAAAGTAACTCACACTTTCTTTTGGGATTTTTTACTGCTTTCATTAAGCATTTTCATCCCACTTTGATAAACATCCTCTGCTTCTTGCATTTGTCTTCTCTTATTAGACTGCTCTTCAGCTAATACAAGAAGAAAAGATACAAAGTGAATACTTCAAACATTAAGATACTGCTCATACTTTTTCAGGCTAAACATTTTGATGACGATTAAATAGCACACCACCATCTATTTCACACTGTCTGGCCAACTACAAAATTCGGCTAGATAATGGCCACCAGACTGGCATTTTTAGTATTAAAAATAAATAAATAAATAAAATGATTTAAGAAATTGTCTGCTTTTCTTGTTCTGCAGTACTGAAGCAAATGCGCAGAAATAAATTAAACAAACTGGAAATAGTCAAAATGATAGGTATTTTTCCATGACAGGAGCGACTTGAGAAACTTCAGGTGTGAGAGAATTGGTCATTAGCCAGGACATTGCTCAGGGGGTGTTTTGCCATCCTATGGGAGGCTTCTCTCATGTCCCCACATGAAGCTGGAGCTCACGATGCTCTCCGGATTCGAACCGCTGACCTTTTGGTCAGCAGTCCTGCAGGCACAAGGGTTCAACCCATTGCGCCACTGGGGTCTCTTAAAAAAAAGATAAATAGCTTGTTGTTTTGTGGCTAAATGTGGGGAGACACATTTTGTGCATTTTAACATGTCTGAGTTAGCAAAAGGACACTTGATAGATGAAAGCTATGATTCGGAAAGAATATGGAGTGCTAAGAACCATTAACATTACATCATTAGTATATACAAAACTTTAAACAAAACTGGCAAAAGAAAGCAGCTACTACACAGTGAGCCATTGAGGACTGATTTGACAGATGGCTGGACCCCAAATACATAAATGAAGTGTGTCTAATACTGAAAGAAGACCCATGGCTCTAAATTTGCTCAACTGGAGATACCTAACTGCCCCCATCAAATGCAAAGTAAAACTGGTCGTGGTGAATTGGATGTCTCTGGGAAGTTTGCAAGTAAAGCCTGAAGATAGTTAGATGTTTTGGGTTTCATTCAAGAGGAAAAAGGGGGGCAATAATAATAATAGCTTCTAAACATCATTTATTCTTAAAAAAAATTGGCACCTGGATGTACACTATTATTGAATATGCAAGTTCCTCCAAGAATTTAATATCCTATTAAAGCTAAGCCACAGCAAATATATAATTCCTTAATCTAATGTCTACTGTTATTTCTACTAGAGTTTTAAAACTGCATATACTGTATTTTGCTTTTAAAACATGGTATGACACCTTGGCTATCATGCTGGGATATACAGTAAATATATGAACCAGACATCATTGTCCCCAGTTTCTATTGTTCTAAAAGCACAAATAAAATTTATCTAAATACCATTTATCAGGAAATTCCTTGTAGTCTAAGAAGTAAGAGTGAGGATCCAGATCTACTTACTCTCACAGAATCCCCACTTTTGATCACTTTTGTAGTCATAGGTTGTTGCACACCAAAGCCTGCTGTCTTCTCTTCCATCCGTAGTACACTCTGAGTACTCCTTCTCCAGGAAAAGGAAAGGGAAATGGCATGGTTCACTATCTGCAGTTCCTCCAATAGCTGTCAGAACTAAAAAAAACAAAAAACAAAAAACACATCACATCAAACTTCCAGAAATTTAATATACATTGAAGGATCTGAACAATAATATTGTTTCCCAACTTTTTCTATGTTAAACAGAACATGTGGCTGCTTTAAGCTTTGTTCTTCTCAAATGTATGTCTATAGAATATTTATTTCCCAACGAAATAGATATAAATGTCTAGAAACTGCTGAATGTGTAGTAATTAATCGGATCTATGTAGCAGCAGGCAGGCATTCTGCCAACAGCTAGTAATCATGTGCAGTGAAAGAAATACAGATGAATCAAGTTGCTTCACCATATCCAGTTGCTGTTGCATAACAATTTTGTCAGTTGAGTCAATACACTCACTCCCTCTGCCACATATCACAAATACTGTGTACATATTTCCCATAATATTAATATTCATTAATAGGGAGGAGCGGAATATAAAATCGAATAAAAATCGAATTTGTGAAAAGCAGTGGCGTTCTCAAAAACTTCAAATTACAACTGAGATAGTGTAAACAAAGTGGGCCAAATCTTTTGAAACAGCAACTATTTAAGGCTAGTCAGTCATGAAATGGGATGTTGCAAAGAACCTAGTGGAAACATGACAGCCACGTTTAAATATCCGAATGGACAAATGTGTTTTCTGCTGCTCTGGAGACTAGGAGCAAAATATTCTATCTGCAGAGGGGAAAAAAGCATCTAAACATTAGAAAGAAGTTCAAGATGGAATTAGCTGTTCGCTAATAGAATATGCTGCCTCAGCATGTGGTGGAGTCTCTTTCTTTGGAGGTTTCCAAGCAGAAGCAGGATGGTCATCTGTTGAGAGTGCTTTGATTGTTCTTTCCTACATGGAAAAAACATGGGGTTTGGGCTGGATGGCTTTGGGGTCTCTTCCAACTCTGGAATTTAGTGGATGATCTACGTCAGGAGCTGGACAGGGGGAGTGTGTTCCTGTCGGTTCTGCTGGACTTCTCAGCGGCCTTCAATACCGTCAATGACGGTATCCTTCTGAGATGCCTCGCAGAAATGGGATTTGGGGGTACTGCTTTGCAGTGGCTCCAGTCCTTTCTGGAGGGTGATCTCAGAAGGTGTTATTGGGTGACACCTGTTAGTCTCTGCAACCATTGTCTTGTGGAGTCCCTCAGGATTCAGTACTGTCCCCGATGTTATTTAACATCTACATGAAGCCGTTGGGAGAGATCATCCGGAGTTTCGGAGTAAGGTGTTATCTGTATGCTGATGACATCCAGATGTGTCACTCCTTCCCACCTGTCACTAAGGAGGCTGTCCAGACCTTGAACTGGTGCTTGGCTCCTATGTCGGACAGATGAGGGCTAGCAAATTGAAATTTAATCCAGACAAGACAAAAGGCCGAACAGGGCATAGGGTTACAGCCTGTGTTGGATGGGGTTACACTCCCCCTGAAGACGCAGGTTCGCAACTTGGGAGTGATCCTGGATTCATCGCCGAGCCTGGAACACCATGTCTCGGCGGTGGCCAGGGGAGTTTTTGCACAACTAAGACTTGTGCACCAGCTGCATCCATACCTTGGGAAGTCTGACTTGGCCACGGTAGTCCACGCTCTTGTTACATCCCGATTAGATTAATGCAACGCGCTCTACGTGGGGTTGCCTTTGAAGATGGTTCGGAAACTTCAACTAGTACAATGGTAGGCAGCCAGGTTACTAACTGGGGTGTCATACAGGGAGCATACCACTCCCTGTTATGCCAGCTCCACTGGCTGCCGATCCATCTCTGAGCCCAATTCAAAGTGCTGGTTTTGACCTTTAAAGCTCTAAACGGTTCTGGCCCAGCTTACTTGTCCAAACGCATCCACCCCTAGTCCCACCTCAAAATTTAAGATAATCCCACCAACAGCTGAAATAGGCCTGGTGGGGACGAGGGACAGGGCCTTCTCAGCGGTGGCTCCCCACCTATGGAACACACTCCCAACAGACATAAGAGCAATTTCTTCTCTCCTAACTTTCCGCAAGAAAGTGAAGTCTTGCCTCTGGGACCAGGCATTTGGTCAATAGAAATAGCAGCACCCTAAAGGGATAAAACTGGATTGATGTTAAGACGGATGAGGCTGGTTTATGTTTCTAACAGATGACTGTATGTGATTTTAACTATGTTTTATTGGGTTGTCTATTTGTTGGGATTTTACTGTAACTGTTGAAGTAGCCTCTTGATGGGGCACATTTGTAAGCTGCCCTGAGTCCCCTTTCGGGGGTTGAGAAGGACGGGATAAAATGCAGTAAATAAAATAAATAAATACATAATTCTATTATTTATCAGGATTTTCTTTCCATAAAAAATTCTTTTTCTAAGAAAAACAGCTCTAAGTTTTCCTAGCCTTATTCTTATCATCTGTTTTCATGTGCTGAAAGTTACATAAAGTCATCAATTATAGCTGACGTGGCATTAGAAGAGAAGTGAAAATCAGCTGTCACCTGTTGTTTTTTTTGTGATAACATAGTATGAAATGGGTCCCCTCTCTTTTTAGAGAAAAATTCACACAGGTGAATGGAGGAAGAGAGCAGACTTATTTCTCATTTCAACAACCAGAGTTTAGTTTTAAACTGCAACTTTTCCATAAACTGAGATTCTTCACATCTAGAACCTATGATTTATGCACATATTTTAATCTCTACAAGTAAAGAAATCACACACAAAGTCACCTGGTTTTTGTATTTCTAACTCCTCCAAACCCTTATTTAGTAAAGTTGACAGTTCCAGAGAATCTAACTCCTCCAAAAGCCTTTCCTTCTCTTCCTCTCGGGTCGTGAAACTTTCTCCATCTTCTGTGTGAGTTTCTGGTTCGTCAGAGTCAATGAAGATCTGACCTGCTACCACTTGAGTTCCTGCTGGATGGTCTTTCACTTGTTCTTCAGAAGGCAATGCTGTCTGCAGATATTAATAGGAAACACGGTAAATAAATAAACAGGTCAAGCTTTGAATCACTGCTCAAATCCATGCAATCCCATCTATCAAGCAAAACTGGAGTTCTCATTTTAGAATGGAAATAAACAGAGCCAGAAGGTACTATGGTACTTCAGTTTGTGAAGAGTATTTAGAAATTGGAGATGATTCTTCTCTAACAACACGTCCATCCTAGATTCCTTTCTTGGCTTGCTTCTATCATCCACTACTCCAGTTGAGAAGATACAGCTGTTCTTTGCTAATTGCATCCATGTATTTTAACCATAAACATTCCATGCTGAAGAGGATGATGTGAGCTGCAGTCCAACATAACCTAGAGGACTGTTCTTTGCTTGCCAGTTTTAGAGCGAAGCAACTAAAAATCTCTTGGCATTTATTAGCAACTGAAAATCTCTTGCATTTCTCGGATGGGAAAAGAGGATCATAAATACAAGAAGATGCTCACCTTTGATTCAAAGGACTCTTCCTGAGCTCCTTCTTCATCTGCAAAAGTAAAAAAGTGTGAAGGAATGATATCCAGAGTTTTAAGACTTATGTTAGCATCTGTCATTCTTATATATTCAAGACTAGAATGGTCAACATGTTCTTATTTATTTTGTGGAGGTACTTGGAAAAAAAATTAGTTAACTGCCAGGGTCTCTAGAAATGTACCTTAACCTTCTCATATAGCTGATAGCTTCGCAGAAAGGACCACAGTAGGAATTACTTAACCTTGATGTATCTGCTTAACCTTGATGTATTATGTCTTCCTCTGTAGCCCCAGGTTACAATATTCAAAATTGCTGTAAGTGGTTCTTATGAATGAAACTTGGCTTATGGAGCAATTCATCTATAAAGAGGCACCAAACCTTACTCTTTACTGACTCCCGAGAAGCTGCTTTAGACAACTGGAGGACTTTCTTGCCGAGTGTAAGCTGTCCTGACCCCCGGCCCCCTGGTTGAGAAGGACGGGGTAGAAATGCTGGAAATAAATACATAAATATATAATTTCTGGAGCAAGAGGAAAATTACAGGAAAAGAGATTCCACCTGAACATTAGGAAAAACTTCCTGACTGTAAGAGCTGCTCAACAGTGAAACTCATTGCCTTAGAGTGTGGAGCAGGCTCCTTCTTTGGAGGCTTTGAAACAGAGGTTGGGTGGCCATCTTTTTGGGGGTTCTTTGATTTTACTTTTCCTGCATGACAAGGAGTTGGACTAGATCAGTGGTTCTCAACCTGTAGGTCCCCAGATGTTTTGGCCTTTAACTTCCAGAAATCCTAACAGCTGGTAAACTGGCTGGGTATTCTGGGAATTATAGGCCAAAACACCTGGGGACGCACAGGTTGAGAACTATTGAACTACATGGCCCATGTGATCTCTTCCAACTCTATGATTCTATGCTGCAGGGCAAAATTATTGAATCTGTTCTTGCATTTCTCCAGTGAGGATTTTCACTGGGTCTCATTTCTTCTGCGAATGAAATAAGCCCTTCTATTTGCAGAAGGGACATTTTAGATCTAACCCAAAGTATCAAATGGCCATCCATCATTAGGATTAAGAGATCAAATATTGAATGCAAGTGCTTGTTTCTTCCAGATTAAGTCCACTGAAGAATTCAATTTACATATCACAGAGATCATGCAACACAGTTTTGTTCCCGATTTTGTATTTTCATATTTTTCTTCTCTTATCATTGCTTTGTCAATTTATTTGAACAAGTAGAACAAAAATAAAAAGAGCTGTATGGCAATCCATCTGCTTCAAAACTGTAAGAATGTTTATAACCCGTGAAGAATCACCTATTCAAGGAGAAAAAGAAGAAACTGTGCAAGATAGATAACCCTGTCAAAGGAAGATACTGAAAGGGATCAAAGGCAAAAAGTTGTGTGTGGTGAAGCCAGAAGGGTCCCCTAGCAGAGAAAGAAAGTTAAACAAAAAAAAATCACATGTCAAAAGACTGTTCAAAGTTAGGCAAAAACGCCACATACAGAATTGCAAAGTCAGTCTCAACAAATGAGTTTTCATAGAACTTGCTTTCATAAAACCAACTTTACTGTGAAAATTCTGAGTTAGTTTCACTCAGGAAAAGCAATAAGCCAACACTTTGAAACACAAGACATTTCATATCTGAAGAGGTGTAAAAATAGCTCCACAAAAAAAAACCCTTACTATTCTTAGGTCCCTTCTACAATAACGTATAATCCAGTTCAAAGCAGATAATCTGGATTTTATATGGCTGTGTAGAAGGGGCATTACAATTTATGAAATAGGTGATGCAAACTAATGCATCCAAATTTTAACAGATTGAGTTTTTAAAAACCCGATCAATGTTTACATTTACAATAACAATATGCTTGCAGACATTTTTTTCTGTTATGAAGCTGAAGTAATACTATAGTGATTTTAACAGCAATATTATTAAGAAGAGGTACAAAAAGAAGGCAGATCAGCTAATAAAATGATTAACAATGAAAGTGTCTGTTAACAAAATGCAGAAAAAGCTTTAGTGAGAACCCTCTAAATCCTAAGAATGAATATATTCTTGTTTTTGTCTTGAGAGTGAAGCAAGTGGTGTTTCATTCTTGTTGCATCATGTTAACATCTTTCTAAAGCAACAAGCTCTATAGTTGGGTGCAGACAAGCATGCACTGATTGTTAAGAACATAGATGTACTTTCCAAGGCAAAGTATCGAAGAAAAAAGGAGCTTCTATTTGTTTAGTTGACCCTTAGAATTTATACACTCTTCCTTTTAAACAGGCAGCCAATCTGTAAAATCAGCCCAGTGCCAGGAACATTATCTTCTTTTTACCAATTCTAATACAGAACTCCTAAATCTTAGACCAGGCTTTTTAGCTGCTGATAAGCAATATGTAGAATCCCAGAGATATAAATATCAATTTATGGCTACCTGGAAGCACACTCTGTTCATCTCAATATGTAAAACCAAATAAGGAAACTTGTCCATTATGATTCCCATGAGATAAAGTGTAAGGATCACAAACAACAGTCAGGATTGTTGATCTAAGATGAACATCCAAGGGTGCATCTATACTGTAGAATTAATGCAATCACTTTAATTATTATGGCTCAATGCTATGGAGTCGTGGGAGTTGTAGTTGATTTGATACCAGCACTCTTTGGCAGAGAAAGCTAAAGCCGTTGTAAAACTACAATTCTGAGATTCCACAGCATTAAGCAACGGGAGTTAAAGTGATGTCAAACTGCATTAATTCTACAGTGCACTTCCCCGGGTACTGGTTGTGGGGGGTCGGGAGCAGGTGAGGGTTTTGCCCTCCTTTCTGCTAGAGATCCCTGTGTACAACTAGTGGGCCACTGTGTGACACAGAATGCTGGACTAGATGGGCTGAGGCCCGATTCAGCATGGCTCTTCTTATGTTCTTATGTTCAAGCTTGGCTGAATTGTAATGACACACTTTCCAGGAGATTACCATTATGGTATGACTTCTATATTGTTTAAACCATTTTTACTGTGATAAAGAAAGCTGACATCATAAACATAGGATTTGAATGCTGTATCTTTTGTTTTGGTATCAAGAAAGAAACAGTCGGCAACCTTAAACTGATATATTCTCCAGCTATATTGCTTAAAATCTTTATTATAAAAATAATACAATTAATCAAGCTATCACCATTAAAACAGAGCCCATGGTTTGAGTATAAGACTAAGGCACATTCCCTTCCTATTGCAGTTAGTCAAAATGATTGAAAGGCCCTTTACTGATATTGGTCCATACTAACCATCCAGAGTTCATGTCTCCCTTAAAGCCAATGAAAGAAGTGGCCTCTAAGGAGCATGCTAGTTATCCAAACCACTCTGTGGAACAAATCCACATTTCAGTCCAATTTCACTTCTTTATACAGTTTGTTCGCAATATATGAATTAGAAAATGCAAAGATAGGAGCAGAACTACAGAATTTCTTAAATTAAGGTGTGATTTTTCTGGAGACAGGTGAGCACAACAAATTTTTGAACACAATGTAAAATTTGGTTTTATTTATGTTTTTATTTCCATGCTAAACTGACTGCTATTTGCTAACTAATACTTTGGTGTGCATTAAAATGCCTGTAAGAGAAATTCTGAGTATTACAATTTGAGATCAGAAAAAATGCCTTTCAGCATCTTGATCATATTTAAGAACAGAGGTAGCCTGACAAACATATATGAAACATATGGGTAAAACAGCTAATATCCTTGATTTATTCTTCACTTTGCTTCACAAACTGATTATTCTAAAAATACTTCTGGGAAAAATGCAGATGGTTGCTGAGGATTAACACATTACTAATCACATATTTGGATAAGATAATGAACCAATGGCCCAGTCCTGTCAACACAGGAACTAGATATGATGTTCACAAGATCAGAAATACCCACCCACAAATTGCAGCATTTAACCTCAGCTGGGCAAGTCATCTATTTTGCATTATCTGATTCATGTCTTGTGAACAAACTGTATAAAGAAGTGAAATTGGACTGAAATGTAGAACTGCTTCCACAGGGTGGTTTGGATAACTAGCATGTTCCTTAGAGCAGCGTTTCCCAACCAGTGTGCCGGGGCACACTAGTGTGCTGTGAGCGATCATCAGGTGTGCCGTGGGAAATTGGCACTCTTCCTCCTCCTAGCAGCTCTTTCTCCCTTTCAGCACTGGGCGGAGGGAGGAGGGAGGCAGCGAAAGAGGCCACACAGATCTATGAAACGTATAGCCAAAGCTGGAAGCTCCACGTCGGTGAATTGGGCAGTGAGCGAACCTGGGAGCATCGGGAGGCTGAAGCATTCACAGGTTTTCGAGCAACAAATTGAGTCTCTCCGCTTGGTTTTTTTTTTTAAAAAAAAACACTATTTTACTTGATTTTTGAGAGTTGCCTCCCCCCCCCCCCCCCGGAAACTGTTTATAACAGCTTCATGACATCCATAGTTAACTGGAAGCAAGTTTCACTCAGGGTGAAATTTCACAAGGGTCTGAAGAACAAGCCCTATGAGGAGCGGCTTGAAGAGCTGGGCATGTTTAGCCTGGAGAAGAGAAGGCTGAGAGAAGACAGGATAGCCATGTATAAGTATGTGAGAGGAAGTCATATATATATTGTGTTCATTGAAACAGGCCCAGGTTTCACACTGAGTGTATAAATACATTTAAAAACATATTAACTATATTTATTACTGTGTTAGAGTATCATTTTGTGTCATTTTGGTTGGTGATGTGCCCCAGGATTTTGTTAATGTAAAAAATGTGCCGCGGCTCAAAAAAGCTTGAAAAACACTGCCTTAGAGGATACTTCTATCATTGGCTTTAAGGCAGGCATGAACTCTGGATGATTAGTTAAAAGGCAAGGGAGTTCATGATGAATGGTGATGAGTTTCTTAAAAATGAGATACTGAAGGTACTATTGCAAAAAGTGCCAGCAAGGAGAAAAAAATAGAAGTGTAAAAAACACTGGATGTCCAAAGAACTCTTAACTGAGCTAAGATTTAAAAGAAACATCCCAAGAAATGGAAAAGGGGGGACATTACCAAAGAAGAATTCAAACAAATGACCAAAATACATAGATTATATCAGTAGAAAAAGGAAACGGTAGGGTATCTGCAAGGAGAAGGTGGTGAAATGCTAACAGGGGATAGTGAAAAGGGTTAACACCTTCTTTGCCTCAGTCTTCTCCCAAAAAGAAATTGGGGTTCCAGTTGAGCAATACACAGCAGATGAGGTAACAGGGGAAATGCAACCCAAAATAGGCAAAGTAGTCCAGGAATACCTGGTAACTATAAATGAATTGAAGTCTCCAGAGCCAGACGAACTATATCCGAGAGTATTGTAGGAACTAGCAGAAGTCATTTCAGAACCACTGGCAATAATCTTTGAGAATTATTGGAGAACAGGAGAAGTCCTAGCATGCTAGAGGACAAGGGCAAATGTAAGTTACTACACTTAGAAAAAGGGCATAGTGTCTAGATAGAGGGAAGTCATGGTGCCTTTGTATTCTGCTTTGGTTAGACCTCACCTGGAATACTGTGTCCAATTCTGGGCACCACAGTTCAAAAGAGATATTGACAAGCTGAAAGGTGCCCAGAGGAAGGTGACAAAAATGATCAAAGGTCTGGAGACCATGCCCCATGAGGAGCATCTTAAAGAACTAGGTATCTTCAGCAGAAGACAAGGTTGAAAGGAGACATGAGAGCTATGAATAAATATGTGAAAGGTTGTCATAAGGAAGAGGGAGCAGACTTGTTTTCTGCTGCACTTGAAACTAGGACTACCAGCAATGGGTTCAAATTACAGGAAAGGAGATTCCACCTGAACATTAGGAAGAACTTCCTCAAAGTGTGGCGGAAATTCCTTCCTTGGAAACTTTTAAACAGGCTGGATGGCCATCTGTCAGGGATACTTTGTGCTTTTCCTGAACCGCAGGGGGTTGGACTAGATGGCCCATGTGGTCTCTTCCAACTCTATTATACTATGATTCTAATTCACAACTTGCATTGCTATATTCATGCTTTTCAAGATAGATCTAACTGGCTGGCAAAATACCACATGAGGACCCACCATAATTTCTGTGAGAACATGGTCCTATTGCATTCAGCAGGAGACTTAAGCATGTTCTTAAGCCACTTTCATTGAAACCAGTCCAACTTACTGACATAAATGAAAATAAACACAATCTTAAACTTGCATTCTAGGAACCAAAATTGTAAATATATTATACACTGATCACATAAAAGCAAAAGTCAAGCAACGTTATTCACCTTAAAAACAGAACAACAATTACTGGGCCAAGAAAATACTGTAAACATCACAGTAATCTTGTTATATCTCAGAATGGCAACCATACCTCTAAAAAGTCAGCCAGACTGATTTGAGGTATGCCAATTTTACTTGATAAATAAACCGTCCTATCATGAAGATGTATAATACCAAAAAAAATCCATTCAGAAAAAGGGGTAAATTACCCAATATAAAGTAGAATAGTAGAACTCATATTAATGCATCACTTCAATTTCCACAATATTTCAAGTAGTAATCAGATGCAATGCCCTGGTATACTTTTGGAATAGATAAGAACGGGTAGCATCTATTGTCTTAAATAGATACTGGAGTTACAAAGCCATTTCTTATTTCAATGCAAATCCCCAATCACCTTTTTGAAATCCCTTAGTGCCGAACAATGCTACGTCACAGGTAAAGATCCAGATTGTCTTGAAAGTAGTGCCAGTCTAAATACAGGATATGTGACCATGGCTTTCTGAAGATTATTCTCAAGTGCAATAACTTATCAGGAGACAGCTTTTTAAAAGAACCTCCTTTGATTAAGAGTGTGTGTTTGTGGGTATTGGAACGGCAAGTATAGCACTATTTTCTCATTTCTTCTTTAACTAAAGCATGGAAAGAAGCTAATTACAATTCAAAACATTAATAAGAATGTGCAATTTCTCTGCCATCATTTTTTCTTGGCTCTACACCTGGGACTACTCAAAGCTGCCAAGGTGAATAATAAGACAAAGGACACCTAAAGCAAACTTCCTTATTTGTTCGATGCTTTCAAGGTCAGAGATAAAATATACTACAAACTTTAGAAGAAAAGCTAGTCATTACCTGATTAACATAATAAAACACCACAATTGTTTCTATCATCAGCCTTTGTTTGCCTACCAAACTAATGAAGTGACCTCTAATTCGCCACTCAGGTACAAGTACACCTCAGTGAACAAAGCTGATGTGTTTCTGGTCATTACGTCTTTAGCAGAAAATTTGACAGCAGAGGCACAAACAACATGGAAAGAATAGCAGTAGATTCCTATAACTCAAAAAAGAACAGTTTAACATGTTTCAGAATGTTTATAATAATAATAATAATAATAAGTAAATAAAAAATAAAACAAGCAGGCTACATAAACATTTCCTAAGTAAATAAATAAATAAATGTTCATGCAAGCTTTACATGGTACAGACAAATGTCAGCACTCTGTAAGAAGCAAAAACCTCTGGCATTGAAGCAATGATCTCCGCCATCAACTTTGCTGGAGTGGCTATGTTGTCCTAATGCCTGACCAACGCAGTTACTATACTCTCAACTCAAGAATCAAAAGCAGATTGTTGGTGGACAATAAAAGAGATTTAAAGATGGGCTTAAGGCTAACCTGTGGCATAGACACAGAGAACTGGGAAGCCCGGGCCCTCTAGCATTCTGACTGGTGGTCAGCTGTTGCCAAATGTACTGTGGAGTTTGAAGAGGAATATATTTTGACACTGACAATTGATACTTTTCCAGGCTTCCTCTGTCATCCTCCCAATTCTAGAGAACACCCAGCTAGAGCAGTGGTTCCCAACCTTTGGGCCTCCAGGTGTTTTGGAGCTGTCAACACCTGGAGAAAGGTTGGGAACCACAGCCAGATAATGAATCAGCTGTTAGGAACCATTATTTATATCCCGTCTTTCTCCCCTTGGAGCTGAAATCCAAAACACCTGGAGGTCCAAAAGTTAAAAAAGCAATTAACTAATAACAGTATGGTATTACTGAGGGAGCTAGATAATGAATCATTAACAGAATCTTATTATTACCATTATTTATATCCCAGTGGCTCCAGTACTTTCTGCCCCATCTCAGAGCTGGCACCATTTAGACTTGCAAGACAGCCCTTTTGGACTGGCTTTCAGTTAAATGGCCGAGAAGGAACATCTAAGTCGGCTATCACACTGAAGAGTTTTAAAAGATGTCAATGATGCCCAAAAGTTAAAAAAGCAATTAACTAGTAATAAATAAATAAATAAATAAAACAGAATTAAAATATACAGCAAATAGATTAAAATGGCCTTTAAAACTCATATCCCCTCCTTCCCGAAAGCCTCCCCTTCCCCTTAAGCTTCTTGGGAGAGGAAAGTCTTGACCTGCTTGCAGAAGGTCAACAGGGATGGGGCTATTCTGATTTCTCTTGAGGGGGAGTTCCACAACCTGGGATCAGCAACCGAAAAAACAGGATGAAATATTTAAAACTTTTCAAAAAATACCTGCTTTGTCAAGTGATGTATGCCTATACCGTATCTGGAAGATCTGGTCTCTGCGCTGTTACCTCAATGATCTTTAACCTTCTTTGTTAGGCAAGTTTGTCAAGAATATTTGCAATTGTACTAATAGCTTCTCAGTTTGATAGGTGGAACCTTGCCAAGCTTGGCATTTCAGGACTCACATTGTACAATCCAACTACTCTACTATATATAAGCCCCACAAAGTTATGTAACATGATGTACTCAACAGACCAAACAATACCAGACAGGAAAGATTTGATATTGTTCTCCGAGATGAGGAGCAGTCCTTACTAGTCACCTCATTCTCATGAAATTGCATGGAAGCTGATCTTAATGTTTGCCAAGATGTGATAACCTGGTTGCTACTTCTATTCTGGCATAACAAAATAAATTTTGATAAGCACTGCTGTATAGGAATATGTGTCTATGAGGGAAGTAATAGACCCACTCAAGTCTACTTTGGTCAGGTCTCATAGAATATGGTGTTCAGTTCTGGGCATTACAAGCAGGAATGTGTCCAGAGAAGGGCAACCAAAATGTCAAAGGTTTGGAAGCCAAGCGCTATAATGAAAAGCTTAGGAACTTGGATATGTTTCGCCTGGAAAAGAGAATGTTGAGCGGGGACATAATCGCCATGTTGAAATAGTTGAAATGATGTTATATTGAGGTGAATGTATTGAGGGGTCAAGCTTGTTTCCTCCTGCTGCAGTGACTGTAATACAGAGCATTGGGCCCAAATGACAAGAAAAGAGATTCCACCTAAATATTAGGAAGAACTTCCTGATGGTAAGTGCTGTTGGGCAGTGGAATATGCTGCTTCAGAGTCTCTTCTCTTAAACAGAGGTGTGATGATCAGGAGGGGTGTTTCTGCATGGCAGTGGGTTGTACTGGATGGCTGCTGTGGTCTCTTCCAACTATGAGTTAAAGAATGTAAACAATAACTCCATAGTCTCTCGGCATTACTTCGCGAACGAAGATCCTTAGGAAGGACTCATCTCATGCTTTTTACAAGCGCGTTGATGACTAAAAAGGCCAATCTTAGATAGGCAAGTTCGGTTGCAGAAAGCACAGCAGAAAGTCTCCTTGGGTGATGTTGTTTCCAAGTTGCGGTTCTTTCTGCGTTGTCGTTTCTCTTCGAGACCCGTTCGGCGTGTCTTCTCGAAAGAGGCTGCAGCATTGTGGATAGTGCGTCTCCATGCCTCCCGATGTGAGGCCAGGGTGGACCATTGTTGATGATCAATCTGGCCGAGCCTGAGATGTTGTTTCAGGGAGTCCTTGTATCTCTTTTTGGGGGTACCTCTCTTGCGCTGACCTGTGGCAAGTTCACTATAGAGTAGTATCTTTGGGAGGCGGTGGTCTTCCATCCTAGAGACATGCCCTGCCCAGCGCAGCTGTGTTCTCAATGGCATGGCCTCAACGCTGGTGATCCCTGCTTGCTCAAGGACAGCAACATTAGTCACATAGTCCAGTGTATACTTAGGATTGTGCGAAGACAGCGCTGATGAAAGCGTTCGAGGAGTCATAGATGTTGGCGATAGGTGACCCATGTTTCAGACCCATAGAGGAGAATAGACAGTATGATAGCTCTGTACACACTGATTTTGGTGCTTTGCCTCAGGTGCTTGTTGCTCCAGACTCTTTTGTGAAGCCTTCCAAATGCACTAAATGCCTTTGCTAATCTGTGATCTATTCGTGCAATCCTAAATATACACTGGCTACACCCCTTCCAGTCCGGCTTCCGTTCGGGGCATGGGACAGAGACGGTCCTGGTCTCCATCTCAGACGAGTTGCGTTGCCAGCTGGACCAAGGCGGGTTGGCGCTGCTTGTGTTATTGGACCTCACAGCAGCGTTTGACACTGTCGGCTACAATCTTTTGACCCACCGCCTTGCCGGGGTTAGGGGGATTGCCCTTAACTGGGTGTCCTCCTTCCTCCGGAACCGCTCGCAGCGAGTGAGGAGGGGCGAGGTTGTCTCCGAGGGCTTCCCACTTCATTGTGGGGTCCCTCAGGGGGCAATTCTCTCCCCTCTGTTGTTTAACATCTACATGCGACCACTTGCCCAGCTGGTGCGCAGCTTCGAACTGGGATGCCATCAGTACGCTGATGACACACAGCTCATTCTGAGAATGGATGGCCGGGCCGAATCTGTACCCGATAATTTCCATCGCTGCCTTGAGGCCGTCACTAGATGGCTGCGAGCCAGTAGGTTGAAGGTGAATCCGGCTAAGATGGAGATCCTGTGGCTAGGGCGCCCAAGCGGTAGGGATGTCCAGCTTCCGACTCTGGACGGCGTGGCACTATGTCCGTCGTCTTCTGTTAAGAGCCTTGGGGTGACCCTGGACCCTCTGCTGTCAATGGAGGCACATGTCTCCACCGTCAGCAGGGTGGCATTTTCCATCTTCGCCAGGCAAGGAAGTTGGCCCCCTATCTGTCCTGTTGCGACCTGGCCACAGTGATCCAAGCTACGGTCATCTCCAGACTGGACTACTGTAACGCTCTGTACACTGGCCTTCCTTTGTCAGTGATCCGGAAACTCAAGCTGGTGCAGAACGCTGCAGCCCGCCTCCTTACAGGGAGTGCCTTGAGCGTTCACATCATGCTCATTCTGCGTGAACTGCACTGGCTGCCAGTAGAATGCCAGATGGCCTTCAAAGTGTTAGTTCTAACTTTCAAGGCCTTACATGGTCTGGGGCCAGTGTACCTGAGGGACCGCCTCATCCCGTATTATCCCACCAGATCGCGGTGCTCTGAGGAGCAGAAGCTCTTGGTTATTCCTTCGCCTAAAATGTGCCGCCTGACGGCAACTCGCCAACAGGCCTTTTCCATAATAGCTCCAACACTCTGGAACTGGCTGCCCGCTGACGTACGTGCCATGCAGAACGTCTTCTCCTTCCGAAAAGCGGTGAAGACCCTGCTTTTTCAGCAATCGTTTGGAGTAGGATGAACTGCAGGCATTGTTATATGTTGCCTCAGTCGTCCACCTGCCTTGCTGTACATCACCTTGCTTAGCACATGGCTTCGTGTTTGTATTGTATTTTTAGATGTGTTTTTAATCTCGTTTTAATCATTGTTTTCTACTTGACTGTTTTATATATGCTGTGAGCGACCTCGAGCCTTTCGGGAAGAGTGGCCAATAAAGTATGAATTAATAAATAATAAATAAATAAATATGTGACTAATGTTGCTGTCCTTGAGCAAGCAGGGATCACCAGCATTGAGGCCATGCTATTGAGAACACAGCTGCGCTGGGCAGGGCACGTCTCTAGGATGGAAGACCACCGCCTCCCAAAGAGACTACTCTACGGTGAACTCGCCACGGGTCAGCGCAAGAGTGGCGCCCCCAAAAAGAGATATAAGGACTCCCTGAAACAAGCAGCGTCAACCCGCCTTGGTCCAGCTGGCAACGCAACTCGTCTGAGATGGAGACCAGGACCGTCTCTGTCCCATGCCCCGAACGGAAGCCGGACTGGAAGGGGTGTAGCCAGTGTATATTTAGTCACTCCAGTGTATATTTAGGATTGCACGAATAGATCACAGATTAGCAAAGGCATTTAGTGCATTTGGAAGGCTTCACAAAAGTCTGGAGCAACAAGCACCTGAGGCAAAGCACCAAAATCAGTGTGTACAGAGCTATCATACTGTCTATTCTCCTCTATGGGTCTGAAACATGGGTCACCTATCGCCAACACCTATGACTCCTCGAACGCTTTCATCAGCGCTGTCTTCGCACAATCCTAAGTATACACTGGACTATGTGACTAATGTTGCTGTCCTTGAGCAAGCAGGGGCCACCAGCGTTGAGGCCATGCCATTGAGAACACAGCTGCGGTGGGCAGGGCATGTCTCTAGGATGGAAGACCGCCGCCTCCCAAAGATACTACTCTATAGTGAACTTGCCACAGGTCAGCGCAAGAGAGGTACCCCCAAAAAGAGATACAAGGACTCCCTGAAACAACATCTCAGGCTTGGCCAGATTGATCATCAACAATGGTCCACCCTGGCCTCACATCGGGAGGCATGGAGACGCACTATCCACAATGCTGCGGCCTCTTTCGAGAAGACACACCGAACGGGTCTCGACAAGGCAGAAAGAACCGCAACTTGGAAACGAGACTTTCTGCTGTGCTTTCTGCAACCGGACTTGCCTATCTCAGATGGGCCTTTTTTAGTCTTGTAAAAAGCGTGGGAGGAGTCCTTCCTAAAGTATCTTCGTTCGCGAAGTAATGCCGAGAGAGGGGGACTCGGGAAACCTTATTTCGGAGCAGATATTGTGTTGTATGTTTCGCATTTTTTGTAGTGGGTAAGTAGGTACATCATTTTGGCTTGGCTGTTTTGTAAGTAGCTCGCATGCTGGGAAAAAAAAGTGTGAACACCCCCTGATCTACACTATGGAATTAACGCAGTTTGGCCCCACTTCAAGTGCCCATGGCTGAATGCTATGTAATCGAGGGAGTTGTGGTTTTACAGCAGGCCTGGGCAAACTTGGGCCCTCCAGGTGTGTTGGACTTCAACTCCCACCATTCCTGGCAGCCTCAGGCCCCTTCCTTTCCCCCCCTCAGCCGCTTAAGCGGCTGAGGGGGAAAGGAAGGGGCCTGAGGCTGCCAGGAATGGTGGGAGTTGAAGTCCAAAACCTGAGGCCTCGGCCGTTCTGAACTGAAGGCACCCCCTTTCCCCCAGGCCCACCCGAAGCGCCATTACTGACCCGCGGCAGCCAAGCAGGCCCCTGCCGCCAGCAGCAACAGCAGCACCGCCGCAGGCAGCGTCCGGGCGGAGAGCCACCGCGGAGAGGCCCACCTTCCCGGCCGCTCCATCTATCTCCCTGGGACGGCTTCCTCCCGGCGAGGCCAGGCGACGCTGCGCCCTGACAGGAAGGGCGCCTGGGTTTGGCAGCCTCGGCCCCGCCCGCCGGGTCAGCCAATCGCGCGGCGCGCCCCGTCCAATCGCCGCTCGGCGCCGGAGATGCCGCGATCCCATTGGCTGCCGCGTTGTTCCGACATGGCCGCTCGGAATTGGATGGGAAACAACTCGCCTTCCCAATGCTGGGCCGGCGCGTCAGTAGTTTCCCCGCGGCCGATCAGCTGACTAAGTGTCATAGAGGTGGGGCATCGTTGCGTAGGACAAAACAAAGCGTCACTTCGGGTTCCTCATCGCAGCCGGTATAATGTCCCAAGCAAGATTGAACTGTTAAGCTAGATTTGCCCCCACTTAATAGGTAACATTTGTGGCCATTTCAATTCATTCTAACTGAATGAATTGAATGGCAGCACCTGTGTTTTAATGCAATATTTTACAATATTAATTAAATTAATTGAATTAAAAATCTGCTCTGTGTTATGCTAATAATACATTATAATATAATAAATAATATTATAATATAATATAATAAATATAATAAATGAATAATATAATATAATAAATATAATTAATTAATATTATAATATAATAATTATAATTAATATTATAATATAATATAATAAATATAATAAATATTATATTATAATATAATAAATATAATAAATATTAATATAATATAATATAATAAATATAATAAATGAATAATATAATATAATAAATATAATTAATTAATATTATAATATAATAATTATAATTAATATTATAATATAATATAATAAATATAATAAATATTATAATATAATATAATAAATATAATAAATAATATTATAATATAATATAATAAATATAATAAATGAATAATATAATATAATAAATATAATTAATTAATATTATAATATAATAAATATAATTAATATTATAATATAATAAATATAATTAATTAATAATATAATACATATAATTAATTAATAATATAATATAAAATAATAAATATAATTAATTAATAATATAATATAATAAATATAACTAATTAATATAATAGTATAATATAATTAATATAATTAATATAATTAATAATATAATGTAATTAATATAATTAATTAATATTATAATTAATATAATATATTGTATATACATATAATATTTATAATACTTTAATGTAATACAATATAATACTACTAATAATATGATACTATAATTATATTTTTTATATTATATGTACTTTTATTGTAGCAGCAAATTGGGAGTTATGGAACTCCAAGTGGCAAGTTACCTCTTAGCAAAACGGCGGCATGGACGTGTGGGCGCAAGGATGAGGAATCACGCAACAACTTTACTGCTCAAGATGAAGTCAAAGATTTATTGATTACACCAGCTGGTGGGGTTGCCCACAGAACGTGCTGTTGAAAGGGCAAACGGCCCCGGTCATCCTTAACACAAAGCTTTTATACCCTTCATGGCGGCATCCACAAAGCCCACCCTTCTTCATAAACATTTCACAAACATCATTGGCTGGTGTCGCAGAACATTTCATTAATCCAATAAAACATAACATTTTCATTTGCATCACATCTTAATCCCCTCCTATTTTTTAGAACAATGAACATTTCTATGGTAGTCTTTCCCACAGTACATCTATCAGTGCCTGGGACTCTCATGTTCCCAACTAGCAACATTTGGCTTCTGCGGACTCCTTGCCAGCAACGGAGGAGGCAGAATCCCTCTGCTCATGCGCAGTACTTATCCATTTGGCACTAAGGCAAACAAACCTCACGCCTTGTACTGTTAGACCAATCTGAGCCTACGTTATCTACGCTAGGCACGGGGTGTACTTTGGCAAATCATAGCATTGGCTAGAAGCACCAATCATAGTGCAACATTCACGGAGCCAGTGCCTGCTTGATTCTTGGCACAGAAACCCACTTTTCTAAGCTCTACACGTGTGCAGCATCACTCTCTGACTGTACCTCTGTTGGAAAAGTACCAAAACCGCTTTATTATTAATAATATTACAGTACAATGGTATAGTCTCTCTCTGGCATTACTTCGCGAACGAAGATTCTTAGGAAGGACTCATCCCACGCTTTTTACAAGCGCGTTGATGACTAAAAAGGCCAATCTGAGATAGGCAAGTCCGGTTGCAGAAAGCGCAGCAGAAAGTCTCCTTGGGTGATGGTGTTTCCAAGTTGCGGTTCTTACTGCGTTGTCGTTTCTCTTTGAGACCGTTTGGCGTGTCTTCTCGAAAGAGGCCGCAGCATTGTGGATAGTGGCCAGGAGATTAGCACAGCGGTTAAAACAGCAGCTGTTAGCTGCAAGCTGTAGCTGTAAAGATCAGAACGTGACAAGTTCGAATCCCGGGCTGACCTGGGCAAGTCAGCTGTAAGCCTGCCCCTGTTGACCTAAGCAGTCAAAAACTAGTGCAAGTAGATAAATTAGGAGGAATCCTAAACGACTTTTTAACTTCAATAAATATTGAAGACGACTACCGGAAGAAGAATTCGGCTGGCTGGCTGGCTGGCAGGCTCTTCGTCAAGAAGGAGGAGGTAGGAGGATGGAACAACAGTGCCCCCCTGTGTCGGAATGGAGCAGCAGCACCCAGTGATGAATATAACAACGAATATAACTAAAGCGGTTTTGGCACTTTCTTTGCAGGAGTAAGGTCAGAGAGTGATGCTGCACACGTGTAGAGCTTAGAAAAGTGGGTTTCTGTGCCAAGAATCAGGCAGGCACAAGCTCCGTGAATGTAACACTATGATTGGTGCTTCTAGCCCAGGCAGTGATTTGCCAAAGTACATCCCGTGCCTAGCGTAAGATAACGTAGGCTCAGATTGGTCTAAACAGTGCAAAGCATGAGGTTTGTTTACCTTAGTGCCAAATGGGTAAGAACTGCGCATGAGCAGAGGGATTCTGCCCCCTCCGTTGCTGGCAAAGGAGACTGCAGAAGCCAAATGTTGCAGACTGGGAACACAGGAGTCCCAGCCACTGATAGTTGCACTGTGGGAAAGACTACTATAGAAGTGTTCATTGTTCTAACATATAGGAGGGGATTAAGATGTGATGCATATGAAAATGTTATGTTTAATTGGATTAATGAAATGTTCTGTAACACCAGCCAATGATGTTTGTGAAATGATCATGAAGGAGGGCGGGCTTTTGTGGATGCCGCCATGAAGGGTATAT